>VZQC01011266.1:1056710-1124837 GCA_009823505.1 Rhizomys pruinosus
TTTTTTTTTTTTTTCCGTACGTGTATGAATGTATTGTGTGCATGCAAGTCTGTGCACCCGTGACGTGCAATGCCGCGGAGGTCAGAAGAGGGCGTCGGACTCCCCTGGAACTGGAGTTCTCCTCGAAATGGAGTTTCAGACGGCTCTCGGCCGCCATGTGGGTGCTGGGGATCGAACCCGGGTCCTCTAGAGCGGTCGGCGCTCTTAACCGCTAGGCCATCGCTCCAGCCCCGAAATTAGTAAATCTTAAATCATCATCTCTAGGCATTTTGTTTCAAATGTTGGCTGAATAAACCAAAAATCAATAATTAATCATGTGCAGAGTGTGCCAAACTCTCAGGCTAAAGCCCTAGCTTAGGTCAGTCTGTTATTCTTTTAGACCAGCCCAGCTGGGTGGAGGCGGGGCTGCGGAGCGGTGGGCGGTGCCTGGGGGCGTGGTAAATGTGACCCAGCCCTTGAAGTACGACAGATTCTTGCCCCATCACCTCAGGGCCCACGCACTACCTTAAAGCCGGCCTAGAGGGCGGAGCCTCGGTACCTCCTCCATCTATGGCTGCAGATCGGCCGGGATGTTTCCTGTTCACGAGGAGGCAGACAGGACCGTGTTTGTGGGCAATTTAGAGGCTCGAGTGCGGGAAGAGATTCTTTACGAGCTGTTCCTTCAGGTACTGTGGAAGGCTGGGCGGAGGCTGCGCAGCCCCGGGACCCCTGCCCCACCGGATCCTGGGTCCCCTTCCTTCACCTGCACACACCTGCGCTCCTGGCATCCACCAAGGATGAGCAGTTTATGCTCGCTTCCCTTGGCAGCACCTTCTGGGCAGCGACCTCCCTCCCAGCCTTCCAGCCCCCCGCCCCTCTCCTGGAGGGCTCCAGGAGGCTCTCCAGGCCTTAGCTGTCCTACGGGACCAGAACAACCCTGTCACTGTTCTTCCTGGTACAGTAAGCACCCTTAAGTCCATTTTAAAAAATGAGGGAAGGGTACAGCTTTGGAAACATTTCCCTAACCCTTATTCGTCTTCCTGCGCTTTTTGATGGAGATAGCATTTTTTTTTTTCCTGGTATCATACAACTGAAAATGGAGATGATCCACAGTCAATTCAGCATGACTAACCACTTAATTCTCCAGTTATGGAACTGTATTTCATATCTAGAGGACTTTCAGAACGTTTTTGAGCTCTGGCAACTGCTGCATACTCTAAATACACGTCTGAGTGGCAGTTGTCATAGGGTAATCATGTAATTGGTTAACGAGGTAGGATTATACAGCAAATAAGAAGGGGCTGGGAAGAGTTTCTATAAAGGGAAACTAAAACGTATTCCCCTGCTTTATGCCAATTTTCAAAACAGACAGCTACATATTCAAAAAATATTGAAAGTAATAGCTCTAAGATCAACAGGGTGACTTTGGGTCACTAAGTGAATCTCTTGATGTCCTTAAATGTCAAAGGAGAGTAATAGTGTCTATGATGCAATGTGACTGGGAGAAATAAATGAACTTACCACTGTAAAAACAGAATTACAGGAGGCACTGTTTGTTCCTGCTGCTATTAATAGTACTATTATTGTTAGTAATATTTCTAACTTCAAAGGAACTTAAGAGTGACTTCCCCTATCAGAATAAGGGAAAATTCTCAGAGAGACAATAGCAAAGTTTAACTTCTATGGTGATTTATTAGTACCAGAGGTGAAAAGGATTGTTTGTGTTTGTTGTTGTTTTTCATGTTTAAATTACTCACCTTGTCTCTAGATTTAAGCCGCCTACTCCATAACCATGGATACAGAGTTGGACAGCAAGGATTCACTGCAGGAGATTTCTCCTCTTGAACATTGAACTTATTTTTGAAAAATAAAAATTTAACTTTGATCTTTATCCTCAGCCATTTTTGCCCTTAAAAAATGTCATAAAATTTATTACCCAGTATGATTTGAAAAAACAACCATTCAGAAGAGGAGAGTAAACTTAACTTTCCTCTAAAATCTTTCCTCTTGAGTCTCCAAAAGAGAAGTGGTGGTAGATTCTTAATGCCCTAACACCAGAGACCTCTAGTCAGTAAGGACTAGATCCATGCCATTTGTGTGCATGCAGAAGGCAACATATATTACCTCCTCATCTTTAAATGGTTTCCCTTTTCTACCTCATTAAAATTTAAATCCCATTTAACAGAGCAGGCAGTTAAGTGTTTTCATTTTTGCTAAGAAAAATTTGCTAAAGTTAGGTGCTTTTTTGAAAGACTTAAGAACAGCAAAATCAATAAAACCCAGAGCAACTTGACAGCTGCCACACATTCTGACTTTTAAAGAATATCAAATGATGTGATAGTTGCTATTAGAAAATCTTATTAGACTTTATCTTTTAAAAATACTTTGGTTGGGGGGCTGGAGAGATGGCTCAGTGGTTAAGAAGACCGACTGCTCTTGCAGAGGACCCGGGATTGATTCCCAGCACCCACATGACAGCTAAGAACCATCTTTAACTCCAGTTGTAGGGGAATCCTCATCTGACCTCTGCGGCATTGCACGACACGGGTTCACCAACCTACATGCAGACAGTACACTCATACACATAAAATAATAAATAATAATAATTTTTTAAAAAAGAGTGGGAGAATCTGCAAGTTGGCTGGAACCAGAGAGCATGCTTATCTGATGATGTGCACAGAAAAAAAAATACTTTGGTTGAGCTGATGATGTAGTTCATTGGTATCTTAGCATGCTTGAAGCCCTGGGTTCTATCTCTAACACTGTGCGTGTGTGTGTGTGTGTGTGTGTGTGTGTGTGTGTGCGTGTGTGGTGGGGGAAGCTTTAGCATGTATTTAAGCAATATTTTTTTCATTTTATACTTCTTTTTATTTATTTAATTTTTTTGGTCTTTTTGAGACAGGGTCTCCCTTTAGTCCTAGCTGCCCTGGAGCTTGCTATGTAGACCAAGATGGCCTTGAACTTACAGATATCCTCCTGCCTCTGCCTCTGGAGTGCTGGGATTAAAGGCGTGTGCCACCACACCCTGCCACAAATCCTTTTATTTTAATTAATATATTATTTCTTTGATAGTTTCTTTCAAGTTTCTGAAGATCATTATTGTGCTTTTTAATGAGAAATACTAGAGTAGGGATATTTGAAAGGAAAGACAGTGAATCCAGTTTCTAATGTATTGATTGTGAAGGCCCATGACACAGCAGTCTCTGGGAATCTGTCTTCATAAAAGAGGCAGCAGTAGGGAAGTGAGATTGCTGACTATGCCCCCTTTGAAGAAAAAGGGAGCCTGAGCTCGTCCACCGAAGATCACAGAGCATGCAAAGAGAAAAACTGAAACTCAAGATACAGCATCAACTGAAGGATAACACTAGCTCTGCAGATTTAATGATTTAATATATCATTAAAATATACAGCCCTCAGTCTGTTCCAGTCTTTGTGAATGCTTGCTCTAATCATGACAATGGAGTAATATATTTTTTTCCTCAGGTGTAATTACCACATCTCTACAATACCTGGCTTTGCTTTACTGCTCTGTGTTACCTACAACAGTTGTTTTATTTTTTTCTAGCTATACATCCTGAAATACATTTTGGTGCATTTTATTCGATTTTAATAATTCACCATGGAATATTTCTAATTGCATTTAGAGCCTTTGTAATTTTTTACTCTTATGAAATTTACACTGTTCTACCAGAACTTAAACATATTAAAACAATTTCCTTTAGGAATATTTACCAAGTGCTGTTGGTAGATCAAAATACATGGTCAATTTAATTTCTCTTACACTTTTTGGTTTCTTTTTGTGCAAGCATGTGCAGGCATGTACACACATCATGTATGAACGTGGGCACTCTCATGCCACTGCCTACCTGTGAGGTTCAGAGGACAACTTCTGGTGTTGGTCCTGGTCCTTCCCACCTTGTTTGGGACAAGATCCCTTTGTTGTATTTCTGCTGCCATATACTAGGCTAGCCATCCCTTGGGGTTCTGGGGACTCTCCTCATTCTGCCGTGATCTTCCCATAAAAGCTCTGGTAGTATAGATACCTGCACTAGTGTCCAGCTTTTATGTGGGCTCTAGGATTACAACTCAGGTCTTCATGCTTGGATGGCAAATGTTTTTACCCATGGGGCCATATCTTTAGCCTCTTTTCAGTTTCTCGTGAACCCGAAGTGACTGATATTTATAATGCCATTTTGTCATTCTTTTGAGGATAACTAGACCAATACATTTTTATTATAATTCACTTTTCAGTTAAGAACTACTAATAACTGTGTAGAATTTTTAATCTCAGATTTACATACTCTCTAAATTTATTTTCAAAGCCTAAAATCAGGATAGTCTTTCTTCCCTCTTAATATTGGAATCAGAACTTATAGTTTCCTTTTCCACAAATGTCTATTTAGTAAGCTAGAAAATAAAAGTAGAAGCAACTGTGGTGTTTATTTGTAAGAGGAATTGTTAGAATAACTATTGCCGGGGCTGGAGAGATGGCCTAGTGGTTAAGAGCACCGACCACTCTTACAGAGGACCCGGGTTCGATCCCCAGCACCCACATGGCGGCTGAGAACCGTCTGTAACTCCAATTCCAGGAGAACTCCAGTTCCAGGGGAATCTGACCCCTCTTCTGACCTCCGTGGCATTGCACGACACGGTTGCACAAACCTACATGCAGACAGTACATTCATACACATAAAAAAAATAAATAAATTTTTAAAAAATTTAAAAAAGTAACTATTGTCAATAGATAGTTTCACTCAAATTGCTTGGTTTACTGAAGTATATAATAAAGTGTTTGAATTTATAAGAAAATAATATTTAAGTTTCTTATAGGCCGGGCCACTAACCAAAGTGACTATTTGCAAAGACAGAGAAGGAAAACCGAAGTCCTTTGGATTTGTCTGCTTCAAACATCTGGAATCAGTATCTTATGCTATTGCTTTGCTGAATGGCATTCGTTTATATGGAAGACCAATTAATGTGCAGTATCGATTTGGTAGGTCATCTCACTGATCAGTCATCACAGTGTGTTTGTTGCTGCTGCTCTCAGAGGACAATAAAATGTGGCCCGTCAGCACTGCTAATTTCAAACCACATATGTAATATCTAATATGGTATGATTGGTATAATCTACCACATAACCAAACCAAAATAATTTCTTCTGTATTAAAATTTTTGATATTCCATTTTAGAATCAACCAGCAAACAGCTATAATGGTCAATGGTCACTGTGGGTTTATAAACTGACTAAATCTACATGAATTGAAAATGAAGATTAATAAATTTTATATGCCAAGGCTATTTTATGTTCTTGACCACACTCATACGGGTATCAAATGCCCACTACTATTTGGAAGATGAGTTTTTCTTAATTAGCCTTTCTTTTGAAATTGTCTTGTGCCTGTTGCTAGGTCCTGACTGACTTTAAGACCATGTAAGCCCTGGTGTATTTCTGCAGGCATGTCATGATCTAGTAATTTCTAAGTAGATGCCCAGAGAATGTTGACTCTAGATTTTTGAGGTTCAGAAGACAGATATAGTCCATCTTGATAATTCTTAAACATTAAGGGTGTCTCCAACAAATGCTTCTATTTCAGTGTTGTATTCTTGATATATTAAAAAACTAAAAACAAAAAATGATGCCTTCTTGGAAAGAGAAATTTTTCTTTGCCTCAACTCTCTTCCATCTCCCCTTCCTGTACTGGAAATTCACTCACACAGGCTTGTGGATAGCATAGCATAAGCTGTGTACATTATAATAGGACATATCCTAAGTAGCACTGAATTGGATTTTGTCCGTGGAGTTCAGGGAACTCACACCTCATACCCAGGAGCAAATAACTCTGATGGTTTGCTTTTTTTTTTTTTTTTTTTTTTTTTTTTTTTGGTCTTTTCGAGACAGGGTCTCCCTGTAGCCCCAGCTGTCCTGGAACTCGCTCTGTAGACCAGGTTGGCCTTGAACTCACAAAGATCCAACTGCCTCTGCATCCCAAGTGCTAGGATTAAAGGCGTGCGCAACCACGCCCTGCGATGGTTTGTATTTTTAGTTTACAGTTATGTAGAGCAAAACAAGATTATCTATCTTATTAGTCCCGGGTTGATATAATGTTCCTATTTGTCCATTACTTTTGGAAAGACTTAGCTTTTAGTTGAATAATTTATAATAATCTACACAATCTGTAAATATGACTCCAGAGATAAGATAAATGTGCATATGTCTAACGCTACTATGGAACTGAAATTTCAAGACAATATTTTGTCCTAAAAGACTGAGGCTTTTATGAAATAAGGTTTCACTATGTACAACCTAAGCTAGCCTCAAACTCTGATCCCCCATCTCAACACTCAACTACTAAAAGAAGATTTTGGATTTTGGATTATTTTATTATTTAATAATAGAATGTTCAAACTCCAAGTAATTATTCCAAGAAGTAACCCTTTTCTTTCTTTGTTTTCCTTAATTTTTGTTTCTTTAAAGGGAGTTCTCGTTCTTCTGAACCAGCTAACCAAAGTTTTGAGAGCTGTGTTAAGATAAATTCGCCCAACTACAGGTAAATAAAAAAATATTTTTGATAAAAGTAAAACCCAAAATATGTGGTTATAACGTGCATTAAAGACCTTTAGTAAATAAATATGGAGTGGGAAGAATTTTAATATGTTCTAGGCTACTACAAAACCTTACTTCCTAGACATGGGATAAAACAATTTCTGACTCTATGAATATTAGAAGAAAATGTTTCAGGGCTGGAGAGATGGCTTAGTAGTTAAGAACACTGGCTGCTCTTGCAGAAGACCTGGGTTCAATTCCAAGCACTCACATGGTGCTAACAACCATCTGTAACTCCAGTTCCATGGGAGCCAACACTCTCTTTTGACTATGGGCATTGTACAACACAGGTGCATTTTCATACATGCAGACAAAACATTCATAAACACTAAATAAAAATAATAAATAAAATATTTCTAAAGAAAATATTTCAACTTAAAGTTCATTCTTAATATTTTCAATGGTAACTGTTAGACTCTTACATTTACAGTATTCTTTATAGTTTGCTGCGTTCTTTTACAGCTGTTGAATCATTTAAGCATAAAAGGCCCTGTTGTAATGAATCATAAAATATTGTTATACATATTTTATGTTTCATTAAATGCAGACACAAACGAACCAATTTTCAAGGCCACAGGATGATGAAGTCTTAGTCTTGAAACAAAGTTTTCTGAAATGTTCAATTATTTATTTTACTAATTTGTAAAACTTGTCTGTTTCAAATATTCTAGGATTTTGTATTGCCTAATAACTTCCATGTGAGGCCAGAAATGCTTCCAAAACAAATACAAAACTACTTGCTTACTGATTTTGCTGCATTCTTTTATGAGTTTCATCCATTATCCTTTGTTTTCTTGTCTTCTATAGAGGGACTGGATATTTAAAAAAATATTTATTTATTTTACGTGTATGAATGTATTGCTTGCATGCATGTAAGTGTACCTGTGGCATGTAATGCCCACAGAGATCAGAAGAGAGGTTTGGATTCACTTGAAACTGGAGTTACAAACAGTAATTAGCCACCAGGTGTGTGCTAGGAATCCAATCCAGGTCCTTTGCCAGAATAGCCCATGCTTTTAGCCTCTGGGCCTTCTCTACAGCCCCAAGAATTGAATATTTCTTTTTTTATATTTTTAATTTTCATTTATTTCTTTTATGTGTATGAATGTACTTGTCTGCATGCAGGTTTGTGCACCCGTGTCGTGCAGTGTCACGGAGGTCAGAAGAGGGTGTCGGATTCCCCTGAAACTGGAGTCAAAGACAGTCCTCAACCGCCATGTGGGTGCTGGGAATCGAACCTGGGTCCTCTGCAAGAGTAATTGGCGCTCTTAACCGCTAGGCCATCTCTCCAGCCCCAAGAATTGAATATTTCTAATTAAACTAACAATACTTTAACCTCCTATTGCTTTTAATTATAGTAAGCTTCTGAGTCATAAGAGACAGACATCTTGGGACTGGCAATTACTTGGGGTTATATTTGATGTACTGTGTTGCAAAGAATGAAACATTCTCCACTTGTAATTCTCAAGAGCATTTCCGTGTTAGTACAATCAGAAGTTAAGAAAGTAGATGGCGAAATCAGATTGCCCAAATATGAATCCTACCCTCTCGACATCAGTAATGGTATGACGACAGATAAGTGACTTCACATTCTAAATCCCATCTCCAAAATGAGAATACCCAAGAAGTTACTATGAAAATTAACTTCAAAATAGATCCAGTTCTTATGCATAAAAAGCAAACAGGATGGATAAAACTCATAAAATGGTGGAGAATATAAGAAGGTATATAATACAGTGATGAAATTATATTAAACATAGAATTAACAAGAAAGTTGTGAGACCAAGACAGAAGGAGACTGGTATAGACTTGTAGATTGGGTCATATGTGTGATACAGGAGCCTCCCCCTCTGATTTCAGTACCAGATAGAAAATGTTTTCTTAGGTATTAGAATGAATGAAGTTGTTAGTAGATACGGGATACAGGATACAGGAAAAGACTGCTTTCAAGAACTAGAGGATTATGGCAAAACTATTATAATCTATACTTATGTTTGTTACACAGTTTCTAAATCATCACAGGTTCTAGGAAAGATCAGAGTTACATGTATGTTCCATGACATTTCAAGTCATTGGTAGTAGCAGGGGGCTGGGCCCGCACATCCTAGAAGGGAGGTGCAGGGAAAATTGTTCCCATGTGAGTTCCAGTCCTTGCCATGTCTTCCTTGTAAATGAGTTTGCTAGCTTCTTGTCTCTTGTATCCTCTGCTTTCAATGAGTAGTTCCTGGGTTAGTTAGTGGATGTTCTGCAACAAAACTCAACAAGTGAGTTGCTTGAGCAAGACTATATTGTCACACAGCTTTATAAACTACACATGTAAGATCAAGACATCAGTAGGCTTGGAGTCTTTTGTGAGCTAAGAGGAGGAATCTGTTCCATGTATTTCCCCTACTGGTTTAATTGCAATGTTCATAAACACTGAGATTATAAAATTGGTATCTTGATTCCCACCTCATATTTCTCATATGGTGGTATTTTCCTTGTTTGGTTTTGTTTCCAATTTTTCCCCTTTTTTAAGGACACAACTGATATTAGATTATAGGCCTATTTTACTTCAGTATTACCTTGTCTTAAGTAGAAACATTTATAATGGCCCTGTTTCCGAGTAAGCTCACATCTGAGGTACAGGGGTTAGACTTCAACCATAAATCTGGGAAAAACTTATCAACCCATAACAGTTCCTAATTTATTTGTGATTATTTTGTGCAACAAATGGTGTATCTTGAGAGTCATAGAAATATAGCAGGTATAGAGAATCTACAACTGTTTGGTTTATTGGTGTATATTACATAAAATGAAGTGTTTCCTCTTCCCATTTCTGTATATGCACATATTTCCTTTGACCTTATTCACCTGTAACTCAGATATTTTCAGAATAGTGAGAATGCTACGTAGTAACATCTTCTCTACTCTAGAGCCTTCTTCCACCTGCCATGTTCTTTCTTTCCTACAATTCCTCCCATTTACATGTTGGAGAATCCCTGAAATGAGTGTTCTGTCGAGGGCTTATTTTATTTTCCTCTGTCTTCTTGTTGATAAACCTTTCATTCTTCTTATTCTTGGTTCCCATTCATTTCTCAACACCATTGTTCTATAGAAGCTGCTCTTCTGAAAGCTATAAGGAAACTTCTGATCAACAATAGTGGCCTCAGTGTTTGTCCAGTTGACTCTTCTGTAACAACTCATGTCTAATTTCTTATGCAGTGAGCTTCATACCTGCCCTGGTTTCTAAGATACTGGTCTCATTCATGAACGGCGTCTTCACCCATCACCTGACTGTTTCCTGTTATTATCATTCCCCCATCTTTGTTTCCATCTACTCATGCTGGTTTCAACTTCCCCCACAATACATTTCCTATCTTAAGGGCAATTAGTATTAGCATTTAGGTTATGTTGTACTATAGAGTAAGCAGAATATTAAAGAATAGCTATAAACTACTCAATGTGAGTGACATATCCGTAGAAGAAAATTTTGCACTTTGAATGAAAGTTTAAGATACAACATGTGTCGTGAGCACTCTATGTCAGAAATGTAGATGAACATATTTCTGTCTTTCCACAATGTCAGAATTTACTGATTAACATATTTACAAGTTTTAAAGGTTTCATTCACAGCAGTTTGTCCATAAAATTGGCCTATACTGGTAGTCTAGCCAAAGCAAATGCAAGTTCTTTTACCCTAATCTTTACCACCAGTATTAACTCTTATATCACACAGCACACAGTGAACCTCTCTAGATACCTATACACATATACATGGGCTAGAGTATAAATACAAGTTAAAGAGGCTGCAGCAGAGTTCAAGTGGTTTCAGAAGTTGGCTGAGAAAGAGTCTGTATTGTTAATATAAAGAATCAGAGCAATGCTGGGAGAGATCTGCTGCTAGAACTACAGTCAGCTTTTAGAGCCAAGCTACACATTTCAGCAACAGTCAAGTAAATAGGCAAATGGGTGAGAAATTGGTCAGAAGCAGGAAAGGCAGGTTTCATACAGGTCCTGCCTAACAAACAGGTAGAAGGGCAGGCAATTGGAAGGCTACATCAACAGTGGGCTACCTAGCCAAGTCAAAGAGTCCTTAGTCATTGATATAAATGTCTGGTATCAGACAAGAGGCTCATGGAAACATTCTCCTCAGTCTAGTGCTTTGTTTTGTTTTGTTTTTCTTTTCTTTAAGAAACATTTTAAAATGTTGTATGAAATGCACAAAGCTTCAATGAAAATGGCTTTGAAAAAAAATTTTATAATTTTTATTTTATGTGTATGGGTGTATCACTTGCATGTGTAAGTGTGCCCGTGCCATGCAGGGCCCACAGAGGTCAGAAGTGGGTGTCATAGCCCCTGGAACTGGAGTTATGGATGATTGTTGGATGCCATAGAGGTGCTGAGAATCGAACCCTGGACCTCTCCAAGAGCAAGCAGTGTTCTTAACTGCTGAGCCATCTCTCCACCCACAGTTAGTTCCTCAACCTGGTTTTCCAGATATAACTTTATGCTCATGTGTCTCCACAATTTCTGTTCTCCACAACAAACTTATAGTGTGTCTCCTATTCTATTCCTAGGAATAGAATTGTTACCAATGTGTGCTAGATAGGTGGTGTCTGACAGATAGTGCAGTTTCTGGGTCCATCCAGTGCCTGCAGTCATCCTCCTCTCTCAAAATGGAGTCAAACCCAACTTTAAAATGGAGTCTCCTAGGGCAAGACATAGCCTAGACCGAAAGCCACTGTTTTATACAATAGGAGAAACAGCTTAGGAAGTGGCCTGAACTTAACACATGGTTTTCAAAATAAGGTATTATTTGTGGAAGGTATTATCAACAAGCATGTTAACCTCAGGGATCTAAGCACATAAGTTTATAGTTAAATTGTAAATATACATTTAAAAATAAACTGATAAATTTTACCTTTTTGTTAAAAACATATTTTATTTATTATTTTATTTTTATCTTTATTTAATCTCATTTATTTAGTTAGTTAATTGGTTAGTTAGTTAGTTATTTTGTCTTTTTGAGACAGAGTTTCCCTGCAGCCCCAGCTGGCCTGGAACTTGCTATATAGACCAGGCTGGCCTTGAACTCACAGAGATCACCTGCCTCTGCCTCCCAAATCCTGGGATTAAAGGCATGATTATTTTTATTTTACGTGTATTACCTGCATGTGTGTGAATGCACCCATGTTGTGCAATGCCTGCGGAAGTCAGAAGAGGGCATCAGATCCCCTGTAACTGGGTTAGAAGGTGTATTAACTGCCATGTGGGTGCTGGGAATCAAACCTGGGTCTCTGCAAGAGCAGCCATTACTGTTAACTACTGAGCCCTACCTTTTACTTTTCTGTCTATAAAAAGTTGGCCTGTACTTTTAATAATTGCAGATAACTCGTTTTTGTCATGTTAATATCTGAGTGTTTTTCTCTTCGATTCAATATGATCTAAAAATTTCCTATCAGAAAACCAAATTTGACTCTAGATATTGAGATCTCAATACTTTTGATTAAGTAGTTAATGTATTGCTTTATCATTACATTATCAGTGTAATAAATGATTATATGTGTGTATGTTTAAAGTAGTTATTCTTAAACAAAGGCTGCCAGAGAAGTTCCTTCCTTGTAATTTTGTAAAGATATTACTCATTATCTTTTAAGAGAAAAGGATATTTGTTTAGGGATTAGATATTACTCATTATCTTTTAAGAGAAAAGGATATTTGTTTAGGGATTTTATAATATTGTTTTCTCTCTCTCTCTCTCTCTCTCTCTCTCTCTCTCTCTCTCTCTCTCTCTCTCTCTCTCTCTCCCCTCTCCCCCAAGGAATGAGGAAATAATGGGTAGATCTGCCTTTCCCATGCAGTTTTTTCCAATTAATAATACGGCTTTACCTCAGGAATACTTTTTCTTTCAGCAGATGGTAAGTTTGAAATATATTTTGTTTAACATAAAATATACAATTATAAGAAGAAGATAACCATTATTAATATTTCGTGTTCAAATCTAATCCTGGCACCAATGCAGAACTTGCATTGATGATAACTGTTCTGCCGAGAAAGGTCATCACAGATGTATAAGACTCCAGTGAATATCCTGTGCCTCTATAGGAAAGGGGCAGGTACTAGTGATGACAGACCTTTCCAGGAGAAATCTGTGTATCAAGTTCTCCTCCAAATGACTACTTCAAAAGATGTTCTCAGAGTTGAAGAGTTTCACTTAGAATGTGCTATTTTATATAATGCCATGAGTGACAAGTATAGGATTTTAAACTTTTTATTTAAAAAACTTTTCAGCTGGGTGTGGTGGCGCACGCCTTTAATCCTAGCACTTGAGAGGCAGAGGGAGGTGAATCTTTGGGAGTTCAAGATTAGCCTGGTCTACAGAGTGAGTTCCAGGACAGCTGGGGCTACAGGGAAACCCTGTCTCAAAAAAAAATTTCAATGTTTTAATTGGAAGTGTGTATTATTTCTAGGCTTTCCAAAATTTGATTCTGGTCTAGAAATAATTAATTGTGGTATTTGATTTTAGAATAGTTTTCCTTCCAACTTCTTATTTTATAAATAAAAATGGAATTTCAGGGACATTACTGAACCAACTCAGGATATACACTACTAAGCAACAGATGTAAGATTCACATGACTGCTATTGCTATTCATTGACTTATTTTTTTCAAATACCTAACATATATGCATACTTTAGATTTTTCCAGTATCCAGTTTTAGTTACTGGATGGTTAGAATAAATATTCTAAATGGTCAGAATATTTAATGAAAAATTATATCTTAACTTTTGAAGAAAACTTTTCTAAATCATAGTCGAATGCTGATCGGTGGCTAATTCTCACCGAAACTCCCCAGCCTCCCTCCTGGACCCTTCATCTTCGTATCGTGCGCTGGGGCTGAGCTCGCTGTCGCACTGTTTCTGTCTTCTGATTACCGTAGTGAGAATTTTCGGTTTACTTGGTTTAAAAACACTGGAAGCATTTCTATATCTTTTTGTTTTATAAATTTTATATTGAATTTCTCTGTATTTCATACAGAATATCTTAACCATCTTTATGCCCCTCTCCCCATTGGCACCCTCCCTTACCCCTCCACCCCTGCTGGAATTCATGCATTCTATCATTTGTGTTAAAGCCTGTGGAGTCAAGTGTTCCCAGACATCCCTCAGTGCAAGTTAATCCACTGAGATCTAGGAAGCGTATCTAGGGTCCCTCCCTTTAAGATGATCAGTTCTTTCTCACTCAGCAGTAATCAGCTGCCAATAGCTCTTGGGCTAATATTGGGGCCTCCTGCCCCTTTCCACAGTTCTCTGCTGGGTTTTTGTCTCCTTGAGTTTGCATTGGCCTTGATTAGCCCCAAAATGAAAGTGTCGCCACTGCCCCAATATAGTTTGCTGTGCTGGTCATTGTGGTTAATAGGCTTTAAAGCTGTGTCGGACCATCAATTGATATTCTCCCTTAGCAGCTTAGTAGCCACCTCCAAAGCTATGAGAGCTAGTCTTCAGGGGAGGTGGCTTCCAGGCCAGCTCCAGCTCCATTGCGCCAAATCCTGTATCTGAAGTGTGTCCTCTTTTCAGCAATAGGGTCTTATCTTCAAGTTCCCCAGAAAGCAATCAAGGGCTGTGGCAGTAGCCTGTGTAAGTTTGGGAGTCTCTTGGGCTACCTACCTTGGCCAACAACTCAAAGGGAGGTTTCTCCTGTCTGGCACTGCTTTTGTTTTGTTGCCTTCAACTATGCACATGGACTCATGTGCATATCTTAAAAGTAATAACTGTGTCTTTTTACATGGAGCTATTTGTTTCATTTGCATCTAAGAAGCCTTTTAATATTCATTAGTTTTAATTGAAGATTAAAAGAAATACTTGAATCACTTATTGGAAAATAACATATATTTGAAACAATTTGAGCATGTTAATATAGTTTTCAATTATATATATTTTATTGAATTTTTACAATTTTCATACAGTTAGTTGGATGGTATTTAGTTCCCCTCTCCTCACCTGCTACTCTCTCCACTGGCCCCACACCCAATTTTATAATACCATCTATAGAATCTGATTTGTGTTCCTAAATGTCTTTAAGTGTGGGCCCATACATAATATAAATCAAATCAAATAATTTCAGTGAAAGCTTAGCTTCCCAGTGGGATGAACTCTAAATATAAAATGCACACTGGATTTGGGAACTCTTCCTTTGAAAATAAAAATAAAATATCTGCCTAAGAATGTACCTCAGTGTTAGAGTTCCTGCCTAGCAAGACCAAGGTCCTGAATTTAATTAATTTAATTTAATCCTTCAGCCTTGAAAAGTAAAATATCTCATTAGTAATGTTATATTGTTAACACGTTTAAAATCATAATATTTGGTGTATATATTGGGATAAATAAATACACTAATTTTATCTATAAATTATTCTTTTTATATTTTATCTATTAACTACATCTGTATTTGTAGAATATTTCTGTTGTATACTAATGTATTCTATAGTAAGCTACACAACCTATTAAATCTTTGTGTTTTGTGTTAAAAGTTTTAATTTTTTATAGATTTATATTTTGTTTTCCTATTTTTAAAACTACATGTATTGGAGGGAGGAGCTTGCACATGAGTACTGCTGCCCACAGAGACCAGATATCTTTTCCCTGGTAGCTAGAATTACAGATTATTTTAAACCACTGGATATGTGTGCTAGGAACTGAACTCTGGTCCTACCCAAGAGCATTTCCCACAATAGCTATACATAAAAATTTGTCTTTGTTATAATCAAATAGTTTGGCTTACCCATGGCTGTTTGCATGTGCATATAAGCTGTTAGCTTTTATTAATATTTTTTCTGTGTGTTGGTGATGATTACCTTTTCTCACAGCAGTGGCAGGCACGCAGTCCTGTGCTGCAACTTCCTTTCTATGACATGACGGCTCCACTTCCCAGAAGTGCATCTGGACCTCACATCTTAAGTCATGCTCCAGGCCTAGAGGCTGGACCCAGCTTCTATGAATGGACTCACCAACAGCCAAGTGACCCTGACCATTATCAGATGAATAAACGAAAGAGGCCAAGGCAGGCTAGTGACAGTGACAGTAGCCCAGAAAACAACAGAGGAAATGAAGGCAGCCAAACATTCCAGAAATGTAACAAGAAGAAACAATATTAGCATTGACCTCAAGTACATGTACTGGCATGCTTATCGATATTATTCATTTAAAAGAATAAAAATGTGTTTTAACCAAACAAGAAACCGAGTTTCACTCTTAGTAATAAATATACAATATAATGGATGTTGCCATTTTATTGACATGAAAAACTAATTCTCTCTAAAAAAGGAATCTTTATTGTACCAAGTGAACAATTTCTTGGCTATCTTATCTTTCTTGAACTATATAAAATTACTACTACTGACTTGCTATTCAGTTTTTGCCCTGAAGGACAAAAGTGTTAAAATATAACGTGCTACTTTCATACTTGTAAGGATAATTTTGACCGATTATAAACAAGAATGTACATTGTGTCATTTTATTTTAGTACTGAAGCTGAAATTTCACTAATCTCTAAAGCTACTCACTAAGAACTTGAGGGTGGAGCACCATCTTCTCCCTAGATCCTTATACTTGTCATACCTTGCTTTCAGCTGAAAATAAGCTGGCATTAGAAATGAACCAGGGCTGGAGAAATGGCTCAGTGGTTAAGAGCACCAACTGCTCTTGCAGAGGATCTGGGTTTGACTCCCAGAACCCACGTGGCCGCAAAGACCTGTCTTTGAGCTGGGCATGGTGGCACATGCCTTTAATCCTAGCACTCAGGAGGCAGATGCAGGTGGATGTCTGTGAGTCCAAGGCCAGCCTGGTCTACAAAGTGAGTTCCAGACCAGCTGGGGCTATATATAGGGAGACCCTGTCTCAAAAGAAGAAGAAAAAAATTGAACCAATGGGTTGCTGAAAAATAATGCAAATATTTAAGGATATTTGACAAGTTTCAGTTCCCTTTGTTATGAACACTTTACTTTTTATGTCCAAAAATTGATTTCTCTGTTTGTCACCCTCCTTTAGGTTGATTTTATTGACTGTGGTACCAAAGGAAAGATAACTGTCAAATGCTTAACTTGAGACCATTCCCCATTTTATATTATTTAAATTGAGATAGTGTCTCTTTACATCATATACATTGTTTGTAATGATCGTGAACAGTGTCCGCATTTATTGTCTAATTCTTTTGTCAAGGTTTGAGAGGATGCAGTTAGCATATGTATATCTTGATGATAAAAAAGTATATAGAATGACATTTCAATGTATATTTCAATGTATTTCAGTGAAATTTCAATGTATATTTAATAGCTGTTGTACAAACATCTATTTTTTGATTCCCTTATATTAGATGATAAATGGACTACATATAAGTTGTTTATTTCAACATTTTGCTAGTTTTATGCATCAGCATAAACTAGGATGATGAAGTTGATATATTTACCAAGGCTAATTGAAAAGATCATGCAAGCTTATTGCAATTTATCTCCCTATTTGAAACAAAAACCATGCTGGATTTTTCTTTTGCATGTCACATAGCCTTTTATTACTATTATTTAAAAGAATAAAATTATGTTTTAACTGAACAAGTAACTGAGTTTTACACTTAGTAATAAATATACAATACAGTGGAGGTTATAAAAATACTAGTCTGTTGCCATTTGATAAATATGAAAAACTAATTCTGCTCTATGTTTTTATGTTCTTGAATACTCAAACTTTATTTGTGAATTCATATGTTGACAATATAAAATCATGATCAATGATGAAAATTTATTCTTTTGCAATTGGATAGTACCATATCTTTAAACACATTAATTCCATCTTTAGTCTTTTATTTATTTCTGTAATTTACTAAACACAAATTATGCCAGTGTGGTTGGCATTATATCAGAGATATACATAAGAATGTTTCTTAGAAAATGCGGGAATAAGTATTTGTGAGGTGCTCAGTCCTGAATGGTACATCTACAGTTCATCTTCTACATCTAAGGCTCAGCACACATAGTGGAAGTGAGGTGGAAAGAACACGAATTTATTTCTTGCTTTTCACTAGTGACACTTCCTTATGCAACAGATTACCTCAGAAAGCCACAGCTACCCAAAGATCAGAGAATAAGAGCTGCAGAGCTGCAGAGCTGCAGAGTGCTTATCCCTGAATAGGACACCTATATCAAACCTCTGTCAGGGACCATTATGGAAGAAGGCAGAAAGACTGTAAGAGCCAGAAGTAGTACATAACTACAAAGAAATGGAGTTTTCCAGACAGCTGGGCAGTTACTCAATGAACTCAACAGCAATGATGACAGTATGCACAAGGACCCATGCAAACTCAAACGAGAAAAATTCCCACTATAGAATTGGGGAAAAACCCCTAACCTTAGCTGAGGAACTATTGGCAACTGATAACTACTGGGAGAGAGAGTGTGGTTTTCTTTAAGGGTGTGATGCTAGGTTAGCCAGACTCCAGTGGACGGACAACACTAAAGGACTTTTGTGGATACAAACTTGACTGGATAGGCCTTATAACAAAGTACATGAAATCTGGTGGTGAGGGTGCTATAACATGGGCGCAGATAGTGGAGGGAGATCTAAATAGGATCAAAATACATTGTGGGGGCTGGAGAGATGGCCTAGCAGTTAAGACTGCCCACTGCTCTTGCAGAGGACCCGTGTTCGATCCCCAGCACCCACATGGTGGCTGAGAACCATCTTTAACTCCAGTTCCAGGGGAATTCCAACACCCTCTTCTAACCTCCGCGGCATTGCAGGACACGGGTGCACAAACCTACATGCAGACAGTACATTCATACACATAAAAAATAAATAAAATTTAAAAAATACATTGTTTGAATTTTTCAAGAATTTCATTTAAGAAAGGATGTTTCTTGGCAATTAATAATGGCATTTCTCAAACTGAATGTAGTGTTCATGCCTTTAATCCCAGAACTGGGGAGGTAGAGGTTGGCGGATCTGTGTAAGAGGGAGGTCAGACTGGTCTGCATAGTGAGTTCTATGCCAGCTGGGGCTATAGGGAAATCATATATATATATATATATATATATATATTAGTTACACTATCCATAGATAATCAGTCTCCAAGGCTCCAAAATGTAGCAATTCAAGCTTAGTTTGAAAAACTTTAAAAGACAAGTGCCTGCTTACTTAAAGTGCTTGAAACAAAATGTGAAATAATGGTTTCCTTGCTCAAATATGACCACTTAAGGGAATATTTTATTTTCTCCCCAATTCAGCCATGTATTCAGTTATAGTACAGCTATGCCTTAAGTGGGCCAAGATATATTTCAGGCTAATACCAGAACTTGAGTGGTATTATGTCTGTTCTGGTATTAGCCTGAAACATAACTTGGCCCACTTAAGGCATGGCTGTACTATAAATGTATGGCATTATTAATTCTTCAGGCATGGGCAATGCATGAGTTAGATATTCATAGAGGGTTGTGCCAACATTGCAGAATTCAGAAGGCAGGCCAGATGAAGCAATGTCAAATTCCTTGCAATACACATTTGATAGGCCAATGATAAAGCTCAGGGCACTGAAGCTACCAAAATTTGAAGCATCTGCCAAAGAAAAAACACAGGCAACAAGTGGAGCTGACATTTTAAAATACCATGTATGTTGCAGGTATCAGTATCACAGAGAGACAACTACTTGAGCCTATTGGAGCTCAGATCCTGGTACCATGAAGCTTGGATTCCAGGCATAGAATTATAGGGATTAATGTTTGCCATCCAGGGTTTCAGACTTGTTTTGATGTAATATTTTTCTGCCATCCCCCTTTCTTCTATTTTAGAATAATATATTTTCTTTCTGCCATTATATACTATCCAACATATATAACTTGGGGTTTTGATTTTCCAGAGCTTCATAGCTAAGACTTTGCCTTGAATCTCAGAAGAAATTTTGAACTTTAGATTTTGAACAGTATTAACAGAGACTGTGAACTTATGAGTACCCTTAAGTTGGACTGAATTTATTTTGAATTATGGGAGGGTCATAAGCATATGGAGCCAGGGTTTGGATTTAAACTGTCCTTTATGGGATCATTTGGTGGGAAAATTGCTCCCCAATGTGGCACAAATTCCCATGGGGAATTTGTGGAGGCACTGAGGTATGGAAGCAGGTCACAGGGCAGGACTTCAAAGTTACAGCTGAGATCTATTTCTTACCCAACCTCCATGTTTCCTGATCCACCAAGTTGTAAGCAAGTCACATCCAAAGCTCCCACCATCACAGAGTAAGTTGCTGCTGCTGTCATATGTATTGCCCACAGTAACAGACTGTAAGCTTCTATACTATTAGCTGAAGTAAGTGCTTATTCCCTAAGATTGACAGGTATACTGTTAGAAAATTAACACAGCTTCTACTCAAACAGTGAAGTTCGCCATTATGCAAGAAGCAGGACTTTCTGGAATTGAGCCTTACATCTACTCATGGCAAAGACCTAGCTGAAATCAAGGTTTTTTTCCCCCATACTTTTCCTAACCTGAAGATCAAAACCCAAGTTTAAGGTCCTTTAAGACAAGGGACTTCCTTAATTCTATTCTTAAATGGAGAGGCTGAAGTTTCCAATGTGACCACAGTCTTACATTTCAAGGCAGCAGCAGATCTGCAATGGCATCCAAATCCTTAATCATCCAGCTTCAGCATTCTTCTCTGAGGGACAGAAAAGCAAGTCCTGCCTTCTTTGACTCGAAATTATCCAATTAAATCTGTCCTTTAGATCACCTACAGTATGGCGAAATATTTATCCTGGTGATCCTAAGGTATTCATCTCCCACAAGAGAGTCCCTAATTGGCATCTTTTGGACATAACATGGCCATTGAATGCATGAACTCACAGCTCTGTAGTTATCTGCCCAAGGACTGAACTATACTGGGCCTGTCAACATTTCATAATGGATCTGGGAGGGGCTGATGAGGTCACATCTCTTCCTAAGGAACTGCTGACAATTAAGGATAGCTGGTAGAGAAGGTGTCATTCTCATCAGTGGTGTCTACTGAAAAGTTGCCTATGCACCAGTAAATAACATGCACATGCTCATGAAAGGAACTCTAAAATTCAGTGCCCCCCCCATCTTACTCTCTCCTACAAAATGAAAATAGAAGGGAAAATTGTTTGGTTAGAAGAAGATTTTCAGTGGGAGAGAGATGAGAGAAGGTACTGGGGAAATAAAATTGACCAAAGTTCATTATATAGATACATTTTAAGCCTTTAAGTTGATGATTATTACATTTTATTCACTATCTAATAATCCCAACTCCTGCTTTAAACTCTTCTGTCCCTTCCTTCTTTTCTTTCCTTACCCCTCCTCCTTCTCAACCTTCCTCCTTTTCCAAAAAGAGTAACAGTGAAACCAATTTAAATAATGACTACAGACGCCAACCCAGAAGACTTTACATAGCAAAAATGACTGTTATAGTTGAAAAAGAATAGAAAATCTTTCATGAGATGTAAAAAAAGCCCTTCAGAGAGTACTTGAAGCAATAGGAAGAGTGGAAGGAAGGGATGATTGTGCCAAGCAGCAACAAAATGTACTCAATGAGGGTATAACTGTGGAAATACAAACCTAGAACAAAAACGCACCAGAAACCAAAATGATAGGAAGCAATATACATCAATAATATATTTATTTAAATATCAATGGGCTGATGCCCCTCCCCCAATCAAGAGGCATAGACTAGTGGAATGGATTAAGAAACAAAATCCAACTTTTTGTTGTGAGCAAGAAACCCAGCTCACCTTCAAGGACAAGCACTACCTTAAGGTGAAAGGGTAGAAAAATTATTCCAAGCAAATGGCACTAAGAAGCAAGCAGGAGTTGCTATTCTAATATCAGGCAAAATTGACTTCAAACTAAAACTAAGAAGAGATGAAGAAGGTCATTTTATTTTTTTTAATTTTGTTCACTTTTATTAATACAAACCATACTAACAGAATGTAACTTTTAACATAGTTAAGGTTACAAATAAACTCTGTTACTAAACAAATAATATTCACTTGACTCTTAGTTGAATGATTCTCCATTATTCTTATCAAAGAAGCAACTAACTAACCAAGAAGTTATCACAAGCATGAATACATATGCACCAAACTCTGGTGCACCAAACTTCATAAAGATAATTCTACAGGACTTAAAGGAACAGATTAATCCCAATATGCTCATAATAGGGGACTTCAATCCCCCACTATGTCCATTAGACAGGTCAACTGGACAAAGAATAAACAGAGAGTCATCTGATCTGAACAACATGATACACCAAATGGAACTAACAGACATCTACCAAATATTCCACCAAGTACCAAAGAATATCTTTTTTATTCAGCACCCATGGAACTTTCTCCAAAATGGACCACATACTGGGGCACAGAGCAAAGCTCAACAAATGCAAAAAATTGATATAATTCCATGCATTCTATCAGAGCACAATGCAATAAAGCTTAATATCAACACCAGAAGAAGCCCTAGTAATTATATGAACTCATGGAGATTAAACAACATATCACTGAATAATGAATGGGTCAAAGGAGAAATTAAGAAAGAAATAAAAGTATTTGTGGATTTAAACAAAAAGGACAATACAACACAACAAAACTTCTGGAACATTTTAAAATCAGTCCTGATATAGAAATTCATAGCTATAAGTGTCTACATTAAAAAAAAAAACAGAAATAACACAAATAAATAACTTAACATTGCAACTCAAGACATTTGAAAGATAATAAGTGAATGCCAAACCCAACAGACAAGAAGAAATAACAAAAATCAGAGTGGAGATTAAAGAAATAGAAACAAAGAAAACAATACAAAGACTTAATAAGTCCAAGAGCTTGTTCATTGAAAGGATGAACAAGATAAACAGACTAACCAAAAGAAAGAAAGAGCAACTCCAAATCAACAAAATTAGAGATGAAAGGGGAAACATTACAACAGACAACAAAGGGATCAAGAACACTCAGCGGAGGAAAGGCAGCATCTCCAGCAAATGGTGCTGGCAAAATTGTATCACCACATGTAGAAGAACGAAACTACACCCCTACCTTTCACCTTGCACAAAAGTCAACTTTAAATGAATCAAAGACCGCAATGTGAAGTCAGAAGCTCTCAAAATGTTAGAAGAAAACATTGGCTGTACCCTAGAGAGTAGAGGTGCACCAATTTTGCCAGCACCATTTGCTGAATATGCTATCCTCCTCCACTGAGCAATTTTGCCCCTTTGTCAAATATGAGGTGGCTGAAATTGTATGAGCTCAAATTTGGATCTTCAATTTTGTTCCATTGGTCAACTAATCTGTTTTTGTGCCAGTGTCAGGCTGTCTTTGTGACTATGGCCCTGTAATATAGTTTGAAGTCTGTTAGGGCAATCCCCCCTCTATTGCATTTTTCACTCAGGGTTGCTTTAACTATTCGGGGTCTTTTGTTTTTCCATATGAATTAAACGATTTTTTTCCCAAGTCTGTGAAAAAGCTCGTAGGGATTTTGCTTGGGATTGCGTTGAATTTGTACATCAGTTTGGGTAAAATGGGCATCGTTTTACTATATTAATTTTTCCAGTCCATGAGCATGGGAAGCCATTCCATCTTTTGATGTCATTTTCCATCTCCTTCTTCAAGGGTTTAAATTTTTTGTTGTAGAGATCTTTGGTATCTCTGGTTAGGTTAGGAATAACCTATTCAAAAGATGGAGTAAAGAGCTGAACAGAGTCTTCACCAGTGAGGAATTGAAGATGGCTGAGAAACATCTTAAAAAGTGTTCAACATCATTAATAATCAAGGAAATGCAAATTAAAACCACTCCCAGATATCGTCTCACTCCAGTACGACTAGCTAAGGAATCAAGAAAACAAAAGACAGCCAGGCATGCACGCCTTTAATCCTAGCACTTGGGAGGCAGAGGCAGGCGGATCTTTATGCGTTCAAGGCCAGCCTGGTCTACAGAGCAAGTTCCAAGACAGCTGGGGCTACAGGGAGACCCCGTCTCAAAAAGACCAAATAAAAAAAAAAAAAAAAAAAAGAAAGAAAGAAAGAAAAAGGAAAAAAAGACACACAGATTGCTGGGAAGGTTGTATGTGGGGGGAAAAAAGGGGAATCAGACACTCATCCAGACTGCATGGTGGGGAAGTGTAACACTTGTACACCAGCTATTGAAGAAAGCAGTGTGGAGAACCCTTAAAAGACCTCAAAATGAGCCTACCAACCTGAGTCCCAGTCATTCACCACTCCTGGGTATTTAACACACGGCGGAAAAGGGACTCATTCCCTACGCCAAAAGAAAACAGGTAGACAACAATTCAGTTGATTCCCATATTCCAGCTCCTCCTTCCACAATAGAGCGAAGACAGCTGGACACCAACCCAAACTGCTCCTCAACAGACGAGTGGATGACAAAAAGTGGGGTACACCTTACACAATGGTTAGTTACTATATCAGTGGTAAAGAAAGATGGCATTACGACTGCCAGGGTAAATGGATGGAGCTCGAAGCCATTATTGTTGAGCCTGACGTGAAGTATACACCCAGTCCAGAAAGACAAGACGGAGAATGGTTTCCTCAGTTATGATGCTAACGAACCAAATCCCCGCCCCACCACAACACCGGAAAAAGCTGCTGATGACAACCATTATGGTTTACTATTTTATTGTTTATCTTGACAATAGACAACTATTTATACTATATGGAATCTCTCAATGAGATTTAGAATCCACCCACCAATTAAGGTTTTTCGACTCTTATATTGACTGCGATGATGCCGTGGAGAGTATTGTATCCCTTAATCTTAGATAAAACCCACGAGTAATATGAAATTAAATGAGGAAAATGTGAATTCCTAAGCATAAAAAAAGATCTGGAGAGAAAAGATGCAGGGACAGTGTATGGCCCAGGAATGCATTTAATCTGGGATGGGTCGTGGTGGGGTGGGGGGAAGGGATAGGGGAATATGCCTGAACAGAAATGAAAAATGATGTATGAAATACACAAAACATAAATAAATAAATAAATAAATAAATAAATAAATAAATAAAATAGAGGTGGTGTAGGAAAAGACTTTCTAAATCAGACTGCAGATGCACAGAAAATAAGATTAACAATCAACAAGTGGGACCTCATTAAACTCAAAAGATTCTGCACAGCAAAAGAAACAAAGAAGTGAAGAAAAAACACACAGATGAGGAAATCTTAGCCAGTGACACATATGACAGAGGTTTAATATCCAGAGTATATAAATTACTCAAAAAACAAAGGACCAAGAAGCAAATGATCCAATTAATAGATGGACTTAAAGATTTGAACAGAGACTTCTCAAGAGAAGTTAAGATGGCTCAGAAACATCTTAAAAAGTGTTCAACATCATTAGTAATTAAGGAAATTCTAATTAAGACCACTTTCATCTTAGCCAGGTGTAGTGGTGTATGCTTTAATCCCAGCACTAGGGTGGCAGAGGCAGGTGGATCTCTGTGAGTTCAAAGCCATCCACCTGGTATACTTAGTGAGTTTCAGGACAGCTGGAACTAAAGGTGGACCCTGTCTCAAAAAGACCAAAAAAAAAAACCAAACAGATTTCATCTTACCCCAGTAAGACTGGAAATGATCAATAAAAAAAATCAATACTAAATGCTGGAGAGGGTGTGGAGAAAGGGGAACACTCATTCACTACTGGTGGGATTGCACACTTGCGTTATCCCTATGGAAAGCAGTGTAGAGAACTCTTAAAAGACTAAAAATTAGCCTATCATTTGACCCTATCATACCACTCCAGGGTATATACCCAAAGGACTCATCCTATAGAAGAGTTACATGTTCAACCATGTTTATTGCTGGAAGAGCTGGAAGCAGCACAAGTGTCTCTCAACTGATAAGTAGATAATGAAAATGTAGTACAATTACACAATAGTGTTCTATGCAGGGTAAAGAAGGAGGACATCATCAAATATGAAGGTAAATGGATGGAACTAGAAGCTATTATGCTAAGTGAAGTAACACAGACTCAGATAAAAACGACATATGTTACCCCTCATTTATGGATCTTAGCACCAAATCCGTATATGTAAGTCGAAGTTGGTAATTGTTCAGTAAAGATAATTCCGCATTGAATGATATTGATATAGCTATAGCTTGAAGTTTATGTCTCTATTTTCCTCAGTCCTAAGATTTATGAGAAAGAATTCTCTTTTTTAAAATGCATTAAAACATACATCAGCTTGCTATGTAATTTAGTAATATAAAGCTATATTTCTTTTTATCCATATCCAAGTCTGTAGTTAAACTGTGAATCCATAAATGTGTTTTAGAATTAACCTATAGTTTATTTTCAGACTTTCTAAAATTGTTAAATGTATAGAGTATAAAAATAAATTAATAAACATTATATTAAGCAAATTTCCATTTGAAAATACCCCATAATTATTGTACACTTTGAAAGCAATCTTTTAGTATTAATTGCGGGGTACTATATTAAGGACACTGAAACAAGATCCACTAGATCAATATTCCAGTTTGCCTTTGTTGAATAAAAATGTGGTTTTTCTGGCAACTGATCTTTAGCTTTCTAAGGAGTTGTGGCATTTGTCTCAGGACTAGTTTGTCAGGTAGTAGATTCAATAGATTATTAACTCCCTGCACCTTCCCTTGTTCTTAGTTCACCTAATCATTCATTCCTATTTACTAAATAGAATAATGACTATCTTTGCAGTTAAAAAATAAAGCTTAATTAATATCCTCCTATTGCTTTTTTTTCATTCTTGCAGCTGCACAGATGGCTCAGTGGTTATGTATATGTAATGCTTTTGGCAAAGACCCAGATTCGGTTCTCAGCACCCACATCATGTGTCTAACAATTGCATATAACTTCAGTTCCCAGGAAAATCTGATGTCCTCCTTTGGCCTCCACAGGCACCTGTAAGCATGTGGTAAATATAAGCTCATGCAGGCACACATACATTCACATAAATATGAAACAAATCCAAAAATAATAATATAGTTCCTTGGAGCAGTTCAGTGAATTTATCTCCTATGTTCTGGAACAAAGCACACTATGTTATCCTGACAAATTCTTTCAAATGCTTCCCAATAGGAAATAATAGATCAAAATGATTGTGGAGTTCTCTTTGATGGGTTACAAGTCTGTGTCTTGGTTGGCTAGTTTGTGGGTAGATGGTGGAGGTGCTATCAGGCCAACAGAATCAAAGATTTGAGATAATTTTTCAGGAAAGTGATGGACTATAATTCTTTCCTGTGTTTTATGCACAACATGCAGACTGACCTTTACAGGAAATATTTTCAAAAGATTCTTAATTAGAACATGTAGCACCCACTAGCACTTACAATTGTTGCAAATATACTTACTTTTCCTGTGTGTCATTTGCTTTCCATTTGCATAGGTTTCTTTGAATTGGAGACTTTATAATTTGTGTCCAATACGATTTTCTCTCTTTTGTCAGCTGCCTTGTGAGATATTCTCAGGAAATGCTTTCATTGTTAAGTGCCTTTTTTCTGCCTTTCTTACCATGCTTTATTTCATGGTTCTCCACTAAATGAACAATATACTTATAATGAATAAAATTGTGAGGGATAAGCTAAAGGATCTATCCTGTTTTATTCTCCAAGTTGTTAGTTAAAATATCCCTTCTGTCACATAATAGATTACTTGTTTGTATTTCCTGTGCTATTTATTCTTTTCCATTGAACTGTCTGGCCTTACAATGCCATGTTATTTTCTTTACAATTCACTGTATAATGAACTACAGCTCCTAGCTTTTGCATCTTCATAAAATGTTGAGCTAATAAAATTTCATTGCAATTAAAATGTGGGGTATATTTTTTTTTGCTTATTTTCTTTTACTGGTATGAACTATTTTAAGTTAATGAACAACTTAATCATTAAAAAAAAAACTGCAAAAGTAATCACTTTGTCAATTTCCCTTTGGATCCATTTTCCCATGTTTGAAAGACAAACTAAAATATCTTCAGAACTGTTGAAAATTCTAGTAGCCTATTTTTACAATATATATGAAAAGGCTGCCCTCTTGTGACTATATAATTTAAACTGTTAGACCCATCATTTGTTTTAAGCACATTTTATGAAGGATGAAAAAGATTAATCAGAATCATTGCTTTTGAAAATTCACTTGCACATATGACTAAAACTAAATAGTAAGGAAAAGTGAACAAGCTAAGCTATTCATTCTTTTTTTTATTTACAATTCATATATTCTTATTTCTGCTAATAAATACCAAGAGCAGTGTTTATGTGGATCCTAAGAACTAAAACTCATCATTACAAACTAGTTTCTTTCTCTTCTTCAGTTCTCAAGAGTTAATGTGAATTCCTAAACATATTTTGAAATTAACATATAATTTATTTCCAAAGGACATTATGTGACATTTATATAGGCATATTTTGGAACAATACAAGAGGGAGGAAACAACAACAACATAAGGACTGGGTCAAAGAACTGACTGATACAGTTAAATTCTGCCCCAAACAATAAACCTCTTCAGAATAAAAACTAAAAAACTGAGAGAAAGATGCAGGACATGTATGGCAGAATGCATGAACTGGGGAGGGTGGGGGACAGGGAAAGGGAAGTATATCTAAATTGAACTGAAAAATGATGTATGAAATACACAAAACATCAATAAAAGTATTTTATTTAAAAAAGACTGACCAGTTTCTTTGCTTTATATATTAACTCGCCATTCTTGAATTCCAGTTTTCATATACCATATTTAAAATATCCATTGTGGATGATGACTGACAAATATTCAACTACCATTATTTTGCCAATGGATGAGACAGTGGGAAGGAGGTAAGGAGACTTCCTATGCATCTGACCCTTTGTGTGGATGAAAATCTTGTGGTCTCTATTGTTTTGAGTTTAGGCTGAACACATTCTAAACTTCAGACTTAGAGCCTCCCTCCTTATATGTGGTATTTAAGATGCCCATTTTTTCCTTCATTTACATTTAAAATTTTATTGTTCCTATTTCCAGAATTGTTGTCACATAATACTTACAAATGAACTAAACATCTCATAGTCCATGAATGTCTACAACTACATTAGAGAATTGTTACACTGTGGAGAGAGTCACTGTGGACTTGAGGTATCAAGAAACCAGGAAAAGTTTACTCTGGAATTCTTGTGACGTGACATCTCATTCAAACATGGAAAGATGTTGTTTGGTGTGGTGGTGTATGCTACTAATCCTTACACTTGGGAGGCAGAGGCAAGTGGATCTCTGTGAGTTGAAGGCCAGCTTGGTCTACATAGCGAGTTCCAGGCCAGCTGGACACTCTCTCAAAAAAAAAAAAAAAAAAAAGGGAGACCCCCTCTCTCTCAAAAAAAAAAAAAAAAACCCAAAACAAAACAAAAATAAAAAGAAGGAACTATTAAGGGTCACTAGAGAGAGCCAAGGTGGGCATGCTTATTACAGTTTGGTCTTCAATAAATAATTGAATAAAGGTTAGAGAAGTGGAAAGATTACTGAGTAGCACAGGAGTACAATTAGCTAAGTGAACAGACAACACAAACACTAGCAGCAGCTTCCACAACTCTGCTGAGAAAGTTTGTGTGTGTGTTTCTTTCAAGCTGAACAAATGTACTGTCAGGAGGAATTCTTAGGTTGCTGACGGAGTGAATGTTTGTGCTGCTCCCATTTTTTTCTGCTGGTTCTAATCTCCAAAATGGTGATATCTGGAGGTGATTAGGGCATGGAAATAGAGCCTTCATGAATGGCTTTAATGTCCATATGAGAAGAGATGTAAGAGAGCTGTTTCATCTTCCTTCCATCTCCATGAAAAGATGCAAGACGGCAGCTATCTGCAAGCTAGGAAGAAGGCCCTCAATGGATCCCTGGTGTACCTGCACTTTGATCTCATACTTTCCAGCCTTCACAATTGTGGGAACAAATATTTGTTGCTAAGGAACCCAAACTGTTGCAATTTGTTGAAATATCCTTAGCAGGGTTGAACAAGGTCAAAACAGTTAACAATAGACAGAAGTTGCAAAACTAAAAAATGCCTTCCCGGGCTGGAGAGGTTACCTAGCAGTTAAGAACGCTGACTGCTCTTGCAGAGAACCCGGGTTCGATCCCCAGCATCCACATGGCCGTTGAGAACCATCTTTAACTCCAGTTCCAAGGGAGTCCGACACCCTCTTCTGACCTCCACAGCATTGCACAACACGGGTGCACAAACCTACATACAGACAGTACATTTATACACATAAGAAAATAAATTTAAAAATTTTTTAAATTAAAAATGCCTTTCCACATGTGGAAACTGCAATATTTGACAAAGTTCATAGAGTCCAGCAATAACGATCCAGAGAACAGAAATGTAAAGGATTTTCTAGGATGACAAGCTAAAGCTTTCACCTCTGCAGGTGTCTGTACTACCATATATTAAGTCGCCAACAATGTTTCCATCGCCATTCTCAAGGAAAGGAAAGTGGAGACTTTCCCAGAAATAGCTTACATACATATACCAAAATACTTCTCCCTCTAAGAGACATCCTTTCAGGAAAGTCAATAAGTTTTACATCTATATAAGCAGCATTGATGGCCAGGTATCAAAAGAATAGTACTAGAATGTGGTCAGAGGTGAGCCTAGAGGACTTTTCATCTACCTATCTTTGTTCATTTACAACTCTTACAATAGACTGAAGTCTGTATAGTAGCTTGTAGAATAACAGGCATCATGACAAGGAATTCATTTTTTACTAAGACTGGCAGAAATTGGGTGAATGATGTGATCAATTAACTGAACTAATTGAAAATTGTGGCCAAATATGGAACCAAGGTAATATTATCCATCTATAATAAGAAATGTGATCACACCACTTACCATAATATGGGTGATCCAAAAAGACATTATTATGTGAAATAATCCAGGTATTGAGGGGAAAATATAGCATGATATAAAGAAAGTCTAAAAACATTGACTGTATAGAAGGTGACAGAATGGTTATTACTTGAGAATAAGGGGAAGTAGAAATGAGAAATAAGGAAATATTGATCACAGGATACAGAGCATCATATAACTAGGAGTAATAATTTTTAATTTTTTATAAATTATTTATTTTCATATGTGTATGAATGTACTGTTGCATGTAGGTTTTGTGCCCGTGTCATGCAAATGCTGTGGAGGTCAGAAAGGGGTCTTGGATTCCCCTGGAACTGGGAGTTCTCCTGGAATTGGAGTTACAGACGGTTCTTAGCCATGTGGGTGCGGGGATCGAACCCGGGTCCTCTGCAAGAGCAGTCAGCACTCTTAACCTCTAGGCCATCTCTCCAGCCCCAATTTTTAATTTTTATCTCTGTGTGTGAACGTAGGTGTAGGTGCCTCAGGAGACCAGAAGAGGGCATTGGATCTACTGGATTTGGGGCTAGAGGCATGTGTGGGCTACTTGTGGGTACTGGGAACCAGGTTCAGGTCTTCTGCATCAGTTGCAAGTGCTCTAAACTGCTAAGCAATCTCTCCTACTCAAAGCAGTAATGATATCTGAGTATAGTTTTATGTGCTGACTATATCTCTTAATATATTATATACTTGAAATTTCCTTAGAGAGAATATATATATATATATATATATATATATGACAATGCTACAGTTTCTTTTCATTTTTGTATATTTTATTGACTTTTTGTGTATTTCATTTTAAATTTTCTTGACAACATATATGAAAAATGGCTGTAATAATTGGCTTTATTTAGTTATAAATATGACTAAATAATGTGTGCATTTACTTAAACATGTCAAAACTCATAAAAACAAAATTTTTGAAAGGAAAAGATTTAAGGAGTACCAGAGATCTAATCATAAATTAAGTCACCCCTAAGGAACTACAGCCACACTTGGTGACTTCTGAGTATGTCACTTTACATAAGATGGCACTCCACTCCCCCAAACACCCTTCTTCTAAACACCAGGCTAGAGTTAGCTGTATGAGAAGGTTTATTTAGAAGGCAGCCTAGAAGAAGCCCCTATTAGACTTTGAAGTTCTAGATAGGGCACCAGACACAGCTGCAGCTCATGGACATTTCTTACTGATCTGCCAGGCCACATTATTGCCACAAAGCTGCAGTCAAGCCTACAAGTTCTCCTCAGCCCCTGGATCTACTTGTTTAGTTTGCATAAGGTCAGATGGATAATAGAGGCCTGTTTCTGGTTACTCATATTCTTCTGCAGTCTTTGTTGTTATATCTAACTGAAGAGACTTATCAGCAGAATTCAGAAAATATGACTATGTTTATTCTAACTTCTAGTAGTTAAACTCAAGACTGGTTGAGAGAAAGGTGGAGAAGAAGAGCAGAGATAGAACTGTTTTTTTTTTTTTTTTCATTCAAAGTTTAGGAAGTTCAAGTGAATATAAAGGACACAGGGAAATGCTGAGATTGAGCATATCAGTTTTGACCACTAGTTATTATTAGTAAAAGATTACTATAAAAATAACCAGCAAATATAAAAACCCAGTGCATCAAAATAAATTCAGAGTACAGATCATAAATATGTAGCAATTCTAAATCTCCTGGTTGAGACCTTTAAAAATGTAGCAGGATGTCTCCTGGGGCTTAAGAAAATTGGATGGATATTGTATTGCATAATTCTTTTATTAACATTTTTTAAATATATTTTTGTATGTGTATGAATGTACTCTCTGCATGTAGGTTTGTGCACCCATGTCATGCAATGCCGCGGAGGTCAGAAGAGGGTGTCAGATTCCCCTGGAACTGGAGTTCTCCTGGAATTGGAGTTACAGACGGTTCTCAGCCGTCATGTGGGTGCTGGGGATCAAACCCGGGTCCTCTGCAAGAGCAGTCGGTGCTCTTAACCGCTAGACTATCCCTCCAGTCCCATGTATTGCATAATTCTTACCCTAGGTCCAAGAGAGCTAAGGGAATGTCATAGCCAAATAATGTGTGTATGCCTTATGTTGATGACAAGATTCAAATGGTACAAAGTAGAAAGAAATCTAGGGTTCATTTTTCTCATCTACTACATATTATGAGTGGGGAAAGGGGGTATGAAGTCCACCTGGCTACAAAGTTTTCTATTGTATCCACAATGGACAAAATATCCAGGAGGATTAAACATTGCAAAACCAAGAGGCTAGAAGTTACTGATGAGATAAGAATCTTTTCATTAAAACAAGACTGCCAAGCTGGAGACGTGGCTCTGTGGTCAGCGGCTAAGAGCACTAATTTCTCTTGCACCCACATGGTGACTGACAGCTGTCAGTAACTTTTGTTCCAGGGGATTCAAATGTCCTCTTCTGTCCTCAGGCATTGCACAACACAGGTTCGTTATACAAATGAAGACAATACATTGACACAATAAATAAACTTAATTAAAAATAGACAAAACAACACTGCTCCTACTCACAGATTTCAGAATTACTAATGATTGTTACTGAGCCCCTTATTCTGTGTTTTTCTGAACTGAAGTTTCTACTATTGCCTCACTGTGGTTCACAAACCGATCAGATATTCAGACACAGAGGAACTGTAGGGAAGACGCTAAAAAGCCTTAACTACACCTGCACCTAGTTTAGATGATGACCACCTGCCCTTATCCTGAGTGTGATGCAATAATGCAACAAGAATTTGGGGGTGTTGTGGGAGGTGGTGATTGTGGTGCTGTAAAGATGAACAAAGTACACTGACACTCCTCTCATGAAAAGTGGCATATCTGTCTTGCCTCTGTCCATTTTCTGTTGGCGTAACAGAATATATGAGGCTGTGTGACTTGAAAAGCCTTGTAATTAGCTCATAGGTCTGGAGGTACAAAAGCATAATTAGTACTCGCCCTTTGCTCTACTCTGAAGTTCTGATGAAGCCTCATGCCAGAGGGGACCAGTGGCAGAAGAACTATATCAACAGATTTGTATTTTTCCAAGCTCAGCTTTCAGAATGTTCACACAGATTGCTTTTGTGTATTTTTATATGTGCATAGGTGGAAAGAAATTATTTGTTTGACATGCTACTTTAGCTAACCCAAGAACCTTTTAATATTCATATGTACACTGGTGAGATGGCTCAGTGTGTAAAAGTGCTTGCTGCATAAGCCTGGAAACCATAGTTCAACCCCTGAAATCTACATAAAGGTATAAGGAGAAAACAAGCCAATTCCAGAAATTGTTTTAACTTCCATATGCACAGTGATACATGTATATACAAACACACATATACCATGCACACCTACATACAATAAGATAATTTTAAAAAGTATAGTATGGTTGCACATGCCTTTAATCCTAGCACTTGGGAGGCAGAGGCAGGCAGACCTTTGTGAATTCAAGGCCAGCCTGTTCTACAGAGTGAGTTCCATGACAGCTGGGGCTACAAGGAAACCCTGTCTCAAAAAGACAAACAAAACAAAACAAAAAAAAAAAAAAAAAAAAAGCGGTATAGTATGCATTATCCTATGACAACCCAAGCAGCCTTTATTTGTTTTTCAAAATTTGTCTGTTCACTACTAATTTTAGAGCAAATGGGTACCTGCCGTTCATCATGCTTTACAGAGAAAAAAAGAAAATCAGGGATAAAACCCTTAGAGTTAATCTGAAATTTTTGAATTCTTATTTAATTTTAGACATAAAAATTCCATTTGATCATATACTATATTGATAAACAGTTATGATTAAAGCCTGTTTTAAAAAGTCATAGGAAATAATGGACATTAAAGCTGCTCTGAGTATATGCATTTTGCACTCTTTTTGGGGTGAGGATTTCTTGCTGAGTTGTCCATCTGTGTAGCTCTCTTCTCCCCCACCCAACTCTCCAGCTAGAATCCTGAAGATTTCAAACTTCATTTTTACTTCTCAGTCCAAGTAAAATGCAGAAAGTGATTTCTTAACTCATTAAATATTTTTTTCATTTCTTTATATTATATTCAAGGAGACAAAACAATCTGCCCATTTTCCTCCTAAATGCACTCAGTTTACTCAGAGTAGCAGTCGCACTCAGTCCTGCATATCTTTCTCAGGCTTTCTAACTCTGAAGCTCTAAGTTTTATTCCTCAGTATTACAGAAGAATGTGCATTGTGACTGATATCCATAACTGTTTTGTGGTTAGGTTAGAGGTCTCATTCCCTCAATGGACCAGATTATTTGAGGCTTTTATTCAAAAGCACAGCTGTGTAAAGACAAAATGTCTTTTGATCTGACCACTATATATCCTTCAGTCATAATAAAGGAGGGTACCATATCCCTAATGTTACTAATGGAAGATTCACCAATCTCTTTCCCTACTCCCACCCACATATTCAATCTTCTCCTTCACTGTTTCTTTTCAGACCATTGAAATTATTCTTATTATGGTTCTTTATTCCAGGAACTATCAAAAGCCCTGAGGTCATCCCTAATCTCACACAGCAGTTACCATGAAGTTCATGTGCACTTCTTCTCTGGCCCATACTCCCTACTACATAAGTTCTGAGCATTCCAATTACAATTTGAGAAATTATAGTCACTCAACACCAAACCACTTAAACCCTTAGCCTGGATCCTTCCCTTCCCATTCACAGTAAAACTAGATCCCCACCCCTCGCCCCCAGGACTCTGCCTGTCATGCAGCCCTTCTAAGTGGCGGTGGTTGGTTTCTTTTGCATATTCTCAAGCCCCTTAGACTGAAAATGATGAAGGGAAGGCCAGTAGTTGCCTTTGCTCAATATCAGCCCTTCCAGATCCTTCCATCTTCTTTCTGCCATTACAATCTATCACATGCGACACCTTCTCTTTGCATTATTTTCTGTGTTCATTCGTGCTTTAAACTTTGATCTATACAAGTTAAAGAAGCACATATTTCATAATGGCTCATAATTTTCAAAAGTTAAGTGATTCTTACTTTTTTTCTTTTTTTAAAAATTTATTTTTTTTTGTTGATGATTTGTGCATTTCTTATATCATCCTTCAGTCCTTGAACTATACTTTAGAAACAATGTAAACTCTCCTTCAGTTGGTTTCTTTCATGGGCTTCTGCAAATGAAAGAGAGAAAAAAAATTCTGCAAATCTCAAAAAATTCATAAAATTTCAATTTGGTGTCAACATCTAGAGAGAGAGAGAGAGAGAGAGAGAGAGAGAGAGAACAGCTTAAAGGCATGTGCCACTACACCCAGCCATAATCATTTTTATTAGAATCTACCACATTGGCTGGGGATAGGGTGTCAATGAACTCTGTCTCAGAATTCTCAAACTAAATGGTCAAGATCAAAGGGTTCCATATACCCCATGTCCTAAAACAAGGTTCTAAATATTTTTAAAAACATAAATGTTAAACATATAGTAGTAAGATTTCACCAGGATTAATCTCTCCCCTTCCTGGCTGTTAAGGAGAATGAAGTCTTAACAATTACAGTGGGAATTTATGAAGAGCCTTTCGGTGGGAATATTTTGGAGGTGAAAGTAGGGTCACTCTGAAGGGGACAGAGGATTTTCTGGGAAACAGACACCTTCTTATCTCAGGAGGAAGGGTATGGCAAAGAGGAGAGGAAGCGCACATCCAAGGAATTATAGGGCAAGTCCCAAAGGGAAGTTCTCCCAGGCAACCCATAAAAACCTCCTAAGAGAAATGACAAAACAGCAATTCTTACTTTTATGGATGTTGTTCTAGATATCACTGTGAAAATTGCTGTGAGTTGGATTATCTAACAGTGTGCTTTCCAAGGAGCTGATGTACTCAGAAAGAGAAGCTCCTTTAGTACACTGAGAAAAGGAGTTATGGAAAGAGTTTCAATTAAAAAACAATGAAGCAGAACTTATGAGTTAGTTACATAATTAAAATATTTAGTTTAAAATAGCAAATTACATTTACGAGTTATTCACTTAGAAAAGAAATAAAACAATGCTGATGACCATGTGGAGAGTTTTCTGAATCCTGTATAAATGTGTTTTTAATTATTCTATATAGGCAACTTAGTTATTCTGCTTTGATACTGTTGGTGTTTCTTATACTAATTTTAAAAATCTGAATAGGGGGTGGAGAAATGGCCTAGTGGTTAAGAGTGCCGACCGCTCTTGCAGAGGACCCGGGTTCGATCCCCGGCAACCACATGGTGGCTGAGAACCGTCTGAAACTCCAATTCCAGGAGAACTCCAGTTCCAGGAGAATCCGACACCCTCTTCTGACCTACGCGGCCTTGCATGACACGGGTGCACAAACCTGCATGCAGACAGTACATTCATACTCATACAGAAATAAATAAAATAAAAAAATCTGAATATATAATATGGAATATTCTCACCTCAGAATATATAAGATGTGAATTTTTCTCATTGTTTTAATACATGCTTTACTCTCTTGAAATTGGCTTTGTCTCTGAATTTATGGAATTCATAAACTTTATCTGTCCATCTGACATATTTCTCCCTTCCAACCTGGGATTTCTTGTGGTCTTCTGCACATAGTTACTGTGGAAGCAACGTGTGTTCTAAAGACAGTAATAAATATGTTCATCTTATATTTCTTAAAATAACTAATTTCGGGAGTCTGTACATCTCTAAAATTTCATAGTGACTTTTCTTCCTTTGTTCTATATTTTAGTAATATCTGTGGGACAACTCATTCTGTCAATATTAACCAAATTAGATGGAAAGTGGAGTGGGGTCATATCCATTGCACACCATGTTGTCTTTCTTGAACAAGAATGCTATGTCAGGAGCTCTTACTGAGTTCACATGTTACTTAATTGTCTATAATATTCCCCACCAGTAGCTTCCTACAGAAATGAGGTGTGTTCTTTCTTTACCACCTGGTTTTTAACATTGAAAGGAGATAATTCAGATGGCTCCTCAATACTCCCAGTGTCCATCTTTATTATTACTATTTTTTATTGTTTTATATAGATATTTTTGTACAAGTTTGTTACAAATCAAATCTAGACCTGTGTCCACCTCCCTACCCCTCCACCCCACCAGAGCTCATGCATTCTGCCAAACGTGTTTTTCATCTTTTCTCAGTCTTTCTCAAAATTCTCGATATAGAAGTTGACTGTTCTGAGCAGAAGTTCACCATTTCGGTCAGTTCTTTGACGCAGTCTTTTTTGTTGTTGTTGTTAATTCCAATATGCACCACTCCCAACTACTTGGACAAAAGCTCAAGGAGCTCTGCACAAGAAATACTTACTACTATGTAATTGGCGCTAGCATCCACAGATGAGGGATACCATTCGTCGTTTGTTTTTCTGGGACCGTGTTACTTCACGTAACATAATATCTTCCAGTTCCATCCATTTACCTGTAAAGCTCATTATGCCATCTTTCTTTACTGCTGCATAGGACTCTATTGTGTAGATGTACCACATTTTCACTATCCACTTGGCGGTTGAGGGGTACTTGGGTTGGTTCCAGCTCCTCGATATTGTGAAGAGGGCTGCAATAAACATGTCTGTGTATGTATCTCTGCAGTAAGATGAGTCTATTGGGTACATACCCAGGAGTGGTATGACTGGGTCCGGTGGCAAGTTCATTCCAAGTCTTTCAAGGGTTCTTCACACTGCTTTCCATAGTGGCTGTACCAGTTTACATTCCCACCAGCAGTGAATGAGTGTTCTCCTTTCCCCACAACCTCTCCAGCACTTGGTATCATTTGTTTTCTTGATCCTAGCCAGTCTTATTGGAGTAAGATGATATCATAAAGTGGTTTTAATTTGCATTTCCTTAATGGGTATTAGCGATGTTGAGCAATTCTTAAGGTGTTTCTCAGCCATCTCTAATTCCTCACTTGTGAAGTCTCTGCTCAGATCTTTGCTCCAGCTATTGAATGGGTCATTCGTTTCTTTCTCCTTTGTTTTTTGAGTAGTTTATATATTCTGGAAATTAATGCTTTGTCAGATGTATCTGTGGTGAAGGTTTCCTCCCACTCTGTAGGTTTTCTCTTGACTTCCTTGATTGTTTCTTTTGATGTACAGAAGCTTTTGAGTTTAATAAGGTTCCACTTGTCAATTGACAACCTTAATTCTTGGGCAGCTGCTGTCTGATTTTGGAAGTCTTTTCCTATGCCTATTCTTGTAGTCTGCTGCCAATTTTGTCTTCTATCACCTTCAGAGTTTGGGGTTTCATGTTGAGGTATTTAATCCATCTGGAGTTGATTTTTGTACAGGGCGAGAGGTAGGGGTTTAATTTCATTCTTCTACAAGTGGTGATCCAGTTTTGCCAACAACACTTGCTGAAGATGCTGTCTTTCCTCCATTGTGTCTTCTTGGCCCGCTTGTCAAATATGAGGTGGCTGAAATCATAAGTGCTCAAGTTTGGATCTTCGGTTTTGTTCCATTGGTCAACAAGTCTGTTTTTGTGCCAATACCAAGCTGTTTTTATGACTATTTCCCTGTTGTATAGTTTGAAGTCTGGTATATAGATCCCCCCTGTATTGCTCTTTTCAGTCAGAGTTGTTTTGGCTATTTGGGGTCTTTCGTTTTTCCAAACGAAATTAAGGACTTTTTTCTCCAAGCCTGTGAAGAAACTCTTGGGGATTTTAATTGGAATTGCATTAAATGTATACAAGAGTTTGGGTAGAATGGACATTTTTACTATATGAATTTTCCCGATCCATGAGCATGGGACGACTGGCCACACAAGCCAATCAAGCCAAAGACGATTGAATCGAACCAAACAATCCACCTGGCTGAAGCACCCAGCTCTTACCTGTGCTTCAGGCGGTCTTGGGAAATCCCTGATCCTCCCCAGTGTGCATCTTAATTGGGGTCCTCCTGAGCCCATAATTGTTTCTAGAACTTACTAATAAACTACAACCTGCTGTTGTCTTTCTAGCCAGTGCCAGATCTATCCCACTTCTATGAAAGGAATTTGAATGCAAGACACAAATTCTCATCATGCAAGTACCCAAAGATCTGGGCATTAAAAACTTGATGCCCGACTGTGCCCTTGTTTCATAAGATTGCCCTGCAAAAGGAGAACATAGACAGCTGCCATAGTCCCAAGCTTGGTTGCAGCCACTTGCCTAGGATCACCACAGCTAAGCTTGTTTACTGTTATTCTCAGTATGAAAGGAGGGGCAAGGAGAGACAGACACACCTCCCAAGCAATCAGTCAGCCCTAGTTGCATGAGGAGGGAGAGGCTAAGGGTATATAAACTGACAAAGTTCAGAGGAGGCTCTGTCACCATTTTGTGTGGCTGTGGGAAGGTCACCATCTGTTTGAGATGAAAACTTTCCAATGTGGCCTTGGGAGGGGAGCACCTACAGACTTCTAGGTAAATCCTCACCCATTGCTTTGCAAGGAAGCCAATAAAGTCACTGGTTTCCCAGACTGCAACTTGAAATTGTACTTTAGCTTGTCATAGGGGTCACAGAGAGGAGGGGACATACATTATTTACACCTCCCAGAAGGAATTTTAGGTACAGCACTACTGGGAAATGCTGTAAATTTTAAGAGATGTACTTAGTAAGCTATCTTCTGGCCATTGAAGCCTAGTGCTCAAAATCTTTGCTTAATGGATTCACTTCCTGAGACACCGTTCTACTTTATATGAGGCCTAAAAGCATGCACTTAAACCTATGAAATTGTGAACCAAATTAAGCATTTTCTCCTTATAAGTTGATTACCCCAGGTATGTGTTACAATTATGGAAAGTTAAGTAACACATTTGGTCTCTAATTCAATATTGAAAAAGTTGAGTAGAGATACAGACTTTCACATGACAAAGTTGCATCTGGAAAGTACAGCAATGGCTTCAGACTTTCTCTAGATAGAATTTCTAGCACTCAGAAGGTGGAAGAAAATTGCAAAGGAGGAGAGTGACTCACTTCTTTGTTCACCTAAGCTAGTGGCTTCTCATTTCTAGCATCCCAGCAATCTATAAAACAGTTTCCCAGATTCACAACCCAGGCCGTTACAAGTTTTATTTCCTTCTCTTTCTATCATTGTCTGAGAAACTGAATGAAATAAATTACTTATATCATTTTCTTTTAAATGCCAGAAATCATTAACTAAAGAAGATTTATTCACAATATATAGGAAATGAAATCAAAGTAATATGGTAGAAGACAACAACTTTAACAGAGTAGCTTCATATTCAAATTCTCCAACAAATTCCTAATTTTAATGCTTCTTGTAATTTATTCTACCTTTTACTGGAAAACACACTCAAGTACATGTTAGGCATTATTAAACTAAACAGAAAGAGCAAGGGTGCCATAAAAGTCACTTTAGTAGCAATGATTCTCTTAATGGTAGCCTATAAACTGAGAAGAATTTTATCTGTCCTGCCAATGTAGCATCAGAGGGAGATCTAGTATCTTAGAGTCAGGTAAACTAAATATTGATTTTTACCACTCCTCTGAAAATATTGTTTATTGTGGCTAAATACATCTAGTATGAAAAAATAAGCAAATTGATTGCAAGAGCATATGCATTTTGATTCCCTGTCTGCCACCCCATTCTCCCAAGCTTAGTTTATGTCATTCATCCACATGCCCCCACCAGACTGGTAAGTTCCCCAACCCCACCATTTGAATTTACTGTCCAAGTCTATCATGCCTAGCTCACCCTTAGCACCAGCCCCCAGCAATACAGCAAATTTCCAAATCCCAACATCCTTTCTTCACTGTCCCACACTCCAAGGTCTAGCTCAAGTTGTGCCAGCATTATACCAGATCTGTTTGTTCAGTTCTACAGAAATTCAGCTGCCCTTGCTACTACCCCCACACTCCCAAACATATTGGGATTATGTAGCCTATGTATCAGCCCAGACAGACTTAAACAAGAGATCCTTGTTCATTTTTTTCTCCATTACCAGAGAATTATAATCACTCTATTCCTTCAATCAAAAATTAACACTGACCTGTCCAAACACTCTCCTGACAGCCACCCTGCCAACCCCACCACTCTGTGACCATGTAGATTCTATATAGAAACCTTAGGCTCAGAAGTTGTACCTATCCCTAGCTGAACTGAGACCACTTCTTTAACCTCATTTACACATCAGGACAGAGTGGCCACAAGACTGAATACTAAGCAACACTCATCTGGGCCACAACTAACAATGTGGGGCAATAACAAACAAAGATCCAAGCATGCACTTGACAAAGTGAAATCAGATATCCATATCAAGGAACACAACCAGCGGCATAATTCCAGATGCCAAGATCCCATTACAAAACCACAAATGTGAATAAGCAATACTGTATGCCTCCTCAAGAGATTATCCCCCCCACCCCACCATGTTTCCTAAAATAGGCAACCTAGTCAATGCAAAAGACAATGATTTCAATATAGCAATTATAAATATATCCAAGAAACTTAAAGAGAATATGAATAAAAGACAGAATGAATAGTGTAAAAACACTGTTGAAAGAAATAAGTCAAACAGTTGCAGATAGTAAATTAGAATTCAATAAAGAGATAGAATCTCTGAAGAAAAGTTAAAGTGAAATAAAGTCAAAATGAAAAATCTGTGATATCAGTAAAAAGTCTCAGAGGATTGCTTCACCAAGAGATTGGACCAAGTGGAAGAGAGAATATCAGATCTTGAAGACAAGGTAGAAGAAATGGATCACTCAGTCCAAAGAAAATGTTAAATGTTAGATACAGAACAGGTAAGAACTATGGGACAGTATAGAAAGACCAGATTTATGAATCATAAGTATAAAAGATGGAGACAAAGTACTGGTCAACCGGGTTCGATTCCCAGCACCCACATGGTGGCTAAGAACTGTCTTTAACTCCAGTTCCAGGGGAATCTGACACACTCTTCTGACCTCCAAGGCATTGCACGACACAAGTGCACCACATGCAGAGAGTACATTCATATATATGAAAATAATAATTTTTTAAAAAATTAAAAAAATACAGGTCAAAGGCACAGAAAATATTTTCAGCTAAATATAGAACAAAATTTTCCAAATCTAAGTAAAGAAATACCTATCAAAATACAAGAGGCATACAAAATATTATGTAGACAGGACAAGAAAAGAAACACCACATGTCACAAAATAGTCAAAACTCTAAATATACAGGAAAATTAAAAGATATTGAAAGCTGTAAGAAAAAGATCAACTTACATACAAAGGCAGGTCCAACAGAATAACAACTGACATTTCAATGAAACTATGACAGCCAGAACAGATTCTACCAATATTCTACAAGGTCGTGAAAGAACACACAGATACCAGCCCAAGCTACTCTAGCCAACAAAACCATCATTTGTAATCAATGGAGAAAAAAACGTTCCACAATAAAAACAGATTTGAGAAATTTATGTCCAATAACCCAGCTCTACAGAGGACACCGGAAGAAATATTATTGCCTGGAATAAAAAATAAACATACACAAGAGTGTAAAAATAGAGGAATAAATAAATAACCCTAAAGAGTTAACCAAAAGAGGTCTAAGAAAACAATACCGCAAGAACAAAATTACAAAAAAAAAAAAAGAGAACAAAATTACAGGAATAAATAAACTTTAATCAGTAATCTCAAAATTAAACAGTCTCAACTTTCAACTAAAAGACACAGGATCCATCTTTTTTTTTTTTTGCTTCCAAGAAACACACCTAATCACCAGTGGTCTACATCATGGTAGTGGGAAAATATGGAAAAAGCACTGGGCATGGTGTATACCTGTAGTTCTAGCACTAGGAAAGCAGAGGAGCATGGATCTCTGTGAGACCAGGACAATTTGGTCTATAAAGCTAACTTCAGACCAGCTATGGGTACAAAGAGACTTTCTCTCTCTCTTTCTCTCTCGCTCTCTCTCTCTCTCTCTCACACACACACACACACACACACACACACACACACACACACACACACACACACACACACACAAATAATGGAAAAAGATATTTCAAACAAAAAACAAAAAGACCAAAGAAACAAGCAGTTATGGCTATTCTAATATTTGGCAAAGTAGACTTTTAACTCAAACTATTCATAAAACCAATCAGAAGAGAGAGGAAAGTACATTTCAAACTTATTAAAAGAAAAATCTACCTATAGGATATTATAATTCTCAACATAGCACAGAGGCAGCCAATTTCATTGAAAAACTACAATTAAATATAAAATCAGAGATTGACATCAATGCAATGTTAGTGGGTGATATCAATATCCCTCTCTCACCAATAGAAACGTCATAGAAGCAAAAACTAAATAGAAAAAAAAAATGGAGTCAATTGACATCATAAATCAAACAGACCTAACAGACATTTACAGAACATTCTACCCAAACACTAAAGAATAGTTTCTGGGACTGGAGAGATGGCCCAGTGGTAAAGTGCACTGACTTCTCTTGCAGAGATCCTGGATTCAGTTCCCAGCACCCACATGGTGAATAACATCTGTCTGTAATTCCTAGTTCCAGGGGATCCAATGCCCTCTTCTGGCATGGAGCACTTACTTGCCGGCAAAACACTTATGTGCATAAAATTCAAATAAAATAACATAAAAAATATGGTTTCTTCTCAAGAGTCCATGGAACTTTCTACAAAATTGACTACACACTACTAAATGAAAATTGTGTCAAGGAAGAAATCATAAAGGAAAATTTAAAATTCCTAGAATTTAATGAAGGTTAAAACACAACATATCAAAATCTATGGCAGTACTTAGAGGAAAGTTTGTACCACTAAGTGATTTCATAAAAAATAAAAAAAATTAAAAAAATAAAAAAAAACTGGAGATTTTTTTATTAATAACTTAATGCACCTGAGAGCCTTCAAAAAATAAGAACAAGCAAGAACCCCAAAGAATAAATAAGAGGTAATCAAAACGGGGGCTGGAGAGATGGCACAGCAGTTAAGAGCACCGACAGCTCTTGCAGGGGACCTGGGTTCGATTCCCAGCACCCACATGGCGGCTAAGAACCATGTTTATCTCCAGTTCCAGGGGAATCTGACACGCTCTTCTGACCTCCACAGCATTGCACAACATGGTTGCACCTACTTACATGCAGACAGTATGCTCATACACATAAAAATAATAAATTTAAAAAGAGGTAATCAAAACCAAAGCTGAAATTAATGGACAAGAAAAAAAAAAGACTTCATTTTTTTAAAAAAGGGTAATAAGTTTGACAAATCTTATCCAAATAAGCCCACATTACTAGAGGATCCAAATTAATACACATGAGTGAAAATGTTAACATTACAACAGATACTGAAAAGCTCGGAGAATCAAAGAATAGAGTTTAAAAATCTATATTCCACTAAAAAGGAAGTTCTCAAAGAAATGGATGCATTTCTAGATATGTACACCCTAACAAAATTAAACCAAAATGAAGTACACAATTTAAGTAGGACCATAACAGTCAAAGAGAAAGAAGCAGTACTTGAAAATCTCCCTACTAAAATAAGCTCAGAATCAGAATACAATACAGAATTCTACCAGCCCTTCAAAGAAGAACTATGAAATTGGTATGTAAAATGAAAAAGGAACATTTCTACACTCTTTTTATGTAGCTGCTATTACATATATAGCAAAACAAAACAAATATCTAAAGAAAATTATAGTCAAATCTCTCTGATGAATATAGATGCAAAAATTCACAAAAAATAGTCACAAACCACTGGGTGTGGTGGCGCATGTCTTTAATCTTAGCATTTGGGAGGCAGAGGCAGGTGGATCTCTGTGAGTTCAAGGCCAGCCTGGTCTACAGAGTGAGTTCCAGACCAGCTGGGGCTACAGGGAGACCCTGTCTCAAAAAGACAAAGAGAGAGAGAGAGAGAGAGAGAGAGAGAGAGAGAGAGAGAGAGAGAGAGAAGGAAAAAAAATAGTCACAAACTGAATGCAAGAGCACTTCAAAAAGATTATCCACTATGACTAATTTGGTTCCATCCCAAAGAGGAGGAATGGATCAACATACATGAATCAAGAAATGTGATTCACCATATAAATAGACTCAAGTAAAGAAACCACATAATCATCTCATTAGATGGGATGTAGAAAAAGCCTGTGACAAAAATCCAACATAATTTCATGAAAAGAGTCCTAGAGACCTTGGAGATATAGGGAACATATTCAACATAATAAAGGCCAAATGCAACAAGTCAATGGCCAACATCACTCTAAACAGAGAAAAACTCAAAGTATTTGCACTAAAATCAGGAACAAGTAAAGGAGGTTTAGCCCCTCTATTCCTGTTCAGCATAATGCATGAAGTTTTAGCTTTAGAAAAAGAGATAAATGGGTTATAAAGGAAGAAGTCAAAGTATCCTTATTTACAAATGATATAATTCTATACATAAATATATTCCAAAGGCTCTGCCAGAAACATTCAGCAAAGTAGCAGTACAAAAATTTAATATTCAAAATTCAGTCACCTTCCTATGTACCAACAACAAATATATCAATAAATAAATTAGGAAACATAATACCATTCATGATAGCCTCAAAAATAATCTTGGAATAAATTTAATCAAGGCAGTGAAAGACTTGTATAATAAAAACTTTAAGACATTCACTAAAGAAACTGAAGAAGAAACCAGATGATAGATCTCCCAAACCCATGTATTAATAGGAGTAATAGTCTGAGAATGGGTTCCCCCCCCCAAAAAAAGCAATCTACAGATTCAACACAATCTCCATTAAGATTCTAACAAAATTCTTCATAGAAGGCATCACCATCCCTGAATTGAAATTATAATTCACAGCTATAATAATAAAAATATCAAGATACTGGAATAAAAAAGAAACACATTGATCAAAATAGGATTAAAGGGCTAGATTTAAGTCTATGCACTTATGACACCTATATTTTGACAAGAAGCCCAAAAATATACTTTGGAGAAAAGACAGAACATTCAACAAATGGTATTGATTAAACTGCGTAGCTATCTGTAGAAGAATGAAAGTAGGTATCTATGTCTTAACCTGTACAAAACACAACTACTAATAGATCTAGTACCTCAACATAACACCTGATACCCTGGATTGATAGAGGAGGAAAAAAGAAATATTCCGTAACTTATTTTTTCTGAACAGGACTCTCATAAGACAAACAATTGACAAATGGGACTTCATGAAAATAAAAATGTTTCTGTACAGCAAATAACAAAACCATTCAAGTAAAAAAAAAAAATAGTCTACAGAATGGGAAAAAAATCTTTAGCAGCCAAATATCCGACAGAGGATTATTACCTAGAATATATGAAGAACCCCAAAAAATAAACATGAAAAAAAATTAAATGTTGGAGCAAAGATTTAAACAGAGTTCTCAAAAGATGAAATGCAAATGACTAACATATTTAAAAACATGGCCAACACCAATGGTTATCAAGGAAATGTAAACTAAAACTACTTTACAATTTAATATTACCTTTGGAAAAAAGGCCCGGTGGCACAGTGGCAGAAAGACACAGCACTGGTGACATTGTAGACTACTTACCCACTTGATAGGGAACATCTGGAGCCCCTCCCTCAGATCCAGGCTAGGCTTCCCTGCCCCTGGACCCAGATAGAAATGTTCGAAACCAACCCCAGGGAGCCGGTGGATGGACTCCATGTGGTGCAGTGGTTCTGTGTATTCAACTCTCCCAGTGAGTGTATGAGACTGACCTCCACTCTGTGGTGAGAGTCCACAACTGTGCAGTGACAATGGCAGCCTTCCAGAGTCCCTACCCGTTAGCTATGGAACACCTGGGGCCCCTTCCTTGGATCCAGGCTAGGCTTCCTTGCCCCTGGACCCAGATTCAGACATTTGAAATCAGCCCTGGGGAACCTGTAGGGTGCAAAGCTCAAACCTGCTTGATTTTTACCTTACTGGGCCTCTGGATGAGCTCCTGACCAGCTGGGTGAGAACTAACAGTCTCTCCAGTACAAAATCAAATGTGAGTACCTAAAGCCTAGCCCAACCAGCCTTTCATACCTAATAAGAATTCAATGATAGCACCTGAAGAATACAAGCAAAATCAGTCTTCAGTTCAACAAAGAAATACTTGAGCTGTATATCTGAATCAAAAATAACAAAAGAAATCCACATGCCAAAATCACAACAAAAAAAAGAATATCATGAAAAACCCAAATAATAAGGCTCCACTAAATACCACCACTCCTGTAGAAAACTCCTATAATGAGGTCCCCATAGGTATAACCCAGGACCCAAATCTTAAAAGAATTATCATAGACATGATAAAAGAATTCAAGGAATTTAAAGAACACACAAACAAACAAATCAAGGAACTCAAAGAAGGGATAAGCTAAAAGAAGATAATGATAATCTTTGGAATGAATTCACAAAAGATATAAAAAATACTGAAGAAAACTCAGGCTAAAATGAAAAAGGAAGTAGAACACTCAATAAGCCATCTGGAAAGGACAGGAGAAAGCCTCAGCAACAGAATTAATGAAGTAGAAAATAGAATACAAGACTGGAAGGTAATGTGCAAGACTGCTCAAGCAAAGATTATGAAAACTTAAAAAAAAAAAAAAAACAGGAATGGAATATTCAGGCAATGTGGGACACCATGAAAAGGCCAAAGCTACACATCATAGGTATACAGGAAGGAGAAGAATTTAAGGATAATGGTATTGACCGATCTTCAACAGGACTGTAGAAGAAAATTTCCCTGAAACTCTGAAAATGTTAGAAGTAAACATTAGCAATAACACATAAGGTACAAGTGTAGGAAAAGACCTTTCTTTCTCTTTCTTTCTTTCTTTCTTTCTTTCTTTCTTTCTTTCTTTCTTTCTTTCTTTCTTTCTTTCTTTCTTTCTTTCTTTCTTTCTCTCTCTCTCTCTCTCTCTCTCTCTCTCTCTCTCTCTCTTTCTTTCTTTCTTTCTTTCTTTCTTTTTTTTGGTCTTTTTGAGACAGGGTCTCCCTGTAGCCCCAACTGTCCTGGAACTCACTCTGTAGACCAGGCTGGCCTTGAACTCACAAAGATCCACCTGCCTCTACCTCCCAAGTGCTAGGATTAAAGCCGTGCACCACCATGCCCGGCTGGAAAAGACTTTCTAAGCCAGAGAGACGTTGAACAGGAAATAATAACTATCAACAAGTAGGACCTCATTAAACTAAAAAGGTTCTGTACAGCAAAAGAAACAATCAAAGTGCAGAGAAAATGCAGAGTGGAGGAAATCTTCACCCGTGACAGTTGACAGAGGTTTAACATCTAGAGTATATAAATTGGCCTCCAACTGTAGGACAATTTGCAACAATTTGGGTGAGTCTAGACCCTTACAAATGGTACAATTACTCTGGGATATACTGTTCAGCCCTGCCTTCTGCCTGCTTCTTCTTTCTTTGGGTTCTGGGTTCTTAGAAAGAGACGGGACAAGGGCTCCATCATGTCATCAGCCAGTGCTAAGGCAAGCACTCTGTGTCTCGCCATGCCCCCGCCCTCTCCTGGGAACTCTAGCAGGCTGGCAGAGGATAGGGCTGGCAAGGAGACACCCACTGCCTGGCAAGTATACATTCTGGTTCATTGCCTGGGTTACTGAGGTGATGACTCCTGCCTTTTTGCCTGGGACTCCAGAACCATTAGATCACAAGTTGCCACACCCTGTCCCAGAGCCTGTCACAGATAAACATTTTTCACAGTCTGCAAAAATAACAGCATATGGGCTGGAGAGATGGCTCAGTGGCTAAGAGCACCGACTACTCTTGCAAAGGACCCAGGTTTGATTCCCAGCACCCACATGGCGGCTAAGAACTGTCACTAAGTCGGGTGTGGTGGTGCGTGCCTTTAATCCTAGCACTTGGGAGGCAGAGGCAGGAGGATCTCTGGGAGCTCAAGGCCAGCCTGGTCTACAGAGTGAGCTCCAGGCCAGCTGGGGTTATAGGGAAACCCTGTCCCCAAAAAATAAAATAAAATAACACCATAAATAGTCTACTAAATTAGAAGCCAAATTTAAAAGGTCATATTAGCCATGTTGTCTAACTAGCCAAAATCATCTTTTACAATGTGTTAAAGGTAAAAGGACATGAATACTGCTGGAGCAGCTGGCTATTCAAAGCTCAGGTTCTTTTGTGTTGCTAGCTTCTCCCATAGGCTCACCTGCCTCTCAGAAAAAAATAAAATGTGGGAAAGTTTAGTTAAGACGGGTAACATTGCACAGGGCTGGAGAGATGGCTCAGCGTTTAAGAGTACCAACTGCTCTTTCAGAGAACCCGGGTTGGATTCTCAGCACCCACATAGAGGCTAAGAACTGTCTTTAACTCCAGTTCCAGGGGAATCCGATGCCCTCTTCTGACCTCTGCAGCATTGCATGACACAGGTGCACCAACCTACATGCAGGCAGTACACGCATACACATAAAAAAGATGGGTAACATTGTAAACCAATGGGACCTGCCTGGCTATGCCCATGAGGCATAGGATTTGGCCCTGGGAGTTGAGTCATGTTGGTAATATAAGCTGGGCATTTTAGGAATAAACTCTCTCTGTATTTAGACACCTTAACATGCATCCTGTGTGCGTTTTCTACACGGGTCACCCTGGAAATAAATGGGAGTCCCCACAATAAATTACCCCCAAAATAAAAGACCAAGAAAACAAATGACTCAAATAAAAACTAGGTAGGGGATCTCTGTGAGTTCAAGGCCAGCCTGGTCTACATAGCAAGCTCCAGGCTAGCTGGGACTAAAGGGGGAGACCCTGTCTCAAAAAGACTTCCCCCAAAAAAAGGCAGGTTAAACATCTGAACAGAGATTTCTGAAGAGAAGATGTAAAGATGGTTAGGAAATATCCTAAAAAGCATTCTATATTGGGGCTGGAGAGATGGCTTAGCGGTTAGGAGCACCGACTGCTACATGGTGGCTGAGAACCATCTTTAACTCCAGCTCCAGGGGAATCCGATGCCCTCTTCTGACCTCCCGGCATTGCACGACACACGGGTGCACAGACCTACATGCAGACAGTACATTCATACACATGAAAAATATAAATAAATTTTTAAAAAAGCATTCTATATCATTAGTAATTAAGGAAATGTAAGTTAAAACCACTTTAAGATTTCATCTTACCCCAGTAAGATTGGCAAAACGTTTAAAAAGACTGAGAAAAAGATGCAAGAGAGGAATTAATATGTATGGCAGAATGGATGAGTTCTGGCAGTGGGGGGCGCATGGATTGGTGAAGTGGTCTAATTTGGATTAAGAAATGTTGCATGAAATCTACAGAAGCTCAATAAAAAATTAAGAAAGAAAAAATTTAATATCTCCTCAGTTGGAATGGCTAAGGTACATAAAGTGAATGCTGGCAACAGTACGGGGCAAGGGGAACATTTACTTCTTACTGCTAGAAATGCAGACTGGTGTAGCCATTACATATGCAAGTTACAGAAGAAACATGGAGAAATCAAGCTGGTACTGACCTGGAAGATTCATGTCTACTGGCTAGCTTTCATAGTGCTGGAAGGAGCTATACATGCAACCAGAAAGGAATAATCCACCTTACCTAGTTGTCAACACTGAAAGCTACAATAACGACTTACTTGACAAAATATGCCCACTGATCCAATTGTGTCATGTATGTTTTAGGAATAACCAACCACCTTTCATAAAATGGAGCTCATTCATACCTGGCACTGTTGCTAGAATAAAGAATCTGTAGGATTCAGGTCACAGGCCATAGAGGAGAACACACTACTATTATTCTACTAAGAACACATGGAATTAAACAGACTTATTTTAATTTTTTTAATTTTTTAATATTTTATTTATTTATTTATGTGTATGAATGTACTGTCTGCATGTAGGTTTGTGCACACGTGTTGTGCAATGCCGCTGAGGTCAGAAGAGGGTGTCAGATTCCCCTGGAACTGGAGTTCTCCTGGAATTGGAATTACAGATGGTTCTCAGCCACCATGTGGGTGCTGGGGATCGAACTCGGGTCCTCTGTAAGAGCAGTTGGCGCTCTTAATCGCTAGGCCATCTCTCCAACCCCAGAGTTATTTTTATACCAGTACACTAGTGAATTTCTTAACTTTCATCAAAGGATCTTCTTCTTTGGGTATATGCCAAGGAATGGTATAACTGGGTCAAATGGTAGGCTCATTTTTAGTTTTTTAAGAGTCCTCCACACTGTCCCCATAAGGATTGAAAGAGTATACAATCTTCCAGCAGTAAGTAAGCTTTCCCAATTTCCCATATCCTTTCTAGCATTTGGTATGATTTTTTTTATGTGTATGAATGTACTTTCTGCATATAGGTTAGTGCATCCGTGTTTTGCAATGCTGCAGAGATCAGAAGAAGGTGTTGGATTCTCCTGGAACTGGAGTTAAAAACTGGTCTTAAATGCCATGTGGATGCTGGGAATCGAACCCTGGTCCTCTGCAACAGCAGTTGGTGCTCTTAACCACTGAGCCATCTCTCCAGTCTTGGTATGATTTTTATGTCCTAATATTAGCCATACTGGGGTTAGATGAAATCTTTAAAGTGGTTTTAATTTGCATTGCCCTAATTACTAATGATGTTGAACACTGTTTAAAATCTTTCTTAGCCGTATTTATTTCTTTTGAGAACTCCCTGTTCAGATCCTTAGCACATCTTTTAATTGGGTGATTGTTTTACTGATTCTCTCTTCTTTTTTTTTTTTGAGAACTTTATATATTCTGGATGTTAATCCCCTGTCAAATATGTTCCTGGTGAACAGTTTTTCCAACTCTGTGGGTTTTCTCTTCACTTCCTTCATTGTTTCTTTTGCTGTACAGAAGCTTTTTAGTTTAATGCGGCCCCACTTATTGACTGTTGGCCTTAATTCCCAAGCAACTGATATCTGATTTCGAAAGTCTGTTCCTATACTTCTATCTTGCAGGTTACTGCCAGTGTTTTTTTATAACAGTTTCAGAGTTTCAGGTTTCACATTGACGTCTTTAATCCATTTGGAGTTGACTTTTGTGTAAGATGAAAGACAAGGGTTTCATTTCTTCTAAGGTGGAAATCCAGTTTGCCAACACCATTTGTCGAAGATGCTGTCTTTCCTCCAGCATGTGTTCTTGGCACATTTGTCAAATATCAAATGACTGAAATTGCATGTACTCATATTTGGGTCTTCAATTATATTTCACTGATATATGTGTCTATTTTGTGCCAGTGCCACTTCATTTTTATGACTGACTGTAACTCTGTAGTATAGTTTGAGATCTGGTGTAGCTATCTTCCTAACAATGCACTTTGTGTGCTCAGAATTGCTTTGCCTATCTGGAGACTTCTGTGATTCCATATGAATTTTAGGATTTTGTATACTTCTATTAAGAATGTAATGAAGATAGGATTTCATTGAATCTATATATTGTTTTGTCAGAATGGGTATTTTCACAATATTAATTATTCCAATCCATGAGAGTGGGTGCTCCTCCATCTTCTGAAGTCTTCTTCACTCTATTTCTTTAAAAATTTAAAATTTTCATTGTAGAGATATTTAATGTCTTTTATCAGGTTTATTTTATTTTTGAAGCTATTGTGAATGGAAGGAATGTCATTCTCTTTCTCTGATTGATTATTATTGGTATATAGAAAGAGTACTGATTTGTACATTAATTTTGAAACATGTCTCTTTACTGAAAGTGTTAACTATTTTTTGAAAGTGTCAATTATTTCTAAGAGTTTCATGTTGGAATGTTTGGGATATCTTATGTATAATATTGTATCATCTCCAAATAGTCATAATTTGACTTATTTTCCAATTAATACTCTCTTAATTCCCTTCTCTTGTCTTATTTCTCTAGCAAGAGTTTCAAGCACTATATTAAAAAGGAGAGGAGATAGTGGAAAGCCTTGTCACATTCCTGAATTTAATGGGAATGCTTCCAGTTTTTCTCCACTTAGAATAATGTTGGCTGTGGGATTGCTGCATATAACTTTATTTCAGGCATGTTTCATCCAGTCCAATTTCCTCCAGGACTTTTAAAATAAAGGCATGTTGAATTTTATCAAAAGTGTTTTCTGCAGCTATTGAGATGACCATGTGATTTTTGTCTTTGAGGCCATTTATAAGAGTTATGTCATTTATTTATGGATATTGAAACACTCTTACATCTCTGGAATAAAGTTAACTTGATCATGCTGGATGATTTTTTTGATATGTATCTTTTTTTATGTGGCTTGCAAGTATTTTCTTGAGAATTTTTGTATCTATGTTCATTAAGGATATGGGTTTATAGGGCTTTTTTTGTTGTTGTATCTTTACCTGTTTTTAGTATTAAGGTGATGTTGGATTCATAGAAGGAATTTGGGTATTATCCCTCTCTTTCTACCTTTTTGAATAATTTAAGTGGCATTGGTTATATATATAAACCAAATGGTTTCTGCCATTATAAGTGCTAAACAATCTGCTGGAGTCCAGCTCTAGCAGGTTCAGGTCCTGAAGTTGGTGGTCGAAAAGGCTGTGAAGAAATCAATCAAATAAGACAAAAGAATCTCTTGCTTTTCGTGACCCAAAGAACATCTGTTTTCTCTGCTCCTTTGCAGAGGGCACTTTGTGTTTACCACTCTGCCAATTTGTGACCCGAGGATTACAAAGAGCATCTATCTTCTCTGCTCCTGTGCAGAGGGCCTTTCGGTTTGCCACTCTGCTATTGTTTTCCCTTCTCTCTCTTCTCTCTTTCTCTTTTTTCCTCTCTTCCCCTCAGATCCTGATGTTTATTTTTATATACCCTAAGACTAATAATACAGGTTATGCAAGCCTAAGCAGATATCCTAATTGCTAAAAAGCAGAAAGTCACTGGGCTTGGTGGCGCACATCTTTCATCCCAACACTCTGGAGGCAGAGGCAGGCGGCTGTCTGTGAGTTCAAGGCCAGCCTGGTCTACAGAATGAGCTCCAGGCCAGCTAGGACTAAAGGGAGACCCTGTCTCAAAAATACCAAAAAAGCAGAAAGTCAAGCAGTCGAGAAAAATGAGAATCAGTATGATAGAACAATTTATTTATTTATTTATTTATTTATTTATTTATTTATTTATTTATTTATATGAATGTACTGTCTGCATGCAGGTTTGTGCACCCTTGTTGTGCAATGCTGCGAAGGTCAGAAGAGGGTCTCGGATTTCCCTGGAACTGGAGTTCTCCTGGAATTGGAGTTACAGACGGTTCTCAGCAGCCATGTGGGTGCTGGGGATCAAACCCGGGTCCTCTGCAAGAGCAGTTAGTGCTCTTAATCACTAGGCCATCTCTCCAGCCCCAGAACAAATTATTAAAACAAAAGCCAGCTGGAGAGAAGACTTCAACCAGATGAGTCAGGTGACTGGTGTAGGAAGATCCAGTTTGAATTTGGGGCTAGTTCTCATCTAGCACCCCTCAGAGCACCATGTGGATCAGAGTCAGGGGATCTCTCTGACTCCGGCCCAAGGAGGAGCAAACAACATGGCCTAGGTGCGTGATGCTGGGAGGGGTCACGGTGTGCAGTGGCACGGAATTGGAGGGCCTGTGATTGGCTCTGGGAACTGACGTCATTTGGCTTATAAAAGCAGGCTGTAACAAACAATAAATTGAATTCTCCAAAAACATTACAGAATTCCTGGCCATCATTTATTTTTAATTTTTGCTCACATACGGGCTAAAGCAGGCCTGCATTTCATTCCGGTGGCCAGTGGGTTGGAAAGAAGTTCCAGTGTGGACTGGACCACCAACCTGGATAGCTGGTGTTGTGAGTGGAAATAGGCTGAAGATAGGCCAACAGCCATCAACCTGAAATTTCTGTCTAGGGGTCAGCAGTCTCTGGGCAGGTGGGAAATCACAGCCAAGAGTGGAAACATGTCTCATTGTCCCAGGCTAATGGCCTTAGGTGGAAGTACCTTTCAGGCTGGACTACAGAAGTAGCTGGCTGGTCTCTGCACTGAGAGGCCAGCTCCCTACAGTGGCTGCAGGCAGGTACTGTTTCCCTTCCCTTAGTAGGGCCATATGGTACCTGTTCGTTACAAAGAAAGCTTCCTACACACTGGAATTGGTCAACTAGTAAATCTTTCACAAATGGCCATGCCAGCTAGACATTGCCTTTCTGCTGGTCATGCAATGTTGATGACCCTGTGACTGGATCTGTGCCTGGGATGCTGGCCTCTCGACACACAGACACAAAGCTGATGGGTTTGTGGGCATATCCATGGTTGAATTTCTGGCCACACTCAGCCAGGAAACTTGGTTTCTGTGTCTCCCATATGTGCACAAACCAGTGGCCAAAGGTTGTTGGCGGTTGCAACCACTCAACCAATTGTGGAAACCAACCCCAGGTCTGCACAAGGCAGAAAGCTACCTGATATATTAATAGTTCCATGATGGATCTTGTAAAAACTCAGAGATCTCTGGCTGATAGTAAAGCTTGTAGGAATTCTCTTTATCCAAGTAGGGCAAACAGCTATATAAGGTTAGGGCAGGCAGTTCTCACTTTGAATGACATCGTGCCCCAGTAGTCAATGTCAGATCTCTGAGGTGGGATGGACACAGAAAGGGGCGTGCGGGAAAACAGGTAAGTTCATGGCTCCAAGTGTGCCATCCCGCACATGTGCAATGCAGCCCAAGCCCAGGACTGCCGTTCTACAGGCCTGGGATATTTTTAGTTGGGTGATTTTTGTATTACTGTTTCAATGGCCTTATATATTATAGATCTGTTTAAACTGTTGATTTCTTCATGGTTTAGCACTGGTTATTCCCATGATTTTAGACATACATACATTTTTAATATAATATAGATTTTAAAGTATTCCCTTATTCTGGATATTTTTGTTGTCTGTTGTGATGTTCCCCATTTCAACTCTGATTCTTTTGATTTGTAGTTGTTCTTTCTTTGGTTAAATAGGACAAACATCTATCTTTTTATAGAACCAGCTCTTGAATTAATTGATTTTTTTGTATTATTTTCTTTGTTTCTATTTCATTAATTTCTCTTCTGCATTTTGTTATATCTTCTTGTCTTTTTGTCAGGTTTCATTTGTTGTTGTCTTCCAAGAATTTTGAGTTTCAATGTTAAATTACTTTTTGTGCTTTTTCTGATTTTTTTTTAATGTAGGCACTTGGAAATACAAACTTCCCTCTCAGGATTGCTTTTAAAGTGTTCAAGTGTTTTTTTGTGTGTTTTATTGTCCTTTTTGTTTAATTACAGGCATATTTTCTTTCTTAATTTCTACTTTGACCCATTCATCAGTTAAGTGTGTGTTGTTTAATCTCCATGAGCTTGTGAAGTTACTAAGGTTTCTTGTGGTGTTGATTTTAAGTTTCATTACATTGTGGTCTGATAGAAATCATGGGATTATTTTAATTTTTGCCTTTGTTGAGTTTCTGTTTTGTGTCCCAGTATGTGGTTTATTTTGGAGAAAGTTTCATGGAGTGGTAATAGAAAGTATATTCTGTGGTGATCGAGTGGAATATTCAGTAGATGTCTGTTAAGTTCATTTGATACATGGTATTGCTTAATTCAGATGTTGTTTTGTTTCTTCTTTGTCTGATATTTCTGTCTACAGGAGACAGTGGGGTATTGAAATCCTCTAGGATTAGTGAGTTAGTATTAATCTGTCTCTTAAATTCCTGTAGTACTGTTTTTATGAAGTTTGGAGCACCACAGAGTTTGGTGCATATATGTTCATGATTGTAATATCTTCTTAATTATGTATTCCTTTAATCAGAATGAGGTGGACCTTTTTGTTCTGATTAGTTTTAGTTTGAAGTCTATTTTGTCAAGCATTAGAATTCAAATCCTGCTTCTTTGTTAGTGGCATTTGCCTGGAATATTTTTCCCATCTAGTCACCTTAAAAAAGGGCGACATAGGTTTTTTGCACACAACAGACAAATTTTGTTTCTTAATCCATTCAACTATCCTGTGTCTTTTGACTGGGGAGTCTGGGAAACTGATGTCTATCATTATTATTGAAACATATATATTGGGTCCATAATTTAAATATGTTTATATTCTTGGTCTAACTTTCTGTTTCTGGAATTATGCTTTAATTTAGTTCCTTTCTGTTGTCTCACAGGTATAACAGTTCCTTTCATCAGCTCTTTGTATTATTTCAAAAATTGTCTGAAGAGCTGGACATGAATTCTGTTCATATTGTGTAACATTTGATTTTCCCTTCAAGTATAATAGACATTTTGCTGGGTAAAATATTGTGGGTAGGCATCTATGGTCATTTAAAACTGGGAATACTGTGGTCTAGGCTTTTCAGGGTTTCATAGTTTGCATAGAAAAGTCCAGCTGGCCCTGCCCTGAACCCTTATTGAGACATTTGCCACCAGCCCTGGAGAACTAGTAGGCAGCCTTCATGTGGCATGGCAGTTCTGTGGGTCCCACTCTCCCAGTGAGTACATGAGGCTGACCTCTACTAGGTGGTGAGAGCTCCAAACTTCACTGTGGCAGCAGCATTCCAGACTCTCTACCCTTTGGCTTGGGAATACCTGGGCCTCTCTCTTGGCTTCATGTGTCATGGGGCCCTGTGGGTTCAAACCTGCCTGATTGAAATTCACCTCTGGAAGATAAAATGGAAGAATTGGACTGTTCAAGCAAAGATTATAAAAAAAAATTTAAAAAAAAAACCCATAGGAATAGAATATGCAGGAAATATGGGACACCATGAAAAGACCAAACCTAAGTATCATAGGTAGAAAGTAAGGAGAAGAATTTCAGGATAATGTCCTTGACCAGATCCTCAGCAGGATTGTAGAAGAAATGTTTCACAACTTAAAGAACAACATACCAATGCAAATACAAGAAACACATGGAACACCAAATGTACAGGAGCAGAATAGACATTCCCCACACCTTACCATACTAAAAACTTTAGATATCCAAAATAAAGAAAGAATATTGAAAGATGCAAAAGAAAAACAAGTCACATATAAAGGAAAACCCATCAGAATTACAGCTGACTTTTCAATGCAACATTGAAAGCCAAAAGAGCTTGAACCAAAGTATCCCCAGTTGTAAATGACTAGAGATGCCAACCCAGGATACTTTACCCAGCAAAAAATGTCTATTAGAGATGAAGGAGAAAGGAAAAGTTTTTATGACATAAATAGGCTGAAAGAATTCATGTCCAGAAAACCAACCCTTCAGAGAATACTTGAAGCAATGTGTGGAGCAGAAGAAAGGAATGACTACACCCAAGCAGCAAAAGAAAGTACACTTAATAAGGCATACCTCTGAAAACACAAACATACCACCACAAGAACACAAAAAGAAACTAAGATGATGGGAACCAATATACATATCTCAATAATAATTTTAAATATCAGTATACAGAACTCCCCAATCAAGAGGCATACAACATCCATACAACAGCAGCACTTTTAACTTGCAGGAAATTAATGGCTAACCCTTGAACCTCAAGCCCACTCAGTGGAAGGAATCTCATGTGTGGTAATGTTAACAGGGCCAGATACAAACATCTGGAGATCTCAGACAATTCCACAAAGTAGACGCATCCTTGGGCTAAGGTAACATTTTACTAATTATAAAAGAAATATCCTTATATTTACAACAAATATCCCAGACACCACTCAGAAAAGAAGCTTCCTTTGCTCCAGATGAGAACAGTACAGAGGCCTACAACTGGATGCACAGAGAACTGTTCTGTGAATGGCTCATTCCTAAGCAACACATCTACAAGGTAGCCTGTATACACAAGATACAAGCATCCTAGAACAAGGATCTAAGAATGCATTAACTACCTCTTAACTCGTGTTAGAGAAGCTCCCCTATGCAACAGGACACCAGGAACCCATAAGATCCTGAAGGGCCAAAACATGAAGATTAAGAGTATAGAGTGTGGTTCCATGGACAGGCTGCCTATATTCAGGTTCGCCCACCTCAGGGAATAGTGCAGAAGAGGCACCAGAAAGATTGTAAGAGCCAGGGAGGTGATGCAAAACCAAATGAAAATGAATCCTACAAGTTCCTGGGACCTGGCTCATAGGAACCTAGAGTATTGGTTTCAGCATACACAAGACCCATGCAAGTTCAGCTGGAGAAAAACCCAACACAGGAATGTAGAAATGGGTAGCAAATTCCAACCTTGGCTAAGGAAATATTAGCAGGTGGTGGTCAGGTGAGGAATACCTGGCCTTATTTTAGAAAAGAGACTCCAGATAGGCTAACTAGAGCTCAGTGGAGGAGCTGGCTCTGAGGAGTGAAAGGGGAGAGTAATTTGGCACAATGGATTCTAGCAGGCATGAAAAAGGGTGTGAATCTGGAGGCAGGGGAGGGTGCCAAGGAGAAGCAGGTATAATGGCGATTAAGACTGACTGAGAAATTATGTGTGAAATACATAAAAATTCAATAAAAAGAAAAGTCCAGCTGTAATTCTGGTGGGGTTTGGTTTCTGTGTGACTTGGTTTTCTTCTGCGGCTTTCAGTATTCTCTCTTTGTCCTGGTTTTATTATGATATGGCGTGGGAAGTTTCTTATCTTGCCCTATTTATTTGGCATTCTGTGTGCTTCTTATACTTGTAAAGGCATCTCTTTTCTTAATTTGCATAAATTTTCTTCTATAATCCTGTTGAAATCAATAGTATTATCATGAGATTCTTCTCTTTCCTCTATGCCTATGATTCATGAATTTGTTCTTTTCATGGTGTCCCACATCCATTACATATTCTATTTCTGCATTTTAAATTTTTCATAATTTTTGCTTGAGTAGTCCTTTTCTTCTACTTTATCATCCATACTTGACATTCTCTTTTTCATTTCTTTCACTCTATTTGTGAGCCTTTCTTCCCTCATTTCAACCTGGCTTAGTGAGTGTTACATTCTCTTGCTCATTTCAGCCTGAGTTTTCTCCAATATCCCTGTCTTTTTTGTGAATCCAGTCAGAAGTTTACCCCTTTCTCCTTTAGGTTCTTTGATTTGTTTTTGTGTTCTTCAAATAGTTTGGCTTCTTTTACCATATTTGTGATTGTTCTTTTAAATTGTGTGACCTGGATTATATCTAGGGGATTCTTTATGACTGGTGGTGTTTGGTGGGTTTTTCATTGTGGTGTTAGCATGTGGATTTCTTTTGTTGTTTGTGATTCTCATGTGAAACTCAAACCTTCTTTGTTGAGTTGAAGTCTATTTCTATTTGTATACTTGATGTACCTTGATTATTTTCATATTGGGTCTGAAAAGCCTGGTTGGTCTAGACTTCGGGTTCTTTCTTTTGATTCTATATTAGTATTACTGAATGATTCTAGACCAGTTACTCAGGAGTTCCCAGAGAGCCGCAAATCAGGTGTCAATTAGATAATCTTAGGCTTCTTTCTAAGGTCTGAGCCCTAACTAGCCAGCAGACACAGCACAATTTGGGAAGGTCACTAGGCAGAGGCTGGATTCAGGTGTTCTCAGTCAGTTTGCAAATGTCTGGGGCACTACTATAGGGTAGAGAAGTCTAGCCTGCAGCAGTGGGAGGGGCTGCAGATGGTCCCAATGGAAGGGGATGGGTTTGAGACCAAGAGATCTGGGATGCTAAGAGTAAAGCCTGTCTCCATAGCTCTAAGGGGAGTAGGGTGTCAGGTCTGAAAAATTGGAGCTGCTCAGGCTATAGGGCAGTCAAGGCACAGTGGACCAGATCAGACTTTCTAGGGAAGAAGGCTGGTCTCTAAAGTCTAAGGTAGGTTGGGGGTAGGGACAGCCTATGAAGCTTCTAAGAAAAGAGACTGAAAAATTGAGCTCCTCTGAGGGCAGGTCATATCTGGACTCAGGGTAGTCCAGAGACCTCGAGGGCTAAAAGGAAAAAAAGGAAAAACACACCTGTCCCCCATGCAAGGAGAAAGGCTTGCAGAATTTTATAGATGACTAGTAAGCATCAGTTGCTAGTTAAACACTGTAAAAACAACAAACGTATGGTTCCATCAAGCTTGAAGGAAGAGAGAGAGAGAAAGAGAAAAGAAGGGAGAAGGAAGAGAGAGATGAAGGAAGGAAGGAAGGAAGAGAAAGAGAGAGAAAGAAAAAGAAAAACTAATCTTAAAAGCTAACATCTGAATATTTATTGGGTAAAGTATTAGTATAACTTCTTTGCACTAGAGGGCAGTGTTTAGCAAAAACACTAACCTGAAAATTAAAATGTACTGGAACTTTGTAGAAATGAATAGGGCAGTATGGAAAAGAAAAGAGAAAAAAATGAAAAACAAGAAAAAGAGAAGAAACTTGACAAGCCTGGCTCAAATTTGGATCTTTGTTAGCAGATTAGTAGAACAAGATAGTGTTTACAATTCATAACTCCAGTTCTAAGGTATACAACCCTCTTTGGCTTCTGTGAGCATTTTATGACATAGGTGCACTTATGTATATGTATGCAAAGCACTTATACACATAAAATAAGTAAAAAAATTAAACAGAATAGCCCCAAACACTTATGGGCCACGCTGTTACTAAAAGGGAGGGAAGTGATGAAGCAGTCACAGTTTGTTGATGTCAGGTGCAAAGGGATATTCAGGACAGCTGTCTATTTGATCTGTTGGCTTCCTGGGAGAACCATCCAGGCTGGGTGATGGTGATATATAGCCCTTAAGCCATAAATAGCATAGCGTACCTCTGTGATGTAGACTCTGTAATAGAGCTTAGTGTGCATGGTATTTACTCGAGTGCCCTTAGGTTTACTATGCATGGAAAGGTGATGTGCACTCGTTGTGGGGTGGGGGTGGGGTGCTTGAATCTTGCTGAAGCTGCTCCCCTACTATAGCCAGTTATTCTTCTTTGGACTCAAATAAGGTAATCTTTTTATCTTGATTGGCTTTAGCAGTTACTTAATGTGGCTCATCCCCCCAAGAAGGGAGAGGCAAGCCTTGGGATAGCCAAGCTTCGAGATAGCTGGAGCTGTCTTCTGTAATCCTGGGATTGTGCTGTAACTAAATGTCTTCTGCTGGTAGCCATTCCCCCAAGTGAGTCAATACCTCATTCCTCGTACAGTTCCATGGCTACCATGAATGGGTTGATTCCCTCACTGCTCTGATTATAGGGCTTCTGTCAGCAGTTCTGAAACAGATCTTATCCGTCATTATCACGTGCACTTTGAAGAAATTGTCTATAGTTTCCATGTGAAGTTTTAAAAGAGAAGTTACCCCTAGTTTATTTGGGTTCTGAATTCTCAGGGGAATACCTATGTTCCTTCCTGTTTTCTCTCCTGGCACAGACACAGACACACACACACACACACACACACACACACACTCACACCTTAGATACCCTTCCTGTTGATTCTTTGAGACAGAGATGGGTCTATACATGTCATCTAACATAGTGTTTCCTTTTCTCTTTATCATAGACTTATCTTGGATTGTAGAATGTTCAAATATCTTTATTTTCTTAATTTTAAAAATATTAGCATGATTTGTCATTTAAAAAACTATTTTATTTTTTTTTAATTTTTATTTTATGTGTATGAGTATATTATCTGCATGTGTGTAAGTGCGCCCATGTCATGCAATATCTTGCAAAGGTTAGAAGAGGGTGTCGGAACCCCTGGAATTGGAGCTACCGACAGTCATTAGACACCATGTGGGTACTGGAAATTGAGCCCAGATCCTTTGCAAGTACAGCCAGTCCTCTTAACCGCTGAGCTCTCTCTCCATGCCCCACTGTTTGTCTTGTATTGTTTGATCTTGCTGTCTGATTTCTCAACTACAGTTCTCTGAATCGTATTTGTCATAATAATCATGGTCACAGATTACTTAAGACATAAATCTTCCAGTCCCAGTATGTAGCCAAGGAGGAACAGAACTCTTCTCTGCAGCTAAAGCACAGCCAGGACCATTTTACCACAGTGTGTGTTTGACCATGGTCATGTGGACTTTCTAATTCTTCAAAATAAGCAGTTTAAGTTAATCAAGAATGTAAGCTGAGAATAGAAAACAGCCATTTTATGAATAATTCCTTCAATTTGTTGAAAAAGTCTACAACTTTCATTGTACTATGAATTTTGTTTTATCAACCAATTTTAACACTTTGTCAGGGAAAAAAGGGAATAAAATATTTGAGAACTGGGATTTTCATTAGTTACTGATCTACTGGTATTTTCTTTCTTCAGAATTTAAAGGTTTTTATAGGAGTTTGTCTTCTTGTACAAAATTGTTCACATGGATTCTACCATTGATTGCAACAGAACAACAAAATTATAAAAAGTCACAGTATATTCATCCACACATCAACTCATATTACAATACTAGAATTGTCTTTCACATTGTAGACATCAAGTGAAGTCATCCTAATAATTAACAAGAGGCACATTCTGACTTGGGGATATCTGTAATGCTGTATATGCATATGCTCAGTAATGAAGTCCTTAATGAACGATGTAATCAAATGACTAAAGGGACTCAGACGTTAAGATTTTAATATTGATGTTGTTCATGTTTTAAGTTTATGGAGGAAATGGAAATATAAAAGTGTCATATTAGCTTGATGTTTATACAAATTATTTTTTCCAAAAGAAGTTTTATTTTTTATTATTTAAATATTTTCTCTTAAAAATACTTGAAGCTGGGCATGATAGTTCATATCTGTAATTCTAACACTCAGGAGGCTGGGGCAGGAGGACCAATGTGAGTTTGAGATGAACCTGAAAAACAATGTTTCCGACAAACCTGGGCTCCAGAGTGAGAGCCTGTCTCAAAATAGGTAAAAAGTAAAGAAAAGAAAAAAATGAAAAAGAAGAATAGGCAGTTGGGAGAAGCTGAATGGAAATATTATACCCTCTTGCTTTGGCCAAATTAAATAGCTAAGATATTTAATAGAACAAAGACAAGATATTTGGGGGCATCCATGGCAAACCTACAGCTAACAACATTATACTAAATGGGGGCATTTTGAGAACATTTCCTGTATATTCTAGACCAAGGCAATGATGCCCACTCCAGTGTCACTCAATATAATGCTCACAGTTTTAGTTAGATCAATGAGATAAAAGAAATAGAAAGGATAGAAATTGGAAAGGAAGAAGCCAATTTTATTTTTTTCTACAAAAAATATGATTCTACTTAAAAGACACTAAATATTTTACAAAAAACTCTCTTAGATCTGATAAGCAATTTCAGGAAAGAAGCAAGTATGAAATAAATCTACAAAACCCAGTGACTTTTCTATACCCTCAACTCATGGAGAAATAAATTAGAGAACATAGCCCATTCACAGTAATGTCAGAAATACCCAGGAAGAAACCAGTCCAAGGAGGTGAAAGAGCTCTGCAATGAAAACGTTTTACAACTGAAAAAAACAGAAAACGAATTGAAATGATACTGAGTGTTAGAAACATTCTATACACTTGGATTGGCAGAATTAATAATGTGAAAATATTTATATTACCCAAAGCAGTCTACAGCTTCAATACAATTTCCATTAAAATTCCAACAACATTCTTCACAGAACTTTGAAAAAATAATTCTTACATTTATATAAAAAACAAAGACCGTAATTAATCAAAACTATTAAACAGAAAGAATAATGCTGAAGACAACTCACACAGACACAGTCACCTAATTTTTGACAAAAAACACACTGGAAAAAGGACATCAAAAGCAGTGCTGAGAAAACTACATGATGACCAAGGAAATTAGGTAGCGATCTCTCAATCTACACAAAATCAATTCAAAATGGATCAAAGATCTTAATATAAGACTGGAAATGCTAAAACTACGAGAAAAGCATTAACAAAAATCCTTCATATATAGGCATAGGCAAGAACTTTCTGATAATAGACTCCAGTAGATCAAAAAAAATTTCAAAAATTGGAAAGTTTGGATTAAATTTAATTAAAAAGCTTCTGAATAGCAAAGAAAGTATGGCCCCTGATAGGTGGACCACACACCAGTGATTGCCAAATGGACAGCACAAATTGGACTAAAACAAAAGATGACACAAAGTTGGTTGGGTAGGGAAGGGGGATGGATCTGGGAAGATTGGGTGGGTAATGGATAAATATGATCAATATACACTGTGTGAAATTCTCAAAAAAGTAATAACAAACGACTAGGGGGAAAGGCACTTGGGAGAACCTGGATAGAAATATTATCTCTTGTGATGGGCCAATTTATTTAGCCAAAATTCTTTTTTTAATTTATTACTTTTTTATGTGTATGAGTGTACTGTCTGAACGAAGATTAGTGCACCTGTGTCGTGCAATGCTGAGGAGGTCAGAAGGGAGTGTGGGATTCCCCTGGAACTGGAGTTAAAGATGGTTCTTAGCCACCATGTGGGTGCTGGAAATTGAACCCGGGTCCTCTGCAAGAGCAATCAGCACTCTTAACTGCTGAGCTATCTTTCCAGCCCCAAATTAGCCAAAATTCTTAGTGGAACAGAGCCAAGACTTTTTGGCTGGCCACAGGAAGGCTACTATTTCTGCATAATTTCAGAAAGATGTGGTAACATCTTTGATTTAGGACCTCTAAGGCTTGAGGAGAGAGATTACAAACTAGCTTCCAAGTAACCCAGGAGATCTTTCTTCAAACCCTTAAAACTTCTTTCAAAGCCCCAGAAATAGCATTTCCTATTTTAAGCTTATTTCATACTTATTCTATTAAATGTGTGATTCCTTCCATAAATCTCCATATTCAAGTACAAATGAGGTCCTAAAGGATGGTTCATTTTGCTTTTACAAACAGTGACCATATTAGCAGTAATAAATGGTACTTGTCCAGAACAAAAAGATATAATTTCATATGTGGCAAAATAATACATTAGTCAGGAGAGGAAATAATGTTTTCAGTTTCCTTGCATTGCCCAGGAGGAAAGTAAAAGTGTAAATTAACTTTAGATGGATTAGTTAAGTGTGTATATTATAATTATTAAGGTAAGTACTAAGATAATAGAAATTATAATTTCCAAACTAAGCAAGGGCATTAGTGAATTAGATGCCAAAAGATTTTCAGATGATCATAAGGAAGGCCAGAAAGCAGGATGCCAGAACTGGATCATAAGACCCTATTGCTGAGGAAACTACATACATGAGCTATAGAATAAACAAGGAGAAATCAAGCTGGGGCTGACTGCAAAGCATCATCTCTACTAGCTAGGGTTCACAGTGCTGGAAGGTGCTGTGCATGCTTTGGGAAGAAAAAAATCATCAATCTTACCCAGCTGTGAATCTTATGAACTACAAAAAATCGTAGTGATCACCATTTGGCAAAAGCACTTAGGGAATCAGCAAGCAACCTCCAGCCTAGACCCTGGCTGGTTCCTGCTTGCCTTTGAAAACCTGCCTGGCACCAATTGTCTTTGATGCTTTGGGCAAAGCATTGTCACATTTCTGTAGTGATCTGGAATATATGGCATGAAATCCTGCATGTCCCAACCCCCAATTCTGTATGTCCCAACCCCCAATCCTGTTTTCCCCAACCCCCCGAAGGTCCTGTATAAAAACCCCAAATTACAGCAATAAACTGAGATATTTCACTCCCAGTCTCATCTGAGTCGGTCTCTTCTTTATTCTCTCTCTCTCTCTCTCTCTCTCTCTCTCCTGTTCCATTGGCTCACTTCCAATCCCTCTCCTTCTCTACCAGGGCTTAGCCCCGGGTTCTACAAGCCCCAGTCCAGAGAGGAAGAACATCCCATGGAAGGCTGCACACGCAGGATACATTAATTGCTGCAAAAGACAACTCGCCTGGCAAGATGTGCCCACAGATACAGTAGTGGCATGAATATTAGGGTCCACTTCAAAGGATGGATCCCCTATCTGACATTGATATCAGGCCTAAGAACCTGAGGTTAGACAGGTCACAGTCTTAGAGGAGAGCTGAATACTACTAGTTTTCTAGCAAATAGATATAGTATTAAATGGACTCCTAATTACTAATTGTTATACACACAGATTGATGCATCTCTCAACTCTCAGCAGAGAAGCTTTCACATGCAGAAGATGATGATTAACATGGAAAACCAAAACTGACCAATGTGCATTGAACAACAGGTTACAGAGTGCTTATCCACGAATAGGACAGTTTCACAAACTTCTGCCTCCCATGGCTCAGGCATCATTGTGGAAGAGGTGGCCAGAAAGACTGTAAGAGCCAGAAGTGGTGGATGACCAGATGGAGACAGCTTTTTATAGACAGCTAGTCAGTGACTCATGTTAACTCATAGCATTGGTGTCAGATCTACACATCCCATGCAAGACTAAACCAGACGAAAATCCCAGGATAAATATGGTAAAGTGAGTAAGAAACATCAGTCTTACTTAAGGAATTATTGGCAACTGAGGGAGGGGGAGAACCAGGATGTGACTCTTGGTGTGTTAACCAGGCGCCAGTAGATGGATCCACACTGAAGGGTATTTGCGGAATAGAGATAGAGATAGAGATAGAGATAGAGATAGAGATAGAGATAGATAGAATAGGGATAGAGATAGAGTTAGAGATGGAGATAGAGATAGAGAGATAGAGATAATACTATATGTAGAGTATATAAGTAGTACTATCTATAAATACTAGATCTAGATCTAGATATAGATATATATATATAGAGAGAGAGAGAACATTAAAATGAGCAGGATGAGTAAGGGAAGGTGCTGATAAGGGAGGTGATCTAAATACCATCAGATTATACTGTATGAAAAAAGCATAAAAAGTTAAATTAAAATTAAAAAAAGAAATACAGAACATAAGGTAATTAAAAGTACAAAATCAATATATAAATTAAGTCCAAGTATATTAATTACATATATATATATATATATATATAAACA
>VZQC01011266.1:1138074-1203802 GCA_009823505.1 Rhizomys pruinosus
AAAAATCAAATTATGAGACTTAAAACTGCAAATTCCTATTTTTCTCCTCATCATTTGCTAAGCCATGCCTTATTTGTAATAAATCACTTAAATGCTTACTCAGAAGGAAACTCCCCTACTATGAAACATTGGGGAGGACTTAAACAAGAACAACTCCCTTTGGTTTATTGGAAAAATCTCTTAACTGGGACCTGGAAAGGCCCCGATGTCCTAATTTCCTCTGGGAGGGGATATGCATGTGTATTTCCAAAGGATGTCGACTCCCCCATCTGGATCCCAGATCGGCTCATCCGCCCAGCTCCTCACAAAAAAACAATGAAAGCAAAAGCAAAAACGGAGGAAGGTGGAGGCCAAGCTCCAGAAGCTGGCTCTAACTCCAAAAAAGATGCCGACTTGGACACAGCTGAGACATCTCATTAAAAAAGCAAAGGAGCTCGTGACCTCTCAGCAGAAACCGCTGACGCCTGAGTTTATTTTTCTTGCTATTCTATCTTTAATTGCAGCTCAGTCTGCTGTTATACATGGGGAAAGTTTTTGGATGTATATACCAAAACCCCCTCTGATTCATCCCGTGGGCTGGCTTGACCCAGATCATATAAAGGTATTAACCAATAATACAGATTTACTAGGAGGAACTCAGGACTATGATGAGAGACCAAATAGTTCTGCTGCATTAAATTTTGAAGGGAGATCAGACTCCCTTCCCCCACCCATTTGCTTAGCTTTATATGGATACTCTCCTTTAGGGTGCCTGCCTGTAAATTATCGGATCTTTCTTACTGATTCACCTGATCCATCACCATCTGATAAGAAATTTGGACCAAGGTCCATTTGGAACTTACAAATAATGACTTTGGGATATCGTATTAATAATGAGACTCTTCAAAATGCTCCATTCATGCCACTCCCCGTGTGTACTGAAAAATATAGAGACATAAATCACTTTTGGAATGGTAATTCTAACACTCATCCCCGATGGCTCTCTTGCGGATTTAAATATATACCTGCTTCAAAGCATACCCCAAAAGCAGCTAATTTGGAAATTTGGGATTTCTCTATCTCGTCAGGAGGTTATGATTATTCTCAATATTTTAAAAGACTAAGTAACGCGGGTCTCATAAAATATGGAAATTATACAAATAAAGACAACACACAAAAATTACAGAGATGGCTTTCTCCAGGATATGTAGAACCAACTTGGGTTGCCAGGGACCCAATTAAAAATCTTACTGCCACTCATTATGATCTTTTTAGACTTGCAACAAGTGCCAATATGATACTACAGAACAAACCTACTGATAAAGCTCCCATTCCCTTGGCTACCCACGCTTGTATATCTTACCCTTTTGCTATATTATTAGGATCCAGACTTCAAGTAAATATTATTCATGTTGGTAATTCATATTTATTAATTGTACTGCCTGTAAGCTTACTAATTGTATTAATTCTGGTATGGATAAACAGTTTCCTGTAATGACTTTAGTAAAGAGACTACCATATGTAATGCTTCCTGTTGACCTACAACAGGATCCTTGGTATGAAAATACTGCTTTGCACACTTTAGAAACACTTAATGCTCTCTTAAGACCTAAAAGATTTATAGCTACTCTTATTTTGGGTATTACTGCTCTTATTGCAATTTTAACTTCCTTTGCACTTTCAAATACAGCTTTGGTGAAGGAAATGCATACAGCTCACTTTGTAAATAAAATGAACAAAAATATTTCAGTTGCACTTACAGAACACTCTATTATAGATAGAAAGCTAGAGTCATAAATAAATGCTTTAAAAGAAGTGGCTTTGGCCCTTGGACAGGATATAGCAAATATAAAAACCAGGATGGAGACCCGATGTCATGCTGCCTTTCAATATATTTGCGTCATGCCTTTACCTTATAATGCCTCAAAACAATGGAAAAAGGATAAAAATCACCTTCAAGGTGTTTGGAAAGATACTGATATTACCCATAATTTGGATGATTTGCAGAAAGACATCGCTGCTCTGAGTAAGGCTCATTTGGATAATGATAAATTAGAAGCTCTGGCAGCTGGCCTTAAAAGTGGATTTAAAGCCCTTAATCCATTAGATTGGACACAATATTTTATAGTCATTGGGGTTGTATTATTTCTCTTTGTTATGGTTGTACTCCTTTATCCTTGCCATTTTAAACTCGTGCTAAGATCCATACACTCGGTTAAGCGTGATCTGACGGAGTTGCGTCTTAAAAACAAAAAACCAGGAACTGCCACACCAACTCCAGTGTCATCTGTGTGAGCAAAGACGAAAGTCATATTCGAGGCAGGCGGGGGAGCAAAGTCCTTCGGGGCCTGAACCCCTGGAGGTCCCTGGCAGAGTGCTCAACCTTGACCATTTCCTGATATGCTCCTAAGATGTCACGCTTCCTTGGTGCTGGGCTTGGCATGCTGTCTTTCTTAGTTATAATATACTTTCTGAATACAACAAAGTCCTCTCTCAAGTTTAATTAAATATTTCTTATAGACAAAGGACAGAGTTATCTAGATGTTCCAGGAGATGGCAATAATAGCCAAATACCTCCCCCAGTTTTAGGACCCTCCTTTCTTAAAAGCTCTTACAAAAATTCATTGGAAAAACAACATTACATTGGGTGATATCATAGACCAATTACAAAATAATAAATTGTTTGAAGAAAGTTCAAAACAGAATAATCAGGTAAAAATGATGTTTTCTATCATGACTGTTACTGAGTAAAATGGGAATTCCAGTGGCAGTCCTGTATGATGGAAGGCATTATTTAATTAAAGGCAGATGGTGGGCTCCTCCTTTAGGAAAAATTAACATACAGAGGGGCCCTGATTCTCCCCTTCCTTTCACAGGAACATATAATGAATGGGAAGATAGACGGGTTAATATAGATGGGCAGTGGGTCCTTTACTATACTTTAAACTTCATGCAAAAATTACTAAGAGCTAGGGCCCCTTGGTGCTTATTAACCCCACAGCAAAAACAAAGTATTATTAATCAAATATACAATAGTAAATGGTGGCATTGCACACACTATACCAGAGCAAGACATGTTGAAAAATTGGCTCCAGGTACATTACAATTGGCCTGAGCCATTTCCCTATGCTCCCAGCAAAAGAAAGCCCTAAATCTTGACTCGGATTACATTTTAACAGGCCCGAGCCATTTCCCTGGGAGACAGAAAAAGAAAACCTTAAGGTCACAAAGTGAAAGTTATTTTAGTAATAAGGTAATAATAAAACTTTAAAAAAAAACACAATCCCTCAGTTCTTAAAAAGTTTTGTTCCAGACTTGTGCCTGTGGTTTTGTGACCATTGTCTAAACTTAAAAATGTATTATGCTGTAACGTGTCAACCATGACCCATGACTATGTACTTTGGTTAATGTATGAAAATTGAATTATTAGTAACCTGTCGAGTAGTTCTGAGAAGTTTGCCAACTCTCCTTGCTGTTTCTTCTTGAATGTACTATAAAATCACTTCCTTGAGCTCAGTAAAATCACAGCAGATCCAAAAGCCTCTCTTGGTTTTTCTTCTGTATGCCGTCACCGAATCTGTGTTTTCCTGTACACTAAGGACTCTATTCTCCCACAGTTGAAGACCCCCAGTGGGCTTAGTCTGTGGCACTCTGGAAATTAATGCTTTGTCAGATGTATCTGCACTAAAGGTTTTCTCCCACTCAGTGGGTTTTCTCTTTACTTCCTTTATTGTTTCTTTTGATGTACAGAAGCTTTGGAGTTTAATGAGGTCCCATTTGTCAATTGACGATCTTATTTCTTGTGCAGCTGCTGTCTGATTTAGGAAGTCGTTTCCTATGCCTACATCTTGTAGTCTGCTGCAAAGTTTTTCTTCTATTACCTCCAGAGTTTTGGGTTTCACGTGGAGGTATTTAATCCATCTGGAATTGACTTTTGTGCAGGGCGAGAGGTAGGGGTTTAATTTCATTCTTCTACAAGTGATGATCCAGTTTTGCCAGCACCAATTGTTGAAGATGCTGTCTTTCCTCCATTGTGTCTTCTTGGCCCCTTTATCAAATATGAGGTGTCTGAAGTTGTAAGTGCTCAGGTTTGGATCTTCAGTTTTATTCCATTGGTCAACTGGTCTGTTTTTGTGCCAGTACCAAGCTGTTTTTATGACTATAGCCCTGTAGTATAGTTTTAATTCTGGTACAGAGATTCCCTCCTATATTGCTCTTTTTGCTCAGTGTTGCTTTGGCTATTCGGGGTCTTTTGTTTTTCCAAATGAAAATGAGGATTTTTTTCCAAACCTGTGAAGAAGCTCTTGGGGATTTTGATTGGGATTTCATTAAATCTTTATATGAGTTTAGGTAGAATGGACATTTTTACTATATTTATTTTCCCAATCCATGAGCATGGGAGGTTTGTCCATCTTCTGATGTCTTCTTCAATTTCCTTCTTCAGAGGTTTAAAATTTTTGTTGTAGAGATCCTTGGTGTCTTTGGTTAGGTTTGTTCCTAGGTATTTTATTGTTTTTGAGGCTATTTTAAGTGGGAAGGTCTCCTTGTAGTCCTTCTTCAGTTGCTTATTGTTGGTGTAAAGAAAGGCTACTGATTTTTCTAGATTTATTTTGTATCCTGCCACTTTACTGAAGTTCTTAATCATTTCTAGGAGTTTACTGGTGGAGTTCTTAGCATCCCTTAAGTAGACAATCATATCATCAGCAAAAAGGGATAGTTTAACTTCCTCTTTTCCTATTAGAACTCCTTTAATTTCCTTTTCTTGCCTTATTGCCCTAGCAAGGGTTTCAAGCACTATATTGAAGAGGAGTGGTGACAAAGGGCAGCCTTGCCTAGTTCCTACCCTTAAAGGGAATGCCGCTGTCGTTTCCCCATTTAGGATGATATTGGCTGTGGGTTTCCTGTATATGGCTTTGATTACATTAAGGAATGATCCCTCCAATCCAATTCTTTCCAGGACTTTAAACATGTAGGGATGTTGAATTTTGTCAAAGGCTTTCTCCGCATCAATTGAGATGATGGTGTGGTTTTTGTCTTTCAGTCCATTTATATGCTTGATGATGTTTATTGATTTTCGTATGTTGAACCATCCCTGCATCTCTGGTATAAATCCAACTTGGTCATGATGGATGATCTTCTTGATGTGTGTCTGTATGCGATTTGCCAGTATCCTGTTTAGAATTTTGGCATCTGTGTTCATTAGGGAGATGGGTCTATAGTTCTCCTTTTTGGTTGCATCTTTGCCTGGTTTTGGTATTAGTGTGATGCTGGCTTCATAGAAGGAATCTGGGAGAACTCCCTCCAATTGTATCCTTCTAAACAGCTTGAGTAGTAATGGTTGTAGGTCTTTTTGAAATATTTTATAGAATTCTGCTGTGAAACCATCTGGGCCTGGGCATTTTTTGTTTGGGAGGCTGCTTATTACATCATCAATTTCCTCATATATTATTGGACTGTTTAAGCTGTCGATCTCTTCTTGGTTCAGCTTTGGTGGTTCCCAGGTTTTCAGATATTCATCCATTTCTTCTAGGTTTTCAAATTTAGTAGAGTATAGGTTTTTGAAGTAATCTCTTATGGTTGTCTGGATCTTTTCATTGTCTGTTGTGATATTTCCCCTTTCATCACAGATTCTATTGATTTGGAGTTGTTCTTTTTTTCTTTTAGTTAACTGGGCTAGAGGTCTGTCTATCTTATTTATTCTCTCAAAGAACCAACTTTTTGATTGATTGATTTTTTGTATGGTTTTCTTTGTTTCTATTTCATTGATTTCTGCTCTGATTTTTGTTATTTCTTCTTGTCTGCTGCGTTTAGGGTTCATTTGTTGTTCTCTCTCAAGTACTTTAAGCCTCTGTGTTAGATCATTCACTTGTGCTCTTTCTGTTTTTTTAATGTAGGCACTTAGAGCTATAAACTTCCCTCTTAGGACTGCCTTTAAAGTGTCCCATAGGTTTTGCTGTGTTGTATTATCATTGTCATTCAGTTCCAGGAATGTTTTTATTTCTTTCTTTATTTCATCCCTGACCCATTCATTATTCAGTAGAGTGTTGTTTAGTCTCCATGTGTTCTTGTACGGTGTAGGGCTTATCCTGGTATTGATATTGAGCTTTATTGCACTGTGGTCTGATAGAATGCATGAAATTATTTCAATCTTTTTGTATTTTTTGAGTTTTTCCCTGTGTCCCAGTATATGGTCTATTTTGGAGAATGTTCCATGGGGTGCTGAGTAGAAAGTGTATTCTCTGGTGTTTGGGTGAAATATTCGATAGATGTCTGTGAGATCCAGTTGGTGTATTGTATCATTCAGTTCAGATGTCTCTTTGTTTATCTTTTGTCCTGTTGATCTGTCTAAAGGACTTAGTGGGGTATTAAAGTCCCCTACTATTACTGTGCTGGGGTTAATTTGAGCCTTGAAGTCCTGAAGAGTTGTCTTTACAAAGTTTGGTGCGCTGGCGTTTGGTGCATATATATTCATGATTGTGAGGTCTTCATCGTTAATTGTTCCTTTAATAAGGATGTAGTGGCCCTCTTTGTCTCTTTTGATTTCTTTTGCTTTGAAGTCTATTTTATCTGATACTAGAATAGCAACTCCTGCTTTCTTTTTGGTACCATTTGCTTGGAATATTTTCTTCCATCCCTTCACTTTAAGTTGGTGCCTGTCCTTGAAATTGAGATGGGTTTCTTGTAGACAGCATATAGATGGATTTTGTTTCCTAATCCATTCTCCCAGTCTATGCCTTTTGATTGGGGAGTTCAGCCCATTAATATTTAAGGTTATAATTGAAAGATGGATGTTGCTTCCTTTCACCTTATTATCCATTTGGACTTTTAGTCTCTGTTTCAGCTCCTATGATTATGTTTTTATTAGTTTCTTTCCCTAGGTGCTTGAGGATAGTTGCTCTTCTCTTCTGCCCTTTGAATTGCTTCAAGTATTTTCTGGAGAGTTGGTTTTCCGGAAATGTATTCTATCATCTTGCTTATGTCATGGAAGATTTTTCTCTCTCCTTCAAGTGTAATCGACATTTTTGCTGGGTAAAGTATTCTGGGTTGGCATCCATAGTCCTTTAACACTGGAAATGCTTTGCTCCATGTTCTTCTTGCTTTCATGGTTTGCGGCGAGAAGTCATTTGTGATTCTGATGGGTTTCCCTTTGTATGTGACTTGTTTTTCTCGCGTGGCCTTCAGAATTTTATCTTTGTTTTGGGCATCTAGCACTTTGACTATGATATGGCGTGGGGAGTTTCTTTTCTGATCTTGTCTATTTGGAGTTCTATGTGCTTCTTGTATTTGAATGGGTTTGTCTATTTTTAGTTTGGGGAAGTTTTCATCTATTATTGTGTTGAAGATATGCTCAATACTATTCTCTTGAGATTCTTCCCCTTCCTCTATTCCTATGATGCGGAGGTTTGATCTTTTCATAGTGTCCCATATTTCCTGGTTGTTCCACTTTTGTGTATTTTTAAATTTTTCATAATCTTTATTTGAGTTTTTTAGTTGCTCTGTGTTATCTTCCAGATCTGATATTCTTTGCTCAGCTTCCTCCATTCTATTTCTAAGGCTTTTTCCTTTCCTTTCTTCTTGATTGGACGAGTGTTCTATTTCCTTTTTCATTTCATCCTGTGATTTCTTTAATATATCAATTTCTTTTTTGAGTTTCTCAATCTCTTCTTCGTGCTCCTTACTTCGTTGGTTGGCTTCCTTTTTCAGTGTTTCTACTTCCTTAAGGTGTTTGTTTTTTTCTCTCTCTAGTTCTTTCTGGAGTTTGTCAATCCCTTCCTTTAGTTCTCTGAATTCTTCTTTATGCTCTTTAATTTCTCTGCATAGCTCTGCAATTATTCCTCTAAGGTCTGTTTCTGGGGTCACCTCCAAGGGGATCCCACTATATCTATCTCCTACAGGGTTGGTAGAGCTTGGTGTGGAATTATCCTGCACCTTTCCCATGTTGTCCCTTCGTCGTGTCCCTGGCATGTGGATTTCCGTTTTGTGATTCAAATCACAAATGCCTTTTCAGTGTGTTGAAGGGTGAAAGCTTCTTTTGTTTTGCTTACCTCCTTTTTGCGCTTTTTTTTTTTTCCTCTCCCCCTCCTTCTTTATGGAGTGTTGACTTGTCTAGGTTTTCAGGCTTTCACTTTTGTTTATAGATTGGATATTGGAAGTCTAAGTCACTCTTCCCTCCCTCTTCTGAGAGTTCTCCTAATCCAATCCACTGGATACTCTCTCTTCCTCAAAGGAGGGGGGGGGGATATGCCTGGCTTAGCCCGTGCCCTGGCCCCTGAGTCAGGCACCAGAGTGAGACCCAAACTCAGGACACCTTCCGGCTGAGAGGGGGGAAGGGCGACCCACTGGGTTTAGGGCTACAACCTAGCCTCCGCCAGCCACCAGACCCTCTGCCACAGACCAGAAAATCAATTGTCCAGCACCACAAAAGTCAATCTGTCCTAAGCTTACCTGCTGGGAGCAGTGTTGGGCTGCTCCAACTGTTCCTACCAGGTCCAGAACCTGAGTCTGAACACACAACCCCACTGTGGTACCCGAGTCAGGCACCCTGTATCTTTTCTTTCTCAGCTGTTAAGTTGGTGACATTTTGACCTGTTGGAATATACAAATCTTTTCCCATAGTTAGTTTTAAGATTTGAATTGCAAGGTTTTTGACAAAAAGGTTTCATACCTATCTGTATCCCCCTTTTTTATTGTGGGTTTTTGTTTTTTGACCCGTTAGTCTCAAAAAGGCAGTTGTATTATACATACCTATAGGGTGGAATCAAGTCCAGATTTCATCAAATTCACCCATGCTGTTTTGGGTGACTATGTGATTAACTTCGGAAGCAAACTGAATTTTTAAATTAAATCATCCTATAGGTGAAAGAGAATACTACAAGATGATACTGTACATCAGAAAAGTTATAGAGAACATTTGTATGTGCTAATCCCAAAGTTATTGTTATCCAGATTTTAAGTAAAACAAATGTGGACAACAGCAATTTATATCTCCAATTAACTCAGATTCATTACCATATTTATCAGAGCCTTTAAACCAATGTTGTTTAATATACACATATTTACTTTTACTACGTCCTAAGACACCATGTCACCTGTAGACAGAGTCTGGGCAAAATTGGATACTTGTTGAACTCACATCAATTAAATATGCATTAATCGAATATACACACATGTCCCTCTCCCGGCCCTCTTACCCTTCCCGATTCACTATTTCAGTCAGTTTTCTGATGCAGTCTTTCTATTGTTGTTCTTTTAATATGCATCCCTCTCCACAAGAAATATTTGTAACTGAGTTATTGGCACTAGCATCCACATATGAGGGATACCATTTGTCGTTTGTTTTTCTGGGACTGTGTTACTTCACTTAACATGATTTCTTCTAGCTCCATCCATTTACCTGCGAAGTTCATGATGTTGTCTTTCTTTACCGATGCATAGAATTCTATTTTGTACATGTACCACATTTTTTCTATCCACTCGTCAGTTAAGGGGCATTTTGGTTGGTTCCAGCTTTTTGCTATTGTGAACAGAGCTGCAATAAATATAGCTGTGCATATATCTCTGCAGTAAGATGAGTCTTGTGGGTATATGCCCAGGAGTGGTATGATTGGGTCGAATGGTATGCTCATTTTGAGTCTTCCAAGGGTTCTCCACACTGTTTTCATAGTGACTGTACAAGTTTACATTCCCGTCAGCAATGGATGAGTGTTCCCCTTTCCTCACAACCTCTCCAGCACTTGGTATCATTCGTTTTCTTGATCCTAGCCAGTCTAATTGTAGTAAGATGATATTTTAAAGTGGTTTTAATTTGCATTTCCTTAATTACTAGCGATGTTGAACACTTCTAAAGATGTTTCTCAGCCATCTCTAATTCCTCCTTTGTGAAGTATCTATTCAGTTCTTTGCTCCAACNTTCAACTTAGCATCATGCAAGCATCTGTGTTGTGGGCAAACTTCTGCCAGACACTTTATCAAGAATTTCCCAGTTGCTGCCTGTCTTTGTTTTCCTCTGGAACCACATCTTTGGCAGCCATTCGTTCTTCCAGGCCCCCACTAGAATGGCCCTTTATAAGCTCTGCTTACAATAGTCAACAGCCCTTCCAGCCCAAAATTCCAAAGTCTTCCACACTTCGCCAAACATACACATGGTCAGTTTCCTTCACCGCCAACAGCCCACGCTCTGGTACCAAATAACTGTATTAGTCACTTTTTCTGTTTTGCTGTGATAAAACCAGAGCCAAGGGAACTTAATAAAAGAAGAGTTTATTTGAGCTCAACATTGGCGAGGGTTCCAGGGAATTAGAGACCACTGTGGTGGGAGGCATGGTGGCAGGAGGTAGCCCAGGCAGAAGCAGAAAGCTAAACATTCACATCTTCAGTCACTTGTAGGAAGCAGAGAGAGCAACTTGAGAGCTCGAGGCTTGTTAAACTTACTTAGCCTGCCCCCAATAAGGTATTTCCTCTAGCAGGGCCACACATTCTAAGACCTCCAAAAACAGCGCCACCAACTGAGACAAATGTCTGAATACTTTACACTTAGCAGCCTATGGGGGGCACTCAGCCAAACCAACCACAGATCTGAGGTCCATGTTTTCTCAGACATTCCAAGGTTCTCATCCCTATTGTCTCAGAAATGTCCACTGTCTCAGTCCCCCCTGGTGTCTGCATGTCCCACTGTCCTCTGTCCCTGTTGGTCTCAACATGTCCAACGGCGCTCAGTCCGGTTGTCTCAGATATATCTACTTGACTCAGTCCCTGTTTCTTCAGACATGTCGCCGTCTCAGTCCCCATTGTTTCTGACATGAACATGCGCTAGTTTTAAGTTGACACAGACATTTCCATTGTCTCAGTCCCCTGTTTTGTCTCAGACATGTTCACTGTCTCAGTTCCTGTTGTTTCAGACATACCAACTGTGACAGTCCAGGGTGTTTCATAACATGTCCAGGTCTCGTCCCTGTTGTTTAAGATATGTTTCCTGTCTCAGTCCTGGTTGACTCAGAAATGTGTCCACTCTCTCAGTCCCTGTTGTTTGAGATATGGCCACTGTCTCAGTCGCTGTTGTTTCATACATGTCCACTTTCTCAGTGTGTGTTTTCTCAGATATGAACACGCTGTTAGTCTCAGTTGTATCAGAGAAGTCCAATGTCTCAGTCCCCTGTTGTTTCAGATAGGTTCACCATCGCAGTCCTGGTTGTCTCACTGTGTCCACTGTCTCAGTCTGTGTTGTATCAGACATGCCCACAGTCCCTCTGCTTTTTTCTCAGACTTTTGCACTGTCTCAGTCCCTTTGTCGTTGTCTCAGATAGGTCCCTGTCTCATTCGCCTGTTGTTGCACACATGACCCCTGTCTCTGTGCCTGTGTCCAGACAATGGTCCACATCCTTGGTCCCCTTTTGTCTCAGACATGTATGTTCTCTCATCACAAATGTCCACTGTCTCAGTAAGTGTCGTCTCACAAGGTACACTATTTCACCCTGTTTGGTCGCACACACATGTCCCTTGTCTCACTCCCTATTGTGCCAACATGTCCACGGTCTCAGTTTCCCGTGTCTCTGACATGTCCACATTGTCAGTCCCTGTTTGTCCTCAGACAGGTCCACAGTCTCAGTCACAAATCAAACTATACTACAGGGCTATAGTCATAAAAACATGCTTGGTACTGGCAAAAAACAGACCAGTTGACCAATGGAAGAAAACTGAAGACTAAACCATGAACACATACATTCAGCCACTCATAGTTCACAAGGGGGCAAAGAACACAGGGGAGGAAAGACAGCATCTTCAGCAGGTGGGGGTGCTTGCAAACTGGATCACCAGTTAGAAGAATGAAATTAAACCCATCCCTTTGCCCGTACAAAAGTCAATTCCAGATGCATCAAAGACCTCAACGTGGAAATCCAAAACCGTGGAGGTGTAGAAGATAAACTTGGAGCACACCTAAAAGGACATAGGCGTAGGAAAAGACTTCCTAAATCAGACAAGCAGCTGCACAAGAAATAAAATAGACATTGACAAATGGGACTCATAAACTCAAAAGCTTGTACATCAAAGGAAACAATAAAGAGTGAAGAGAAAACCACAGAGTGGGAGAAACCTTCACGGCAGATACATCTGGACAAAGCATTAATTCCAGAGTATACAAGCTACTGCAAAAACAAACGAAGAAGAAAGAAAACAAATGAATCCACTCAAAAGTTTTAAGTTTGAGTAATCATTGAAGTCATGGGGCATGGTGAGTCAAAACAAGAAAAAATGTTCCTTTCTGTATTTAAGCATATGATGGCAGGGAGAGGATTAAAGGTCTCAGAAAAAGCTTTAAAGAATTTCTTAGATTTTATTAAAAAGGTCAGCCCTTCGTTTCTGGTGGAGGGCACTCTGACTCTATCTTTATATCTATACCTATCAGGAATAAAGCAAGGAAATAAAGAAGCTTATCAGGATTTTGTTTCTAGGCTTGAGGAAGCCATTCATAGAATGTTACAACAATCAGAAGGAACAGAAATTTTGCTTAAACAATTAGCATGGGAAAATTCTAATACCCTGTGCCAGGACCTTATAAGTCCCATAAGGAAAACAGGAAGTATATAGGACTTTATAAAAGCCTGCATGGATGCCTCACCAGCAGTATTCCAAGGTATGGCCTATGCTTCAGCAATGAAAGGACAGACTTATAGCGCCTATATAAAAAAGACTTATATAGAAGGACGAGGATCCTGAGATCCCACATGCTTTAAATTTGGAGAAACAGGACACATGCAAAGGTCCTGCCCTAATGAGGTAAGGAAGGGTAGGAATCCTAAAAAGGGACCCCCTCCTTGGTTGTGCCCTAGATGCCAAAAAGGCAAACAGGTAAAAATGGAAAAGGATACAAAAAACTAGATTTCGGGTAGCCTCTCAGCCCCTCTTTAGAAAGAGAGGAGAATGAAGGAGCCAATCAAAGATTAAATCCTGAGGCTCCTGAATTTACTATAAAAAATATTAGGCAATATCAATTGGATTAGGCCTTATTTAAAAATCACTACAGGAGAACTTAGCCCACTTTTTCAGATATTACATGGGGACTCAGATCTGATATCTCCCAGGAACATGACGCCAGAAGCCTTAAAAGCCCTGGCTCAAGTTGAAAATCAGCTTAATCAAGCTAAAGTAAAACAATTGTCCTATTCAGATCCTTGGGACCTAATAATCTTTAAAACCCCTTATACCCCAACAGGATGCCTATAGTAATCAGGAATATTGGAATGGATACATTCATCACATGTATAGTCAAAAATGTTGGCATCTTATCCATATATGTGCTCCCTATTGATTATTAAGGGTAGACAAAGATCAAAGGAACTCTTTGGAAAAGAGAAGCATAATATTATAATTCCTTATAATAAAAAACAATTTGAAATATTATTGACAGAAAATGAAGATTGGGGAATAGCCTTGCAAGGATATGCAGGACAAATAAAATATCATTGTCCTAAACATCCTCTGATGGAATTCTATAAAGAAGTAGAAATAATATTCCCCACTAAGTGCTCTCAACAAACTTTAGAGGCAGCTCTCTGTATTTTTACAGATGGGTCATCTAATGGAAAATTTGCAGTTTATGTACAAGATCATAAGCCTCTGGTAGGTCAGGTAAAGGAAAAAACTTCTGCACAGCAAGCAGAAATAAAAGCAGTAATTTTGGCCTTTCAAACCTATACAGAAAAATTTAACCTCTTTACAGATTCAAAGTATGTAGTTTATTTCCTGCCATAGAGACAGCATTGCTGTCCGGAAATTCACACATCTTGCCTCAGTTACAGACACTGCAAAAATTAATCAAAAATAGAACAGAAAAATTTTATATAGGCCACATACGTGGACATTCAAATTTACCAGGACCTTTAAGGAAAGGAAACTATATGGCAGATGCTTTGACTAAAAGTTTAGTTATGAATGTAACAGAAGCTCAAGAAAGTCATCATCTACATCATTAAAATGCATTGGCATTAAAAAGAATGTTTAACATAACTAGAGAACAGGCCAGACAAATAGTNACGGGTGCACAAACCTGCATGCAGACAGTACATTCATACACATACAGAAATAAATAAAATTAAATTAAAAAAAAAATCACTACAGGAGAACTTAGCCCTCTGTTTCAGATATTGCATGGGGACTCAGATACGAGGTCTCCCAGGAACATGATGCCCGAAGCCTTAAAAGCCCTGGCTCAAGTTCAAAATCAGCTTAATCAGGCTAAAGTAAAACAATTGTCCTACTCAGATCCTTGGGACCTGATAAACTTTAGAACCCCTTATACCCCAACAGGATTCTTATGGCAATAAGGAATATTAGAAAGGATACATTTACCACATGTACAGTCAAAAATGTTGGCATCTTATCCATATATATGCTCCCTATTGATAATTAAGGGTAGACAGTGATCAAAGGAACTCTTTGGAAAAGAGACTCATAATATTATAATTTCTTATAATAAAAAAAAACAATTTGAAATATTATTGACAGAAAATGAAGATTGGGAAATAGCCTTGCAAGGATATGCAGGACAAATAAAATATCATTATCCTAAACATCCTCTTATGGAATTCTATAAAGAGGTAGATATAATATTCCCCACTAAGTGTTCTCAACAACCTTTAGAGTCAGCTCTCTGTATCTTCACAGATGGGTCATCTAATGGAAAATTTGCAGTCTATGTACAAGATCATAAGCCTCTGGTAGGTCAGGTAAAGGAAAAAAACTTCTGCACAATAAGCAGAAATAAAGGTAGTAATTTTGGCCTTTCAAACCTATACAGAAAAATTTAACCTTTTTACAGATTCAAAGTATGTAGTTAGTCTATTTCCAGCCATAGAGACAGCACTGCTATCCAAAAATTCGCACATCCTGCCTCAGTTACAGACACTGCAAGAATTAATCAGAAACAGAACATAAAATTTTTATATAGGCCACATACGTGGACATTCAATTTACCAGGACCTTTAAGCAAAAGAAATTATATGGCAGATGCTTTGACAAAAAGTTTAGTTATGAATGTAACAGAAGCTCAAGAAAGTCATCATCTACATCATCAAAATGCAATGGCATTAAAAAGAATGTTTAACATAACTAGAGAGCAGGCCAGACAAATATTTAAAAATTGCAGGACATGTCCTCCTGTTTACCATCCTCAAAAAATGGGAGTCAACCCATGAGGACTTAAGGCTCTTGCCTTATGGCAGATGGATGTAACACACATCCCTGAGTTTGGAAAACTTGCCTTTGTTCATGTTACAGTAGATACTTATTCTCATATGGTCTATGCCTCTGCTAGGACTGGAGAAGCTGTTAAAGATGTGATTCAACATTTAATACAAAGCTTTATGCTTATGGGCATACCGCAAAAGCTAAAGACTGATACTGCCCCTGCTTATACATCAAAAGCTCTAGCAACTTTCTTACAACAATGGAAAATTGCTCATGTTACAGGGATCCCTTATAATCCTCAAGGACAGACAATAATAGAAAGATCACATCAAGTTCTTAAGAATCAAATTATGAGACTTAAAACTGCAAATTCCTATATTTCTCCTCATCATTTGCTAAGTCATGCCTTGTTTGTAATAAATCACTTAAATACTGACTCAGAGGGAATCTCCCCTTCCATGAAACATTGGGGAGGACTTAAACAAAAACAACTCCCTTTGGTTTATTGGAAAGATCTCTTAACTGGGACCTGGAAAGGCCCCAATGTCCTAATTTCCTCTGGAAGGGGATATGCATGTGTATTTCCACAGGATGTTCACTTCCCCATCTGGATCCCAGATTGGCACATCCGCCCGGCTCCTCACAAAAAGACAACAACAAAAACAAAAGCAAAAACGGAGGAAGGCAGAGGCCAAGCTGCAGAAGCTGGCTCTGACTCCAAAGAAGATGTTGACCTGGACACAGCTGAGACATCTAACAAAAGAAGGAAAGGAGCACGTGACCTCTCAGCAGAAACCGCTGACACCTGAGTTTATTTTTCTTGCTATTCTATCTTTAATTGCAGCTCAGTCTGCTGTTACATATGGGGAAAGTTATTGGGCGTATATACCAGAACCCCCTCTGATTCATCCTGTGGGCTGGCTTGACCCAGATCATATAAAGGTATTAACTAATAATACAGATTTACTTGGAGGAGCTCAGGACTATGATGAGATACCAAATAGTTCTGCTCTGTTAAATTTTGAANGGGAGACAATTCCAATTCCAGAGTCAGCTTCTCTTTGAGTTTAAACTGCATATGGCAATTTACTAACATAATCCACATAAATACATTTGTTTTCTGTAAAACAACTGAATTCAATTGCTTAAATCAGACAAAATAATTATGTCCAATGGTAACTGGCTGGACTCAGAGTATTTATCTTCTTTATAACCTGTATACCTTGTTCAGGGGTGTCCTTTTTCTTAGGCCAGGCCCAAGTCATTTTACCTCTCTGGCTGGTATGATAAATGGATACCTGTTTGTAAAATAAAACAAGTTTTTTTTTAAGTTTTCCTTTTATAACATATTTTGGAGATCTCTTTACTTAATTAATTTATTTTAATATTTTTCTTGGCCTTCATTTAAACTTGATAGTCTGCCAATTTATATAGTTAATAAGAGATGAGCCTGATAGTTCTCAGAATGAATTTGCTGTTTAAAGAGGAAAACCTTTCTGGATTAGAAAAGCCCCATTATTTTCATCTATTATTCTGTTGACAATATCCCAAGGACATTCTTCACAGGCTTGGGGAAAAAAATTCTCAAATTCATATGGAAAACAAAAGACCCCGAATAGCTAAAGCAGCTCTGAGTGAAAAGAGCATCTATACCAGCCATCAAACTATACTACAGGGCTATAGTCATAAAAACAGCTTAGTACTGGCACAAAAACAGATCTGTAGACCAATGGAACAAAACTGAAGATCCAAACTTGAGCACATACAATTTCAGCCACCTTGTATTTGACAAGGGGGCCAAAAAGTCTCAATGGAGGAAAGACAGCATCATCCAAACTTGAGCACATACAATTTCAGCCACCTTGTATTTGACAAGGGGGCCAAAAAGACTCAATGGAGGAAAGACAGCATCTTCAACAAATGGTGCTGGCAAAACTGGATCACCACTTGTAGAAGAATAAAATTAAACCCCTACCTCTCATCCTGTACAAAAATCAACTCCAAGTGGATCAAAGACCTCATGTGAATCCCAAGATTCTGAAGTTGATAGAAGAAAAAGTTGGCAGCAACTTACAAGACATAGGTGTAAGAAAAGACTTTCTTAATCAGACAGCAGCTGCACAGGAAATAAGGTTAACAATTGACAAGTGGGCCCTTATTAAACTCTAAAGTTTCTGTACAGCAAAAGAAACAATAAGAGAAGTGAAGAGAAAACTCACAAAGTGGGAGGAAACCTTCAACAGTGATATGTCTGACAGAGCATTAACTTCCAGAATATATAAACTACTCAAAATCAAAGTAGTAAGAAAACAAATGACTCACTCCAAAGGTAGAGTAAAGAGCTGAACAGAGACTTCACAAGGGAGTAAATAAAGATGGCTGAGAAACATCTTAAAAAGTGTTCAACATCACTAATAATTAAGGAAATGCAAATTAAAACCACTTTAAGATATCATCTCACCCTGATAAGGCTGACAAGGATCAAGAAAACAAATGACACTAAATGCTGGAGAGAGTGTGGAGAAAGGGAACACTCATCCACTGCTGGTGGGAATGCAAACTTGTACAACCTCTATGGAAAGCAGTATGGAGAACCCTTACAAGACTCAAAATGAGCCTACCACCTGACCCAACCATACCACTTCTGGGAATATATCCATCAGACTCTTCCTACCACAGAGATACATGTACAGCCATGTTTATTGCAGCTCTCTTCACAATAGCAAAGAGCTGGAACCAACCCAAGTGCCTCTCAACCGACAAGTGGATAGAGAAAATGTGGTACATCTACACAATGGAGTTCTATGCAGCGGTAAAGAAAGATGACATCATGAACTTTGCAGGTAAATGGATGGAGCTAGACTATATCATGCTGACTGAAGTAACACAGTCCCAGAAAAACAAAAGACGAATGGAATCCCTCATCTGTGGATGCCAGCAAAGCAAAGAGCTACAGGAAGAGATTGAGAAGCTCCAAAAAGAAGTAGAAATACTAAAGAAATCAGAAGAGGAAATGAAAAAGGAAATCAAACACTCATCCAATCAAGAGGAAAGGCAGAATTGGAAGGAAATCAGAACAAAGAGGTATAGATTCTGGAAGATAACAATCAGAACAACTAAAAAAACCTCAAGTAAAGATTATGAAAAATTTTTAAATACACAAAAGGTGGAACAACCAGGAACTTGGGACACATGAAAAGATCAATAACTCCACATCATCAGGAGATAGAGGAGGAAGGAAGAATCCCAAGAGAATTGGTATGACCCAGATCTTACAGAATAATAGATGAAAAACTTCCCCAAAAAAAAAAAAAAAAGACAAACCAAATACAAATTAAAGAATCACATAGAACTCCAAACAGACAAGATCAGAAAGAAATTCTCCATGGCACATCATAGTTAAAATGCTAGACACAAAACAAAGACAAAACCCTTAAAGCCATATAAGAGAAAAACAGTGACCTATAAGGGTGAAACCTTCAGAATTACAACTGACTTTAACTGCATGCAAACTATGAAAGGCAAGTAAGAACTAGTTTGAAGGTTAATAGCCTTATAAGAAAATTACCCTAGTGTTAAGGGACAAAGATGCCAACCCAAGGGTGTACTTTATACCCAGCAAATGTGTCCTAATATATAATTAGAAGGTGTAGAATGTAGCAAACCTTTCTATTACATATATTACAGTTTGAAAGAATACTTTCCGGAAAGATCATAAACCCTTTCAGAGAATATATTGAATGCCATTCGAAGAGAAGACAAAGAAAGGAGCAGACCCATTCCCCCAGGCACCTAGAAAGAGAAATTCCAGGTAAAATGGTGCATTAACTTGCAGGAAGTAGGAAACTTATAACTCCAAACCAGCAGAATGAGATAACAAGGCAAAAGGAAGCAACACAACGAATTCATCAGTCTATAACCCTCTAGCATATTAAGCCTGGGATCAAATTCCCCAATCTCAAAATGACTAGGATGTGGAGAAATGGATTAAGGAAATACAGTATCATCCTTATGCTGTCTACAAGAAACACATAACTTTACACTTCAAGGACAGATCCCCACGGATAAAGGGAAGGATGGAAAAAACATATTCAAAGCAAAATGGTTTGCCCTTCAAAAAGAAGCAGCAGTTTCTATTTTTAGTATCAGTGACAAAATTTGACTTTGATAAGTAAGAAATAGAAGAGACAAACAAGGCCATTTACATTTTTCAAAGGAACAAATCATCCAGGATATTTCACAATCATGATAAAATATGCCCAAACTCTGGCACCAAACTTTAATAAGACCAATTTCCAGGACCCAAATCACACACCTAACCCCAGTATACAACTCCATTAGGTAGGGGACTTCAACTACCACTGAGCTCTTCTGGAATAGGTTAACCAGAAAAAGAATAACAGCAGATGAGACATTCGTGAAATCTGAATCGAGCATAGTTACACCAAATATGGACCTCATAGTAGCTACTCACCACATATATTCACCCTAATACCAGAGAATGTCTACTTTCTACAGTCAGCACCTCATCCGGAACATTCTCCAAATGCAACCACATCTGAATGGACACAAAGAAGAAACCTCCATAAATACAAAAAGATTGAAATGAATTTCTATGCATTTCTATCAACCACACTGCCAAATAAATTACTCAACACCAAAATCCGGATAAGCCCTTACGTCCTACAAGATACACATGGAGACTAAACAACACACTCTTGAATAATGAATGGTCAAGGTAGAGATAAAGAAAGAAAATAAAGCTATTCCTGGACTGAATACAATCAATACAAACAGAACAAAAACCTTATGGAGTACACATTAAAAGCAGGTCCTAAGGAGAAGTTATAGCCCTGGGTGGCCTACATTTAGAAAAACAGAAAAACAGCCACAGTGGAATGAATCTTAAACACTTACTAGCTAAAATACTTGAGAGTGCTGGAGAGATGGGCAACCTAGCTTGTCGCTTAAGAGCGCCCGAGGACTTCGCTCTTACAGTAGTGACGGTCCGATTCAGACGTATCCGCCAGCATGACCCTGGACAGCATGGTGGGACGGAGCGCCGATCTGAAACTCCAATTTCCAGTGAGAACTCCAAGTTCCAAGGGGAATCCGACCAGCTCTCATTCTTGACACCTCGAGCATTTGCAGACACGGGGTTGCAACAGACTTGTCATGCAGACAGTACATTCATATAGTCATACGGAAAAATAAAATTATAAAAAATTAAAAATAAAGGTAGATAACAAAAAGCACGGAGAGCAACAAAGATGAACCCTTAACGCAACAGACAGGAAGAAATAACAAAAATCAGAGCAGAAATCAATTGAAATAGAAACATAAAGAAAAACAATACAAAAAATAATCAATGAATCCAAAAGTTGCGTTCTTTGAAGAATAACAAGACTAGACAGACCTCTTAGCCCAGTTAACCATAAAGAAAAAGGAACAACTCCAAATCAATACAATCTGTTAGATCTTCTTGTCGTTATGGCCCACCTGAGCTTTTGTCGACAAAGCTAGTTCGGCAGTGATGCATATTGGAAAACAAAACAACAACAACAACTATCAACAGAAAGGAGGCGCATGGAAGAAACTGACTGAAATTAGTGTAACTTCTGACCTCAAAACTAGCTCAACTTCTTCATGGAGTAATATTGAGAAAGACTTAGAGAAAGAGATGCAAAAGCATGTTTTGCAGTTATGCATATGAGCTCTGGTAGGGGGATGGGGGGGACACAGGTCTAATTTGTTAACAAATAAAAAATACAATTCATGTGGTCTAAAATCTTAAAAAGGAAAAAAAGTATTCAGATTATTTTTGTCCTACATTTGGGGTTGCGCTGTTTTGGAAGGTCTAGTAAGGTGATTGGCCATGTTAGAGGTAAGTACATCATCTGGGGGTGGACTTATGAGTGTTCAATATAAGCCTTGACAGTCTCCAACTGCTCTTTCTCTGCTCCTGTATTCACTGAAAGGATGTGAACCTCATCAGTTGAAGTACTTTGGGTTGCTTTCCAGCTTTCTTCACTATGAGAGAGAGCGCTATAAGATAGAGTGCATGATTATCTCCTATCCCTTTTTTATGCTACAGGATAGTGTTCTGGAGTATATATATCCAGGAGGGTGATATGACTGGATCCAGGTAGGATAGTGTTTCAGGTTTTGAGTCTTTTAAGGTTTCTACACACTGCTTTCCACAGGGGATTGCACAAGTTTGCATTTCCCACCAGCAGTGGATGGAGTGTTCCCCTTTCCCCAAAACCTTTTCAGCATTTGGTATCATTTATATTCTTGATCATACAGTCTTACTGGGGGAGATAAAATAAAAGTGTTCTTTAATTGCCATTCCTTAATTACTAGATGAACACTTTTTAGATGTCTCTCAGCCATCTCTTCTTCTTCATTTGTGATAGTTCATTTAAGCTCTTTACTCCATCTTTGATGGTCATTTTTTTCTTGCTCCTTTTGTTTTTTTTTTGAGTAATTCAACATTCTGGGTGGTAGTCCTCTGTCAGATGTATTCCTAGTGGAAGGTTTCCTCCCAGTCTGTGGGTTTTCTCTTCACTTCTTTGATTATTTCTTTCACTCTAACGAAGCTTTTGAGTTTAATGAAGTTAAGTAGCCTCTATTGCTAGTATATTAAGCTAAATTATTTATAGACTTGGCAAAAAAAAAGTTGCCAAACGTTTTGTAGCTAATAATTGTTGGGTATATGGAGGCATCCTCATGAGTGTGGAGAGGTCCTAGCCACACCCAGTGGATAGGAGAGACCCATCTGACACCCTAGAATGAAATTAAGTGTTGATACTGTGACTCTTTATTGAGAAGATGCTTTTCTATTACCAGAGAGTGTTACCAAAGGCCACTAAACCAATAAAGCAAATATGGGTCTCCCTAAGTCAAGCAAGACTCCAACGATAGCACCAGCTACACCTCAATACTGTGAAGCAGTGGCAACCATATGCCAATATATCCCAAATCTAATTGGCTATTGCTCTCTCCTTGGAGGAATAACCCATGGCTGGTTGCCACAAGCTTACATCTTCTAATGGTTAGGAGATGTTATATAAGCACAGTAAGACCCTGTATATTTTACAGAAAAAAATGTAATTCATGGAAAAAATGTAATTCATTGATCAACATACCATCCAAACATCTGTGGTCTATACCAAAGTTACGCCTACCCATAACAATTAGTACTGTTATAATACCTATATATCTAATTGCTTGTATTCATTAGTAGGATCGACAGGTTATTCCTGAACAACTGTTACAGCCCATGAAAGGAAACGCAGAATTGACCAGAGGTCCACAGACACAGCTCCAGGAGAAAGTAGACTGTTTGCTTCTCATCCACCTGTGCCCCTTTTCTAAGTCTATGGAACAATTCTGCGAAGAGGGGGTGTGGTAGAATTTAAGGGTTTGGACTTGGGTCTCATTGATGAATGTGAAACTACAGCAAATAGTCTGGACACTCATTTGAATCAACTTTGATTGAAACATACAAGACCCCAACCTGCTGTGTTGGTGGGACCCTCATGGGCTGTTGTGGCTTTTGGCCAAAATGCTTTGCAAATTTGTTTTACGAGATTGGATGTTAAGGAGAAGTGCAATTGCTCGTACTCATAATATCATACGTTATTCTTCTTAAAAATGATGCCAGGAAAATCTTGTAGAGAAAGATCAGGTACTAGTAATTATGGCAGCGAGGTGCCGCACTAGCTATGTGGTTGGTGGGATGGACAATGGCATGGGGGGAATAGGGAAAATCTGCCTGTATTAATTTGGAAAATGATGTAGATATTACAGCTAGACAAATCATAAAAAAAAGTTTAAGTTTGAAGTAATTGTAATGTTAAGAACTGTTTGTGGTACGGTCGTTGGCTTCTTTTATATGAGAGATTGTTAGTATTTTCTTACCATATGAAGAGAAGAAGCATAGCCAAAGACATGATTTATACCAGGCTCTGTATATTAAAAAAAAAGAGACTCTATAGTTTAAATGTGGGTTAAATAACAAGTCTCAATAGGGAAGTTGATATAATATTTTACAAATAACCAATCAATATCTAAGTTTCCTTCTCACTATAACCCAGTGCTTAAGATATAAAAGAAGTTCTTCTTACAAATGGAGGAAAATTATCATATGTTCCAAAGAGATGATGATGATAATGATGATGATGATGATGATGCATGTGTGTGTGTGAGTGTCTGTGTCTGTGTCTGTGTCTGTGTGTGTCTTTCTGTGTGTGTGTGTGTGTGTGTGTGTGTGTATGTGTGCCATGGTGCACATGTGGAAAATGAGGTATTAGTTTTCTCCTGCTTCCTTGAGAGATACAGGGAGCTAACTCAGATTATCAAGTCTTCATGGAAGACATTATTCACTGTGCCCCCTTACAGGCCCTGAAGAGAAATGATTACAGAAAACTTGGCTCTTGGCCAGGCGTGGTGGTGCATGTCTTTAATCCTAGCACTCGGGAGGCAGAGGCAGGTGGATCTTTGTGAGTTCAAGGCCAGCCTGGTCTACGGAGTGAGTTCCAGGACAGCTGAGACTACAGGGAGACCCTGTCTCAAAAAAGACAAAAAAAAATCTTGGCTCTTGTCAGTCATGTGCACTACCTTTCATGTAATTGTAGAGGTAACTTCACATAAAATCACAGATGTGTTCATCATAGACACTGACTCTTGGGTACAGGAGATATCTTCAAAGCAAGAAATTGGTTCCTTTTATAGTAAACAACATAGTATGGGTTGGCAAAACTAGTCCACTGTAATTTGTACATTCATTTGGCTGTGTAGTTACATCCCTTCTCTTCACCTGGTGACTCAACTTTCTTGTTTCTGCTAAGTGTGCAAGCTAAAATCATAATTTGGTTTATAAAACAAGTTTTAATTCTTAAGAAAACAAATGGAATGTAAGCAAGCTGCTTATTGTTTAAGGCCATAAGGATGCTTCATCTTTAGAACCTACAAGTTCATTTCTTACTGAGTCCAGATAAAGTGTGTCCCTTCCTCAGCTGATGAACTTCACTCTCTGCATCACAATGTATAAGCAGGTGAACACCACAGCTCAGCAACTTCTCATTTGGAATTCCAGACTTCAGCTTTTCTTAAGCTGTTGCTGAAGGTTAATAATTCTTATTGTTTCATGTGCTCTTTTTGGCTGAGCAGGTAGACTCATATATCTACTCCAAGAGGTAAAAATTCATTAAAGATGAGTGCTTTCCATTGACATGTTGAAAAATGCGTTGTTTTACACTTCCTGGCAATTTCACAGCAATTGCTTTTCTATGATTGAGGACATTTTGCTCATAAATAATTCCTATACCTGAATAATTTGTTATTAGATTTAAAAAATAATTGTTTATATTAAGAATTTACACTTATAATATGAAAATTTTGACACTTATTTTCCTAAATCATTCATAATATTCTAGTTGTTGTCCCATGACCTGTGAGTATATAAATATTGTCTAAGAAGGGTTTACCTGAGTATTGGATTCAGTATCTAAAAAGTGCACACATTTTATATGTATATGTACATGCATTTCTTACTGTATACAATTATGTATACTTAGATAAGTATCTAAGTGCATATCTAGCTATATTCATTGATAAATCGTTACTGAGGTCATGCTGAGCACACACATTTTAAAAAATAATTTCAAAGAGAGACACAATATAAGAACTAGAAGAGCATCCTTTGTCATCTGTTATAATTTTATCATTTTTACAAAAGAAGATAATGAGGCATTATGCAATCTAGTCACAAGACTAGTTAGTGGAAGTTTCCACCAGATACATGTGTCTGTACAGGTACATAATACATAAATTCTGGGTGAAGAAACAGAAGAAGATACACAACTGACAGAGGTTTTACAGAGGATAAAATGAAATGGGTAACAAAGAAAGCAAAATCCTCCTAGGTTAGATATGAATAGAGAAATTTAGATTCAGAATGGAAAACACACCTGAATATGGCAGCCAGAAAAGACTCTGGAACTTTCTGGTCCAGTCAGAGTTTTATGGTAGGGCTTTAGTGATCAGCTGCAGAGGGAGGCATGACCTTTTCCCACACAAGTTATAAAAGATCAAACTAAGTCTAGAGGACACAGCGTGCTGCAGGAATGGCTGCCCTCTAAATAACAAAGGTAAAAGGCAGGAGGCAAGTTGTATTGGATGATGAAGAATAATAATCACATTACAAAAGGCCATTGGCCAAGGGCTGTTGGGCTCAGTATTCAAGAAAACTATGGACTTTACTTCTGAGACCTAGAGAAAAAAAAAGACAGAAAGAAGTAACCAACAGTCAGTAAAAGTGACACGAGAATGAAAAGAATCTATATTAACAGCCAAAGTAGAAAGAAATTACTCAAGGAATTAGAAATTACTGGAGGAATGAGGTGCAGTTCAAAGGGATCTATATTTTATGGAATTAATTAAATCCACAATAAAAATGTACCATTGACACAGGACTGGAGAGATGGCCTAGCGGTTAAGAGTGCCGACTGCTCTTGTAGGGGACCTGGGATCGATCCCCAGCACCCACATGGCGGCTGAGAACCGTCTATAACTCCAATTCCTGGAGAACTTCAGTTCCAGGAGAATCCGACGCCCTCTTCTGACCTCCCTGGCATTGCACAACACGGGTGCCCAGACCTACATGCAGACAATACATTCATATATATTAATTAATTAATTAATTAATTAATTTAATTAAAAACGTGCCATTGACAAAAACGTTTAATAAAAGTTTTAAAATCCGTTTTTGGTATTTTTGTTTTGTTTTGGGGTTTTTTTTTTTGTCTTTTCAGGGTCTCCCAGTAGCCCCAGCTGTGCTGGAGCTCACTCTGTAGACCAGGCTGGCCTTGAACTCACAGAGGTCTGCCTGCCTCTGCCTCCTGAGTGCTAGGATTAAAGGGATGCACCACCATGCCCGGCTAAAATCGGTTTTTAATACAACAAACAGAACTGTAACTGGACCCTCTTTAAAAGTCTGTTACCCACCCAAAACTGATGAGCTATGGACAGTAGATAATTTCTAGAGGAGGGAACATTTTCTTTAAGAGTGTGGCTCCTGGTAGGACCACCATGTTCCAGCGTATGGCTCTATAGTCATAACTATATGGGCGACGCAAACTAGATTAAAAGGGCTATTATTTTTCTTAGAGATACAAAGTTGTGGGGCAGGAAAATACAGATGAATCTAGTAGGAATTAAGTGGGAGAGTTGAGGATGAAGATTATGTGCATTCCACGAAATTCTCTAGAAAACTAAAAATACTTATTTAAAAGTCTGTAACAAAAACAACTCAGAAAAGTAAAAGAAGCCTCAGGCAGAACATCACTGAGAAGAACGCAGAATTGAAATGGAGGAGAACAAGAAACAGGGCAAGTATCCTGAGGTCCACATTCCCATAGAGAATCCACAGCAGTTTCCTGCCTTCAATTCTTATACCTGCTCTTCTTATTCAGCTTTGGGTCCTACGAGCCCAGAGGGCCATGGCGCCCACTTCCTTTCTCCTCTTAACAGAAGTCTAGGATCACGTACAGACTTTCTGCTGACCGCTCTGTCACCCACTGCCAGTCAGGGCAATCCCTCATTCTGATTTGGAAGTCAGGAAGAAGACTCCTCCTTCCCTTCCTTTGTCCAGATGCTGAGGGTTGGAAAATCAAAAGCAGATGTGTGGCCTAAAACTGCTCCAAAGAAAGAGAACAGCTTAGTTCCTCCTGGTACTGTGAACAGAGATGGAGAGAATGGTAACTCAGACCCTGTTCCCCTATCGAGTTTCCAGAATTCCTTCTGTCAAGCTATGGAAGCAGGCTTCATGAAATTGGACACACCAGCTACTTCAGATCACCTTTCTGAAGAGAAGGGAGGAAAGAAAAGGAAAAACTGCTACACCCACTCCAGTGTCGCCTGTGTAAGCAATGTGAGAAATCATATTCAAGGCAGGCGGGGGAGCAATGTCCTATGGGGCTCGACCCCCTGGAGGTCCCTGGCAGAACACTCGGCTAAGATCACTCCCGAGATTGAGATGCTCTCCTAGGATGTTACGTTTTTCTGGTGTTGGATTTGGCATGGTGCTGCTGAGCACAGAAAGATCTTTCTTTGAGGCTAGCTTATAGATATAAAATAAAGTTATTTAGATGTGCCAGGAGATGGCAGTCACAGCTGAATGCCTCTTCTGGGCACTGGGCTTTTCCTGGAACAGAGACTTTCTGTAAGTCTTAAGTAAAAATAAAAAGGCCTCTCCCCTGACAAAGACTAGTGAAAAAACAATATAGTACAAGCTGTTAATGCAAATTATATAGGGTAAAGGATTGTCTAAAGTCTAAAAATAAAGTAGTCATGTAGAAGTAATGTTTTGCATGGCTGTCCTTAAATAAAACAAATTCCAACGGTAGCCATGTGTAATGAAAGTTAAAATACAGGTCCCTTTAAGACATAAGGTAAAGAAAGTCTTTTGATCCTGTTTCAATAGATTAGACATTTTTAAAGAATGTCTGGTCCAAACACTCCCAGAAAACAGGCTTTCTTACATTCATCAATTACGCAGCAAAAACAAAACCATTAACCAAAGCAAGCAATGGAATGACTTCTAGCTTCAGACAAAGATTGAAATCTCAGCTTCAATTTAATTAATACTTTAAGATAAAAAAATAATCAGTAGTTTAAGATATTTACTTAAGCAATGATAGATCTTTATAAAAAACATAAATTCTAGTCTTACTTTAAAGGGTACTCTTATTTTAGATCTAGGAATAAGGATTTAAGGGCATTATTTACTTTTAAAGGAACTTATACTGTGACTTGTTAATTATGACTTAGTGTGCTGTGACTTCTCAACTGTAACTTGTAATCATAAGTTAGAATGTAGGATTCAATTAATCATGTTAAGGAAATTGTTAATCTCATTGATGTTCTCTTTTAAATGTTAGTTTTTTGGTAAAGGTGATCTTAAGGTTTTTGACATTTAATTCTAAAAAGTTCATTCTCTGACCAAGAGTTTGTGGTCTCTTTGTTCACTACTTGTTTCCTGCTCGTCAATCATGAAATAGACAATGAGTTTTGGTTAATGTATGAGTTTTAACCTTTTAGTCACCTATGTAATCATAAAGTCTTGCCAATTCCTTTGTTCTGCCTCCTCCTAAAACTACTATATAATCACTGTCCTAAATTCAATAAAGCGCTACAGATCCAGGAAAACTTCTCTTCATTTTTCTTCTGTAAGCCGTTCACCAACCCTGTGTTCTCCTTCCAAGAGGACTCTGGATACCCACGACCCCCGGAGGGCCAGTCAGTAGCAGTTGGCGCATCGAACAGGGACCCTTGTACAGGTAATCTTTTCTCTTCTTTCTCTTTTTCTTCCAGAACACAGGAAGGTTCTCCCCAGAGAGCCCGGGTCTCGCCAATAAAGGATCATCGGTTAAGTGCGAGTAACCTTTGAAGTCATGGGGCACAGTGAGTCAAAACAAGAAAATATGTTTCTTTCTGTATTTAAACATATGATGGCAGAGAAAGGATTAAAAGTCTCAGAAAAAACATTAAAGGATTTTTTAGATTTTATTAAAAAGGTTAGTCCTTGGTTTCCGGAGGAGGGCACTCTAGCTCTACCAGATTGGAAAAGAATTGGCAAAGAAATTAGAGAACATGTGGAAACACATGGTGAAGGGGAACTCCCTAAATATGCATATCCACTTTGGTTACAAATGAAAGAACTATTAACTAATGGATCAGACTTTGAAGGGCTTATACATGAAACATCAGAAAATGGAGGACAGGAGAACAATGAAGGAAAGTCACTACAATCCCTCAGCTCTACAGAGGTGGGATCTAGCTCTGATTTTCAAATACAAAAAAAGGACCAGGGATCTAAAAGAAATCTATATGAGGAAGGGGATGATTTTGATTTAGAGAGTGAAAATAAAAAAATATGGGCCTCCAGAGGACAGGGACCACTGGAGTGACTGGGATAACTGCCCATTTGCTAACCCTCCGCCTTCTGCTCCACCATCATCATCATCAGGGTGGTCCTCTATCCCTCAGCTTCTCTGGCATACAGGATGGATGCATGCAGATTACACTCCTATGATGACTTTTCCTGTTAGAAAGGTTAGTGACAAAAACCAGGAAGGAAAGAAAAAGAGATGGCCCCCTCTGGCCCTTCCACCTTCAGGTTTTTGTGGAGCTGTGGCAGAGGCAAAAAGGAATGGGGATTATTTATTTACATCCTGTTTGGGAGCCCCGTCCTCTAAAGGTACTGAAAGAATTTCAATCGGCAGTGAGGGCCTCTGGGCCCACCACACCATTTACTACTCAGGTGCTGGACATGGTGGCTAGCCACTGGCTAACTCCCGGTGACTGGCATCAAACTGCAAAGGCCAACTTTAAGCCCAGGAGATTATGTATTGTGGAGAACTGAATATGAGGATAGATCTAAACAGACTATAGTTCAAGTTTTGAAAAAAGAGGTCCTAAACCAACCATGGATATGCTTTTGGGGACAGGAGACTATGCCACAAATCAGTCCCAGGTTAAAATTCCCAGAGACATTCTGGAAGCAATTACTACTAATGCTCTAGAATCTTGGAGAAAGTTGCCACCTCCTGGAAACAAGGGATCCACTTTGTCAGGGATAAAGCAAAGAAATGAGGAGCCTTATCAGGAGTTTGTTTCCAGGCTTGAGGAAGCTATTCACAGAATGTTGCCACAATCAGAAGGAACAGATATTTTGCTTAAGCAATTGGCATGGGAAAATGCCAATACTCTCTGTCAGGATCTTATAAGACCTGTCAGAAAAACAGGGACTCTACAGGACTTTATAAAAGCCTGTGTTGATGCCTCACCAGCAGTGGTCCAGGGTATGGCTTTTGCTGCAGCGATGAAGGGACAGACATATAGCGCCTATGTAAAAAAGACTTATGGATCCTGTTTTCGCTTTCGCTGCTGTCGCTTTGTGAGAAGCCGGGCGATGAGCCGATCTGGGACCCAGATGGGGAGTCGGCATCCTGTGGGAACACACATGCATATCCCTTCCAGAGGAAATTAGAGCATGGGGCCTTTCCAGGTCCCAGTCAATAGATCTTTCCAATAAACTGAGGGAGTTGTTCTTGTTTAAATCCTCCCCAATGTTTCATAGAGCAGTATTTCCCTGTGAATCAGTGTTTAATGATTTATACAAATAAAGCATGCTTAGCAAATGTATGAGGAGAAAAATAGGAATTTGCAGTTTTAAGCCTCAAATCTGATTTTTAAGGACCTGATGTTTTTGTTTTCTATTTTGCTTGTCCTTGGGGATTATAAGTGAATTTTTGTAGTATGGGCAATTTTTTATTGTTGTAAAAAGGTTGCCAAAGCCTTTGATTATAAGCAGGACATTCAGTCTTTAGCTTTTGTGGCATGCCCATAAGCATAAAGCTTTGTATTAAATGTTGAATTACATCTTTAACTGCTTCTCCAGTTCTAGCAGATGCATAAACCATATGGGAATAGGTATCTACTGTTACATGGACAAAGGCAAGCTTTCCAAATTCAGGGATGTGTGTTACATTCATTTGCCATAAGACAAGAGCTTTAAGTCCCCGTGGGTTGACCCCCATTTTCAGTGGATGGTAAACAGGGGGGCACGTCCCACAATTTTTAATTATTTCTTGTCTAGCTTGTTCTTCTTAGATTATTAAACACTCCTTTTTAATGCCATGAAGATTTTGATGATGTAAATGTGACGCTCTTGTGCCTCTGTCACATTCATAACCAAATTTTAGTTAAAGCATCAGCCATATAATTTCCTTTACTTAAGGGTCTGTAATTGGAGTGTCCACGTATGTGGCCTATATAAAATTTTTTCTGCTCTATCTTTAATTAACTTTTGAAGTGTTTGTAATTGAGGCAAAATACGTGAATTTCCAGACAGCAAAGCTGTCTCTATGGCCGGGAATAAACTAACCACAAATTTTGAATCTGTAAAAAGATTAAATTTTTGTTGTATAAGTTTGAAAGGCCAAAATTACTGCTTTTATTTCTTCCTGTTGTGTAGAAATTTTTTCTTTTACCTGTCCACAAAGGGCTCATGATCTTGTACATAAACTGCAAATTTCCATTAGATGACCCATCTGTAAAAAATACAAAGAGACGTCCTAAAGGCTGTTGTGAATATTTAGATAGAAAATTATTTCTGTTTCCTTGTAAAATTCAATAAAGGAGGTTTTGGATAATGGTATTGAATTTGTCCTGTAAAGCCCGGTAAGGCTAACCCCAACCTTCACATTCTGTTTAACAATATCTCAAATTGTGTTTTATTATAAGGAATTATTATATCTATGCATTTCTTTTCCAAAAGCTTTTTGATCTTTGTCTACCTTTGGTTATTATCAGAAGAACACATATAAGGATAAGATCCTAACATTCTTGTTGATGTACATGTGGTAAATATGTATCCATTCTAATATTCCATTGCATAAACACCCCGTGAGGAGTATATGTGAGTTTTTTAAAAATAACTAACAAGTCCCAGGGATCTGAAAGGACAATTTTTTACTTTACTTGGTCAATTGAGCCTCAACTTTAGCCAGGGCCTGAAGGCCTCTGGTGGTCATATTTCTGGAGAACTGGATCTGAGTCCCCATGCAAAATTGAAATAGGGGGGCTGAGCCTCTCCGGTAGCAATTTTTAAATGAGCCTGATCCAATTAATATTTCCTAACCGTTTTTGAAAATCATTTAAGGTGCATAGTTTATCAAGTCTTATTGACATTTTTTGATTACTAATATAATCATTATAAATATATTGTCCCAAATAACTTAAAGGCTTATATTCTTTGTATCTTATCTGGGGCCACCACCAATCCAAATGAAAGTTAATTGTTGTAAAGTAAATGAATATTTGTTGACTTATATAATCATGAGGAGATGGCCAATAATATATCATCCATATAATGGAGAATATATGCATCAGGATACTGTTCTTGTATTGTAAGTGCTTGATCTACAAATTTTTTGACATAAAGTTGGGCTATTTTTCATTCCTTGAGTAAAACTTTCCATGATATCTCCTATAAGGCCTTTTTAAAGTTTACTGATGGTACACATAAAGGCAATCATCTTACAATTGCCTTGGGTAATAATTGGATTGTAAAAAACAGTCCTGTAAATCTATTATAATTATGTCCATCCTTTTGGGATCCCAACTGGGGATGGAAGCCCCAGCTGTAAGGCTCCCATGTCTATCATAGTAGCATTTACAGCTCTAAGATCTTGTAAAGTCTCCCATTTCCTGATTTCTTTTTAATACAAATATTGGGGTGTTCCAGGGACTATTACTCTCCTCTATATGTCCTTTTTGGAGCTGTTCTTTATTAATGTTCGCCTGTATTTTTTCTTCTGTTAGAGGCCACTGGTTAAGCCATTCAGGCTCATCTGATTTCCAATATTTTATCTGCACAAAAGAGCTTCCAGTGGCCCCTATGAAAAACACTGTTCGTTTAAGTTGTCTGAAGTCACTAATTTAAGATCCATTTCACTCATAATGTCTCTGCCCCACAAGGTAAAGGGCAGGGAAGGAATAATACAAGGTTGAATTAATCCTGTCTTTCCATCAAGTTCCCACTTTAAAAGTTGAGAACTTTGGGCCACATTGGAAACTGTGCCCAATCCTGTCAAAGAGGAAAAGGTATTTTGAGAAGGCCAAGAGGATGGCCAGTCTTTCCCCGCTATGCAAGTTTTGTCAGCTCCTGTATCTAAAAGGCCTTTTAAACATTTTTTATTTATTTTTTATATTTAAAAGGGCGGTGTTTTGTTTAAGTCTTTGAACCAAGCTATCATCATAGAAGACCCAAATTGACCCTGATGCTCTTTTTTTGTTTTAAATTGGATTTGGCAAGTTTACATAAGGTAGTAACAACAGTTGAGCTATTCTTTGTCCTTTGATGTATTGAATTGTTTCCTTTTAAGGGCCTGACAATAATTTTTATTTCACCAGTAAAATCAGAGTCCACCAACACCAGGTAAAACTTCAAATTTTTATTGTAATTTGAACTACGACCTATTATCAAACCCACAGTTCCCGTGGCAGAGTTCCTAGTGTGGAAGTGGGGACTAAGCCACTCCATCTGCTGAGGACAAGATTAATCCTGCAGACAGAGAAGTCCAGCCTGCACTTCCTGATGTTGCTCTAGGTAAATCATGGATGGTCAACTCGGGGGTCTCAGGGTTTAACCCCTGAGTGACTTCCTCACTTTCCTCTCTTTCTGAGGGGCTGAGAGGCTGCCCCAAATCTAGTTTTTTTGAATCTTTCCCTTTTTTTCTTCTCCCTCCCCTGTAAGAGGAGTTCCATCCTTGTGAAATGAGAACTAGGACAACCACGTCTGTCCAATGTTTGCCTTTTTGGCATCTGGGGCATAACCCAGGAGGGGGTCCTCTCTTATTACCCTCTTTTTCCCCATTAGGACAAGCCTTTTGCATATTTCTTGTCTCTCCACATTTAAAACATGTGGACTCTGAGAATCCTGGTCCTCCTCATAAGTCTTTTTTAANAATTCATATTTTATTAATTGTACTGCCTGTAAACTTACTAATTGTATTGATTCTGCTGTAGCCAAACAATATCCTGTGATGATTTTATTGAAAAGACCACCTTATGTCATGCTTCCTCTTGATTTACAACAGGACCCTTGGTATGAAAATACAGCTTTACACACTTTGGAAACACTTAATGCTCTTTTGAGACCAAAGAGATTTGTAGCTGCTCTTATTTTGGGTATAACTGCTCTTATTGCCATTCTGACTTTTTTTGCTGTATCAACTACAGCTTTAGTAAAAAAAAAATGCATACAGCTCATTTTGTAAATGAAATGAATAAAAACATTTCAGCTGCTCTCTCAGAACAAGCCATTATAGATAAAAAATTAAAATCAAAAATAAATACCCTAAAAAAAGTAGTTCTAGCCCTAGGACAAGATATAACAAATACTAAAACTAAAATGGAAACTAGGTGTCATGCTTCTTTTCAATATATTTGTGTTACCCCCCTACCTTATAATGCTTCACAACAATGGAAAAAGGTTAAAAATCACCTTCAAGGTGTTTGAAAGGATACTGATATCACACATACTTTGGATGATTTGCAGAAAGATATTGCTGCTCTAAGTAAAGCTCATTAGGATAATGATAGATTGGAAGCTCTGGCTGATGGCCTCAAAAGTGGATTTAAGGCTCTTAACCCTATGGATTGGACACAATATTTTACACTTATTGGAGTTGTATTATTTCTCTTTGTTATGGTTGTGCTCCTTTTTCCTTGCCTTTTCAAACTAGTACTAAGGTCCATACACTCAGTCAAGCATGATCTGGTGGAGTTGCATCTTAAAAACAAAAAACCGGGAACTGCTACACCCACTCCAGTGTCGCCTGTGTAAGCAATGTGAGAAATCATATTCAAGGCAGGTGGGGGAGCAATGTCCTATGGGGCTCGACCCCCTGGAGTTCCCTGGCAGAACACTCGGCTAAGATCACTCCCAAGATTGAGATGCTCTCCTAGGATGTTACGTTTTTCTGGTGTTGGATTTGGCATGGTGCTGCTGAGCACAGAAAGATCTTTCTTTGAGGCTAGCTTATAGATATAAAATAAAGTTATTTAGATGTGCCAGGAGATGGCAGTCACAGCTGAATGCCTCTTCTGGGCACTGGGCTTTTCCTGGAACAGAGACTTTCTGTAAGTCTTAAGTAAAAATAAAAAGGCCTCTCCCCTGACAAAGACTAGTGAAAAAACAATATAGTACAAGCTGTCAACGCAAATTATATAGGGTAAAGGATTGTCTAAAGTCTAAAAATAAAGTAGTCATGTAGAAGTAATGTTTTGCATGGCTGTCCTTAAATAAAACAAATTCCAACGGTAGCCATGTGTAATGAAAGTTAAAATACAGGTCCCTTTAAGACATAAGGTAAAGAAAGTCTTTTGATCCTGTTTCAATAGATTAGACATTTTTAAAGAATGTCTGGTCCAAACACTCCCAGAAAACAGGCTTTCTTACATTCATCAATTACGCAGCAAAAACAAAACCATTAACCAAAGCAAGCAATGGAACGACTTCTAGCTTCAGATAAAGATTGAAATCTCAGCTTCAATTTAATTAATACTTTAAGATAAAAAAATAATCAGTAGTTTAAGATATTTACTTAAGCAATGATAGATCTTTATAAAAAACATAAATTCTAGTCTTACTTTAAAGGGTACTCTTATTTTAGATCTAGGAATAAGGATTTAAGGGCATTATTTACTTTTAAAGGAACTTATACTGTGACTTGTTAATTATGACTTAGTGTGCTGTGACTTCTCAACTGTAACTTGTAATCATAAGTTAGAATGTAGGATTCAATTAATCATGTTAAGGAAATTGTTAATCTCATTGATGTTCTCTTTTAAATGTTAGTTTTTTGGTAAAGGTGATCTTAAGGTTTTTGACATTTAATTCTAAAAAGTTCATTCCCTGACCAAGAGTTTGTGGTCTCTTTGTTCACTACTTGTTTCCTGCTCTATATCTCATCAATCATGAAATAGACAATGAGTTTTGGTTAATGTATGAGTTTTAACCTTTTAGTCACCTATGTAATCATAAAGTCTTGCCAATTCCTTTGTTCTGCCTCCTCCTAAAACTACTATATAATCACTGTCCTAAATTCAATAAAGCACTACAGATCCAGGAAAACTTCTCTTGGTTTTTCTTTTGTAAGCCGTTCACCAACCCTGTGTTCCCCTTCCAAGAGGACTCTGGATACCCACGACCCCCAGAGGGCCAGTCGGTAGCAAAAAACAACAACAACAACAACAACAACAACAAAACAGAAACAGAAGCTCCTGTTCAGCACCTCGGTCATCCACACCAGGCTACCTTCTCCATCCGTTTTTCTTTTCTGTGCTTTTGTTTTGTTTCTGTAATTTTTTTTTAATTTTTTATTTATTTCTATATGTGTATGAATGTACTGTCTGCTTGCAAGTCTGTGCACCCATGTCGTGCAATGCTACGGAGGTCAGAAGAGGGTGTCGGATTCCCCTGGTACTGGAGTTCTCCTGGAATTGGAGTTTCAGATGGTTCTTGGCAGCCATGTGGGTGCTGGGGATTGAACCAGGTGCTCTGTAAGAGCGTTTGGCATTCTTAACTGCTAGGCCATCTCTCCAGCCCCTGTTTCTGTAATTTTTAAGTATTTGAGTGTGAACAAACAGATTGACTTGGGGTAGAGGGGAGAGGGTTCCCACAATGCGAAGGGGGAACTAAGAAAAATTTAGATACAGTGTATTTTCCAGCTTCCCATCTTTACACCAAAATAAAGTATTGTGACTCACAGGACATCTCTTCCTGCCAAGGTACAGTTCATTTCTCAGATTAGTATTTTTGACTCATCATTAATTTTCTCAGCCCACAGTGAGCTTGTCCAGTCCCTTCAATCCCTTGGAGCAGCCTAAACCAGCCTCCCAGTGGTGTCTCCTGTCCCCTCAAGGCCTGGCAGTACAACTCCAGCAGCTCTGTGTGGCAGATGTCTGAGATCCAGGCCACAGAGAGTCCCAGGGCAGCCAAGGCTACATAATTGAGACTGCATCATAAAATAAAATGTTGATGGAGTTAGAGAATAGCTCAGTGGTTAAGAGCATTTGCTGCTCTCCCAGAGATTCTGGGTTCAGTTCCCAGCACCAATTGCCCAAATGGCAGCTCATAACCAGCTATAACTACAGTCCCAGGGACTCCAGCGCCCTCTTTTGGTACCAGGCAGGACAGGATGCACTTGCATACATGGAGGCAAACACTCAAACACATTAAAAAAGAAGGTTGAATCTTTTTCTATCTGTTAAGTAGTTCTCCTTGTCAAAGAAAGGGCTGGGAGTAAGTGGATTAGGGCATCTAGCCCAAGTAGAAGGTTACCAACTGGATGTTGAGGATCAGAGTGAGTTCAAGGACAGCCTGGGGATAAAAAGACATTTAAATTTAAAAAAGAAATCGAGTTTTTCTTCCAACAAGTAGCTATGCTGCAGCCAGACATGGACTGGCAGGTAGCAGGGTTAAGCGATCCTTGGTATTCACATCTATAAGGAACCTTTCAAGTCTTTGTTAAGAGAACATGTAACCTTCACTAAGAAAGCTCTGCCTTGCCACCCCTCTGATGAAGAATTTAAGTAAGTGGCCTAAGTTTCAGGAAGAGGAATGTGGCACAGGAGGAGAGAGCAAGTTGGTGGCAAGTGTCTTGCCTCCACTTTCTTTTGTCTAGAGCAGCTTGCTGCTGTGTTGGTTCCAGCTGAATCGGAGTGATTTGTTGTTCTTAATAATCAGTTGTTCTTCTTAATAAAATGACCTCTAGGTGTAAAAGAATGTGAAAACCAGCTGATTGTTGGAATAAATCAGCTACAAAAGTAAAACTGTTAAAAAAAAAAAAAAGATCATTACAGCAGAGGAACTGGGCCAGGGAACTGAAACAGTGAAGTTCCCCCGAGAACAATAGTCCTCTCCTCTGAAAAACTGAAAAGAATCATTAAAAGACACAAGGCGGGAATGGCAGGGTGCATGAACTTGGGTGGGGTGGGGGGCATGGAAGATGAAATGAGTCTATATTGGAATAAGAAATGATGTCTCAGCCGGGTGTGGTGGTGCATGCCTTTAATCCTAGCACTTGGGAGGCAGAGGTAGGCGGATATTTGTGAGTTCAAAACCAGCCTGGTCTACAGAGTGAGTTCCAGGACAGCTGGGGCCACAGGAAGACCCTGTCTCAAAAAGACCAAAAAAAAAAAAAAGACATTAAAAATCACTACAATGAAAATGTAAAATCCTTAAAGAAAGAGATTGAAGAAGACACCAGAAGATGAAACGACCTTCCATGCTCATGGATTGGAAGAATTAATATCATAAAAATGAACATTCTACCCAAAATGACATATAGATTCAATTTAATCCCGATCAAAATCCCCAAGACATTCTTCACAGAATTAGAAAAAAAAAAACTTCATAAAATTCATATGGAATCACAAAAGATCCCAGATAGCCAAAGCGATCCTGAGCACAAAAAGTAATGCTGGGGGGGGGGGGTTACTATACCAGATTTCAAACTGCATTACAGCCTTTCTTTATGCCAACAAGTAATTGGAGAAGGAATACAAGGACACCTTCCCATTCACAATAGCTTCAAAAAATATAAATAAATAAATAAATAAATAAATAAATAAATAAAATGTCTCAGAACAAACCTGACCAAACACACTAAAGATCTCTACAATGAAAATTTTAAATTCTTGAAAAAGGACATAGACAAAGACATCATAAGATGGAGGGGCCTCCTATTCTCATGGATTGGAAGAATTAACATAGTAAAAATTACCATCATACCCAAATCAATATATTAATTCAATACAATCCCAATTAAAATAGCCACAACATTCTTCAAAGAATTAGAAAAAAAAAATCCTAAAATTCCTATGGAAAAACAAAAGACCCTGGAGAGCCAAAGCAACCTTGAGCACAAAGAGCTCAAGAGGGATTACTATACCAGACTTCAAACTATATTACAGGGTTATAGTCATAAAAACAACATGGTACTGGTACATAAACCTGTAGATCAATGAAACAAAATTGAAGATCCAAACTTGAACACTTGCAATTTCAGCCACCTCATATTTGACAAAGGTGGCAAGAAGACTCAATGGAGGAAAGACAGCATCTTCAGCAAATGGTGCTGGCAAAACTGGATCACCACTTGTAGAAGAATAAAAGTAAACCCTTACCTTTTGCACTGTACAAAAATCAACTCCAAATGGATCAAATATTTCTTTTTTTTTTTAATTTTTATTTATTTCTGTATGTGTATGAATGTACTGTCTGCATGCAGGTTTGTGCACCTGTGTAGTACTCGCGGAGGTCAGAAGAGGATGTCAGACTCCCCTGGAACGGGAGTTCTCCTGGAATTGGAGTTCCGACAGTTCTCGGCCACCATGTGGGTGCTGGGGATGGAACCCCGGGTCCTCTGTAAGAGCGGTCGGCGCTCTTAACCGCTAGGCCATCTCTCCAGCCCCTGGATCAAATATTTCAATGTGAACCTGAATCTTTGAAAATGATAGAAGAAAACACTGGCAGTAATCTACAAGCTATAAGTGTAGGAAAAGACTTTCTAAATCAGACAGCAGCTGCACAGGAAATAAGCTCAACAATTGACAAGTGGGACCTCATTAAACTCAAAAGGTTCTGTACAGAGAAAGAAATAAGCAAACAAGTGAAGTAAAACCCCAGACTTGGGGCTGGAGAGATGGCCTAGCAGTTAAGAGCACCAACCTCTCTTACAGAGGACCGTGTTTGATCCCCAGCACCCACATGGCAGAACCATCTGAATCTCCAATTTCAGGAGAACTCCAGTTCCAGGGGAATCTGAGACCATCTTCTGACCTCCGCAGCATTGCACGACACGGGTGCACAGACCTGCATGCAGACAGTAGATTCATACACATACAGAAATAAATAAAATTTAAAAAATTAAAAAAAAAAACCCAGTCTTGGAGGAAACCTTCACCAGTGACACATCTGATAGATGTCTAACATCTAGATTGTATAAATTACTCAAGAAACAACAGAGTAAGAAAACAAATGACCTAATCAAAAGATGAAGAGGCAAACAGAGACTTCACAAAGAAGTAAAAATGAAAAAAGAAAGTAAAAATGGCTGAGAAACATCTTTAAAAGTGTTCGACCTCACTAGTACTTAAGGAAATGCAAATTAAAACCACTTCAAGATTTCATCTTACTCTGGTAACACTGGGTATGATCAAGAAAACAAGGGATACCAATGTGGAAGAGGTTGTAGGGAAAGGGAAACACTCATCCACTGCTGGTGGGAATGCAAATTTGCACAACTCATGTGGAAAACAGTGTGGAGAACTCTTAAAATACTCAAAATGAACATACCACTTGACCCAGTCATAATACTTCTGGGTATATAACCAGAAGATTCATCATATTGCAGAGATACATGCACAACCTTGTTTATTGCAGCTCTCTTCAAAATAGCAAAGAGCTAGAAGCAACCCAAGTGTCCCTCAACTGATGAGTGGATAAAGAAAATGTGATACATCTACACAATGGAGTTCTATGCAGCAGGAAAGAATGACAACAACATGAATTTTGCATATACATGGATGGAACTAGAAACTATTATACCAAGTGAAGTTCCAGAAAGACAAGTGACGTATGGTGTCCCTCATTTATGGATTCTAGCACCAAATTCTTATATGTAAGTCAAGCCTGATGTTACTATAGATATAACTTGAAATTTATATCTCTATTTTCCCAAGTTCTAAGATTTATGAGGAAGAATCAATCTCTTCTTTGAAAGTACATTAAAACAGGGCTGGAGAGATGGCCTAGTGGTTAAGAGCACCGACCGCTCTTACAGAGGACCCGGGTTTGATCCCCAGCACCCACATGGTGGCTGAGAACCATCTGAAACTCCAATTCCAGGAGAACTCCAGTTCCAGGGGAATCAGAGACCCTCTTCTGACCTTCGCGGCATTGTATGACATGGGTGCACAAACCTACATGCAGACAGTACATTCATACACATACAGAAATAAATAAAATTTAAATTTTTTTAAAAAGTACATTAAAACATATATCAACTTGCTATGTAACCTGGGAATGTAAAGTCATATTTCTTTCTGCCTGGATGAAAAATTACTGTTAAAATGTGAATTGCAAACTTGTTTCAGAATTAACCTATAGTTTATTTGCAGACTCTATCATTTTGGTATATATGTGGAGCATATATATGCATATTTTGGATAATATAAAATCAAAGGTAACAACAAAAAAGAAATAGAAAAATTATAATAACTAAACTGAACTATTATACTTCTCAAAATAAAAATATGTAATTATATCTTAGAATGTAAATTTGAAATTCTATGTCTACAATAATTTCTCAACATTGACTACTGGCAAAACTATACTTCCATACTTTAACAATAATGTAAAATTTGTCAGTGTTACTAAAATGTGACTTTGACATTCATTCCTTTTCAAAACTCTCCAACCTATACAAAGTCTTTCAATGTAATCATGTTACTTCTTAAAGAAAGTGATGTTAATAAAATCTTTTAAAAATAAACAAAAAACAGCATGGTACTGACAAAAAATAGACAAATAGATAAACGGAACCTAATTGAAGACTCAAACATGAGTAATTTCAGCCACCTAATATTTGACAAAGGGGTCAAGAACACTCACTGGAGAAAAGACAGCATCTTCAACAAATGGCACTGGCAAAAGTGGATCTCCACCTGCAGAAGAATGGAACTAGATCATTATCCTTCCTCTTGCACAAAAGTCACCTCCAAATGGATCAAAGACCTCAGTGTGTAACCCGAAACCTGAAACAGTTAGAAGAAATAATTGGAAGTAAACTACACAATAGAGGTGTAGAAGAGGAGTTTCTAAATCAGATATCAGGTGCTCAGGAATTAAAGTCAGTAATCAATAGTGGGACCTCATTAAACTAAAAAGTTTCTATATAGCAAAAGAAATACCCAAGGAAGTGAAGAGAAAACCCATGGACTAGGAGGAAATATTCACCAATGACACATGTGACAGAGTTTTAACATCCTGAATATACAAAGAATTCAAAAAAGCAAGAAAAAAGAATGGGCTAAGGATCTGAACATAGAGCTCTCAAAAGAAGATGTAAAGATGGCTAAGAAACATCTTTAAAAGGTTCTCAAATTCCTTAGTAATTAGGGAAATGCAAATTAAAACCACTTTAAGATGTTACCCCATCTGACTGGCTAAGATCAAGAGAACAAATTATACCAAAGTGTGGAGAGAATGTGGGGAAAAGGGACTCATTCGCTGCTGGTGGGATTGTAAACTCATGCAACCCTTATGGAAAGCAGTGTGGAGAACTCTTAAAACACAAAAACTGGGCTGGAGAGATGGCTCAACGGTTAAGAGCACCTACTGCTCTTTGCAGAGGACCCAGGTTTGATTCCCAGGACCCACATGTCAGCTAAGAACAGTTAATCCCAACACTCAGGAGGCAGAGCCAGGTGGATCACTGTGAATTCAAGGCCATCCTGGTATACAGAGTGAGTTCCAGGTGAGCTGGGGGCATAGGGAGACCCTGCCTCAAAAACAATTATAAAAGAAAAACACAAAAACTGACCTGGTTATACCACTCCTGGCATGTACCCCAAAGACTCACCCTACTGGAGAGATTCTTGTATATCCATGCTTGTTGTTGCTCTTTTCACAATAGCTAAGCAATGGAAGCAACCTAAGTGTCCCTCATCTTAGGAGTGGATAGTGAAAATGTGATACATTTATACAATAGAGTTCTACTCAGTAGTAAATAAAAAGAAATCAGGAAGTTTGCAGATAAATTGATGGAACTATAAACTATTAAGTGAATTAACACAGACTCAGAAAAACAAATAACTTTTTAAAATAATGCTTTTATTGATTTTTGTGTACTTCAGACATCATTTCTCAGTTCAGTTTAGACACATTCCCTTTTCCCTTCCCCCCCACCCCACCCTAGATCATGCACTCTGCCATAACTGCCCTGCATCTTTCTCTAAGTCTTTTTTATGTTTAGGAATTCACATTTTCTTCATTTAATTTTATATCACTCTAAAATATGAATACATACTTTCCACTCATATACAGTAATTACGAGTCTAAAAATGGTAGATTGACTCAAGAGACCATTAAGAGATTTACATTATAACAGCATAGTTGCTTTCAGATAAAGAGAAATATAACAATAATGTTGTTCACCTTGCCTTTCATCTGGGGATTTGGTGTTAGCATCCACAAATAAGGGAGAGCATTTGCCTCTTGTTTTTCTGGGACTGTGTTACTTCACTTAGCATAATCGCTTCAAGTTCCACCCATTTACCTGCAAAGTTCATGATGACATCTTTATCTCTGAATAGTACTCCATGGTGTAGATGTACCACAGTTTTGTTATCCACTCGTCAGTTGTCAGTTGAGGGACATTTGGGTTAGTTCCAGCTCTTTGCTATTGTGAAAAGAGCTGCAATAAACATGGCTGTGCATGTATCTCTGCAGTAGGATGAGTCTTGTGGGTATATTCCCAGGAGTGGTATGGATGGGTCAGGTGGTAGGCTCATTTTGAGTCTTAAGGGTTCTCCACACTGCTTTCTATAATGGTTGTACAAGTTTACATTCCTGTTAGCACTGGATGAGTGTTCCCCTTTCCCCACAACCTCTCCAGCATTTGATGTCTTTTGTTTTCTTAATGTTAGCCAGTTGTATCAGAGTAAGATATCTGAGAGTGGTTTTAATTTGTATTTCTTTAATTATTAATGATGTTGAACACTTTTTAAGATATTCTCAGTCATCTTTACTGCCTCACTGGTGAAGTCTTTGTTCAGTTCTTTACTCCCTCTTTTGAGTAGGTCATTTGCTTTCTTCTTTGTTTTTTGAGTAGTCTATATATTCTGGATGCTAATGCTCTGTTAGACATGTCACTGGTGAAGGATTCCTCCCACTCTGTGGGTTTTCCTCTTCACTTCCTTGATTTTTTTTTTTTTTTTTGTCTTTTTGAGACAGGGTCTTCCTGTAGCTCTGGCTGTCCTGGAACCCACTTTCTTTCTCTGTACAGAAGCTTTTGTGTTTGATGAAGTCCTATTTGTCAACTGGTGACCTTATTTCCTGTGCTGGCCCCAATCTTAGCAGAAGAACTGTTTACCACTGATTGCTGCTGGGTGAGGAACAGCTGATCTTCTTAAAGGACGTGACCCTAGATAAGCTGACTAGACCTCAGTGAAGGAACTTGTACTGAGGGACACCTGTGGACACTAGCTGGATTGGAAAAAGCTTAACACAAATGACAGAATGCATGACTCCCAGTGGGGGTGGGGCTATGAGACTGTGCCAATGGGGAAGGGGATATAATGATAACAAAGATCCTCTATACGAAATTTACAAAATTTCAATAAAAAATTTGTTATAAAAAAGTCAAGGCTTGAGAGATGGTTCAGAGTTTAATAGCACTGGCTGTTCTTACAGAGGACCCAGGTCAGTTCCCAGCATCCACATGGTGGTTAATAGCTATAACTCCAGCTTCAGGGAGCCTGATGTGCTCTCTTCTGGCCCCTGGATTGCATGTAAGGGTGCTGTCACAGAGATTTCCTCCCAGAGGATACCCACACATCGAGCACCCCAGCCCCCACCTCTGCCACTCTCCTGTTCCCCAGTTACCAGGCCAAGCAAGGAGCAGACTCTCCAATATTGGTTTCAGGGAGACTAGAGAGTTTATTCAGGCTTGCCTACAAAGTGATGGGTGCAAGATATCACTCACTAGCTGAGCAGTGATTATCGTTTCCCAACATGGCCTCCCAGAGTTCTGGCATGAAGTTTGTGTTCTCTGCCCATGGTGAGAAAATGGCAAGAGAGTGCCAGCCCTGCATGGTGGGCTTTTATATGCCCCTCACTCCAATGTGGCACTGGTGGCTTCCCAGAGTTCCCTGTGCATTCTCACCTCACTGCAGGCTCTGCTTTGTCCTTAGCCCCTCCCTCTGAGTAAACAAGACTACATCTTTGTAATTCGAAGGTTGTCCAATAATAAGTTCACTTCAAAAAAAGGCGTATTTTATACTAAAGTTGCATTTAAATGGAGTCAAAACATTCATACATGTAAATAAAAATAAACAGATCAAGAATTTTAATGTGATTTTTATGGGATTGAGGCTAGATAGGGTGAACATCTGGGTACACAAGCTTGACTCCCTCAGGCCTTAACATACATGAAAAAACGCATGAAGTCCTGTGGGTGGGCTATCAGGGGTATGGCAAGGGAAGGAAAGGCTAAATATTATGAAGAATTGTTCGGTGGAATGCACAAAAAAATCAATATATTCTTAATTTTTAGTATATAAAAATTCCTGGGTAATATGACAAGGCCCCTTGTTGGGAGTAATAAACAATAGCATCTATTCTTACAAAGCCTAAAGCTAAAAATAAAGAGAATAAGCTGGGTGAGATCTCCACAAAGAAGCAGAATAGCCAATGCCCAGCTGTGCTGGGTATATCTGGCTGAGGTCAATAGAAACTCCCAGAAGGTGATCCCTCTTCACTCTGGTGCTACAGAAACAGTGAGCCAAAAGTGATCTGGAGAAAGACTGGACTGCAAAGGTGCTGCAGTGTGGACAGAGATAGGGCCTCAGCACTGTCTGTGGAGAGGCCAGGGTGTGATGCTCTGTCCTGAAGCTGAGATATTCCCTTGGCTCCTGTAGGGCATGCCAGAGGAAGCAAGCATCCCATGGCTCCCTTGTCGTGTAACGATGCAAACACTGAGAAGCATGCGATTGAGCTTAGCAGAGTCACACCCATACAACATACCACCATACATGACCTGCCTGATCTGAAACTACGTGAATACCCCAAAAGCTAATGCCAGAGGAAGCAACCAGAGCCCTCGCAAAATAAAAAGTTCAGCTGAAGAGGTGAACAAAAGCATGGGTGGGAAAAGTCATATCAGAGCCTAGGACGTAGAAACCACATCCAGGGAAGTAGTGCAAACATCCAACACAAGTGCAGTAGCAATGGGTGGGAACTGCCTTATAGCATCCTTCCCAGCCAGGGGATGGGGGAACCCCAAGAAAGGGCTGACACCTACTGGTGACAGTGGAAATTGTCAAAAGATCACTCGAGCTCCCCTGACACTGCCAATTCACAAACCTGCTTTCACAAGTTTGAATTAAAGCCAAAAGCTCTCCCCTTTCAGTTTAGTTTGCTACATGAAATATCGCAATGACATAATTAAAAATCCAGTCCTACCAAAAGAGAAATACTGTTATACTTTCATTTTGTTTTGTCTTTATATCTTTTTATGTCCTTTTATTGTCTTTATTCTTTCATAAAAGTCTACTAATGGTCTTGCTTCAGTTTTATATTGCTTAATTAGGTTTTCTAATTGTTTGATTTCTACACTCATTCTCTCATGAAGTCTGCTACTCTTCCAATTCACAGCCCATATGTTTTACCTCCATTCCTACCCCATTTCCTCTTTTTTATTTCCCAATCTCTGCCTTTTTACTTCTTTTTTTTTATTGATGCTTTGTGTATTTCATACATCATTATCCAATTCAGTTCAGGCATATTTCCCCTTCCTTTCCCCCCATCCCACCCCACCCCATCCCAGATCATGCATTCTGCCATGACTGTCCTGCATCTTTCTCTCGGTTTTTTTTTGTCCATTTTTTTAGCAATAGGTGTTAATTTATGAGTACAAGCATCCTTCATGCAAAACCAATCTGCACGCAGCTGTGCCCAAACCCCTTGGTCCCACCATCCAGCAGGGGGGGGGGCTTGTATGTTCAATAAAGTTAATAAAGTTGATCAAATGAGTGCCCTGCTGTCGAAGACCTTATGTTAACATGGAAGGAATCATATCGGGACCACAAATGCAATAGTGTACAGTTGGTCTCCGGAACACCAGAGAGTGTTTACCAAAGGCCACTAAACCAATGAAGCATATACGGGTCTCCTTGAGTCAAGCAGGCCTCCTTCGTCAGCACAGCTACACCTCACTGCCTGGAAATACTGTGCAGGCAGTGGCAGCTATATGCCGGTATATCCCAAATCTAGTTGGCTGATTGGCTCTCTCTTGGAGGAATAATTCACTGCTGGTGCCACAAGCTTGCACCCTCCAATGGTCAGAGATGTTATAGCCACAGTAAGACCCTGTGCATTATTCAACAGAAAAAATGTAATCATGGATTAACATACCAGCCAATAATATCTATCTATACCAAAGTAACCTATGATATCAATTAATACTGTTTAAATACCTATATAGCTAATTGCTTTTGCTTCATTGGTAGTCGAAAGGTTATTCCGGAACAAAAGGTCAAAGACCAGGAAAAAGAAAAACAAGCCAAAGTGACCAGATCCCAGACAGCAGCTCCAGAGAAGTAGATTGTTTTGCTTCTCGNAGATGTTATAAGCCACAGTAAGACCCTGTCATATTTAACAGGGGGGAAAATTGTAATTCATGGATTAACATATCCAAACATGTGTCTATGCTAAAGTAACCTACCATAACTATTAGTGCTGCTTAAATACCTATATATCTAATTGCTTGTTCTTCATTAGTAGGATCGAAAGGTTATTCCTGGACAAACTGTCAGCCCATGAAAGAAAAACAGCCAGAAGTGACCAGAGCCCAAGACAGCAGCTCCAGAGAAAGTAGATTGTTTTGCTTCTCATCCACCTGTGCCCCTTGTCTAAGTCTAGGGAAAAATCTTCGGAAGAGGGGGCGTGGTAGAATGTAAGGGCTATGATTGGGGTGAACGGTGAACCTACAGCAATGTAGCCTTTTTACTTCTTAACTGTAACTTCCTATCACTTTAATAACTTTAAAACTCAGTACCTCAACTTCCCTTTTACAGTACTTTTCCCTCTTTATTTTTTTCATTTGATCTACTACAATCCTTATCCTAAGCTATTTTCTTACCTTCCTAAAGTTACTGTGTAATGTTTTAATACACACTGTACTATCTTTGTTCCTTTGGCTCTCAATAATTATTGAGGTCAAAAGGAAAGCTGTTTTTAAGTATTAATGATGCTCTTATAATAGATAAACCTATAGTTAATATTGTACTCTAGTAGTGATGTTAGAGAGTGATCCTGGCATCCAGAGAACATGGACTGAGAGTTTAGATGCTCAGCAACACCACTAGTCCACAAGGGAAAGACATTTAAACCCTATTATAGTCTCTTCCCACATTGCAAATAATTCTACTAAATAACATGGCTGATGTAGAAAAATACAACAAACAAAATAATCTCAGATTCACAAGTGCCAAGGCAGAAATATAAGAAAAGTTAGAATTCAAGATACCAGGACCCTTCTGAAGAATACAAGTTTTACAATAATAAACTGCAGTGAAAATAATTAGGCAATTCAAATGATTAATTCTAAAATTATTTTTAAAAAATCAAGGAAAATACAAAAAGTCCTGAACGTATTCAAAGAGAACACAAATAAACAGCTGAAAGAAATGAAGAAGTTAATACAGGATATGAAAGTCAAACTCAATAATAATAAGAAATACTAAAAAGATGAAATTGTAATTTAGCTCAGCATCAACAGATTGGATCAAGTGGAATACCACTATCAGTGAGTTAAGACAAGATGGAGTAATTACAATGTTCAGACACTAACAAAGAGAGCAATAATAAAGTGTAACCAAATCATGCATGATCTATGAGATACCTTTAAGATACCTTAAGAGACTGGGCCAGTGAGCTAGCTCAGTGAGTAAGGTGCTTCCCACTAAGCCCACTGATGTGAGCTTGATCCCTGAGAAAGCTGACTCTCACAAGTTGTCCTCTGACCTCCATGCACACTCAATGACAGACACTCATATTTCTACTCCCCTTTGAAATAACCTAATAAAGGAAGGAAAGACCTATAAAATGAAATTTTTTTAATATTAAAGAAAGAGTGAACTAGGGAGATATCTCAGTGGTTAAAGCACATTCTTCACAAGCAGCAAGCACGTGGGCTAGACTATGGACCACTGATCCATAACCTCAGAGAAGGAGGATCTCCAGAGCAAGCTGGCAAGCTCTGAGCTCACTAGCCTGCTGTCTCAACGAATATGATGGTGAATGATGAAGGGAAGACTCCCAGCATTGACCTCAGGCCTCCACGTACACACATACATTCAAACATATATGAACACACATACACAAACTTATATGCACACCACACACACAGGAAAAAAAACAATGCTGAAAAAATAAATTGAATTGGAAACTTGAAGGCAGAAATAGTTTTTATGTTCATGGATCAGCAGACTTAATATATCCATTACGAAAATAACTATATTATTAAAGCAATCTGTGGATTGAATAGACTCCCTATTAAAACCCCAATGGTATTTTTAAAGAAATATAAAAATTCATAAAAACTAGACTAGAAAAACAAATGTAGCATGTTTTCTCTCATTTGTGGGTTCTTGCTTTCATACAGAGGCATAAAATCATATATGTATACAAGGCACGAAAGAGAAGCAGAACCCAGGGAGGCTAACGTGACTGACCTTAGGGGGTAGGCAGAGGAAGAAAGAGTACAAAGTATGTGGGGGGATATCCCCAAATTGCATCATATAGTTACTTGAAAATGTGCTATGTACGGTGAATTGACAGTAGGAAAAACTATAATCCAAATGTGTGGCTTATAAAAAAGTTTCTCTAGTTATTCAAATAGTCAAGAAAATATGCCCATAAATGCATCAGTGCAAAGAGGACTGGAAAGTAATTAAGACACAATTATAAAAGAAATGTTTCTAAAGGGAACTGGAGATGGTACAGCAGTTAAGACCATTGGCTGTTCCCTCAGAAGATGTGAGTTCAAAACCCAGCACCCACAAGATAGCTGACAACCTTCTGTAACTTAAGCTCCAGAGGTTCTGAGCCCCTCTTCTGTCCTCTGCAGGCATGGCACAACATGGGTGCACTTACATTCATGCAGGCATAACACTCACACTTAAAGAATAATTAACTAATTAAAAGAAAGTTTTCCAAAACCAACGAATATACATTGAAATTGTGAGCAAACACATTTGTAAAAGGACAAAGAGTCAATATTTGACATCTGTGAAGACTGAGATACAAACTCAAGGATTATATAACTATTTTTTTTTTTTTTTGGTCTTTTTTGAGACAGGGTCTCCTTGTAGCCCCAGCTGTCCTGGAACTCACTCTGTAGACCAGGCTGGCCTTGAACTCACAAAGATCCACCTGCCTCTGCCTCCCAAGTGCTAGGATTAAAGGCGTGCACCACCACACCTGGCCCCATATAACTATTTATATACAAAGTAAACAAGTTTTCAAAAAAGAAATTATTAAGAAAATCCAAAATACTATTCTAATTATGCAAATTTTTAATACAAAGGTATTTATGAAAGAACAGTGCTCCCTTGTCTTCACAATCAATTGCAAATGCTCACCTGCTTATGTATAAGGAGATTATGTATTGTCTCTGAATTGTCCATTAATGCAGTTAAGCATTTCCAAATACTGCCAAATACTGATGCCACTCCACAAGCATAAAAACTTAATTAGACACACTCATAAGCTAAATGGCATTTATAAAATGTTATCTGACTTTTATCTGATATTTGTCTTTTAACATTTCATTGCATAGAAAATTAATCACTTCCAATTAACAGTTTGCTGCAATCTCTGCCATAGAACAAATAGATTTTTAGATATGGAAATTTGTTTTGTATTTAAAACAGTGTTTAAAATGCTTCTAGAACAGTAATTTGAGCTCAGTAAATGCATCCAGTAGCACCCCAGGAGGGAATTCAGACCTACTTTAAAATTTAGAATTTGAGGGCACAGGAAGTGCATGAAATGGATTGATAATGGTTGTGATTCTGAAATTAGTGGTCATCAAAATTACTGCACTGAAACATCAGCTTAACCTGTTATATTATACCAAATATGCTGAGTTTGTTAAGTACCTAATCAAGAATATGGCGAGGGCTAATTTCTACAGGCACTCAGTGTTTGAAAATGGATTTTGAGATCTGGCTTCATTCAAGAAAATTTTAACCTGAAACCAACGAGGGCTAGGGTATGAACCACAGTAAAACATTCCTATAATTAACCATCTACATTTGAGCATAATATGGGAGACTATGCCAGAATATTCTGCTTCACTTCCTGCTAAATCTCTAATAGGGAGGGCATCCGCTGCTGGTATTGCTGATTCAATAATATACCATAGATCCGAATATTTGTGCAAAAACATTAAGTAGTGTGATATATAACCATAAACTTTCAGCATCCTGGCACTGAGGACTGAGCAGGGAGAGTAATTTGGTGCAATGAACCCTAGCACAAATGATAGAAGGAGTGAACTCAGGGGGGAGGAGGGGCTGGGGGATGGTGCCAAGAGAGAAGCAGGTAAAATGGCAATTAAGCCTGACTGAAAATTATGTATGAAATGAATAAAAATTCAATAAATTAAATAAATAGATAAAATATATTTTTTTGTTCTTTTCGAAACAGGGTCTCCCTGTAGCCCCAGCTGTTCTGGAACTCACTCTGTAGACCAGACTGGCCTTGAACTCACAATGATCCGCCTGCCTCTGCCTCCCTAGTGCTAGGATTAAAGGCGTGTGCTACCACGCCCAGCTCAATAAAATATTTTTTTAATTTCAAAAGATTTACCCAAATAGGGTAATGCAAATCAAACTGAGATTGAGACTAAATCTTACCACTTTCAGAATGGCTAAGATTTTAGAAAACCAAATGTGATGGTTAATCCTGGATGTCAACTTGACTGGACTAAGGAACAAATAAGAGAAAAGGGATCTTCGGATTGGACCACCTCAACCCCGATGGCCCATCACAAATGTGGGCATTACCTTATGCCGGCAGGCAGTATTTAAGGCCACGCAGAGGAAGCTGGTCCCTTTTTTTTTTTTCTCCTGCGGCTTGCCTCTCTCATCTGGTGAGTTTGTCTAGCTGCTGTGATCAACCCTTCGGATCCCAGTGTGTACTGAGACCGACAGATCTCCTGGAATCCATCGGGCCTTCAGCACCAGATTGGAACTACTGAGACATCCAGTCCTGCGGACTGAGCAGTTCCCTGGATTCTCAGCCTCTCCAGTGTGGTGCAGCTACTGTTGGACTCCTTGAACTCTGTCACGTGAGCAAATCAATAAATTGTATATAGCTATATATTCGTCCTGTTGCTTCTGTTTCTTTAGAGAACCCTGACTAATACACCAAATAATAAACGAACATTTATTCAGTATTGTTGGGAATGCAAACTGGAGCAGCGACTCTGGAAATCAGTGTGAAGTTTCCTTAGAAAGCTAGAAACAGAGTTACCACATGACTCACCACACCACTCTTAGGCATACACCTAAGGACTCCATATCCTACTATAAAGATACTTCCTTGTCTATGTTTATTGCTGTTCTATGTACGGTAGTCAGGAAATAGAAACAACCAAGATATCCATCAATTGATGAATGGATAATGAAATGTAACTGCTAAAAAATGGAATCATGAAACTTACAGGTAAATAATAGAGTTTGAAATAATTCTGAATGAGATAGCCCAGACCTGAAAGATATGCATCACGTTTTCTCTCATATTTGGATTCTCTCATACATGCTTTGAATCTTTAGATATGTTTATTTAAATTGGAGTACACATAGAGGTCAGGAAACTAGTAAGGGCCATGGGGTTGGATTTCAAGGGAAGAGAGACAGAAGAAGGTAACATAAATGGGAAATGGGAGGATGGGAAGTGGTTAATAATACTAAAATGGATTGCATGTAAATATCACTCCTTGACAATCTACATACACAATAACATGATGAAGAATTCTGTAGTTTCTGTGTTGACTTAAAAGCAAAAGAATACATTATTTGTGAAAGTAAGGAAAGATTACTGTAAGGCAAGAGGAAAGAAATTCATTTAAAAAAGAGTCTTATTTTCTTTACATAAAATTTATTTTTATTTTTCTCTCAGGTTTTCATAGTAGTTTGGATTTAATCTTTGTTGAAGAAAATTCCTTTAACTCCATTTGACCTCTGAACAACACTCCCGTAGCATAAGCACTGAGATGAACAATTGATAAGTGGGACCTCATGAAATTAAAAGGTACAGAAAAGAATCTTTACTAGCTTTACATCTGACAGAGGGTCATCTATCTAGAATATAGAAGGGATGCAGGAAACTAAGCATCAAGAAAGTAAACAACTCCAATTAAAAACTGTGGTTTTCACGTAATTCAATAGGGACTATTGTGAATTTAATGGTGACTATTTCTTGTTCATGCACAATTAGAGGTTGTATAATGTCCATGTTGCATTAGAAATGTTGAATGAGAAGGCATAGTAGATGTATGTAAGCAACTATTTTTACTCCAAATTATTTGAAATCACAGGCCTGTTTGTATCTATTTTTCCTCTAATTTTGTTTCTCATTATGTGTGAGCATTTACATGCCACCATGTACATATGAAAGTCAGAAGACAACTCTACAGTGTTGGTGTAGATTACCTACTTTAACCATTTCATGGACTCTGTGCATCAAACTCAGGTAATCAAGCTTCCTTACCCATTGAGTCACCTCATTGGCTTCTGTGCCCAGTCTTAGTTATCGTCAAACCTGCTATATTTCTTTTATTTATATAATTTGGGGAGGCTGTCAAAATATTTACTAAATAAACAATTAAATCAATCTTAAAATGAGGAAATATATCAATTAAAGTTTATAGAACTAAAAAGCATTGAAACGAAAGTTTGGCTAAGAGTTCGTAAAGTTTTCTTCCCTAAAATTATTGATTCATAAGCTAATGTACATCTGCATCTTTAATGGGAACATTAATGTAACATGAGAGTAAATTCCTAAGACCTTTTATTTTCTGAACAAGTTAATATATAATTGTATTAGTTCTTCCTGAAGAACTAATGGCAGAGGATGTGAGCAGATGACCATTGTTATTTGGGAATGCTGAAAATTAAGACAATTTATCAGCATTTTCTAAGTATTAAGATAGAAAAATAATCCAATTTACAGGACAATTTTCCTCAGTCTCTATTTTTTATTATATTTTATTTTGAAGTTTATGAAATTATTTGATTAGTTTAAAATACCAGTTTTTAATTTCAAAGTTACACAACTCTTATTTTATAGAAGTCATCAACTTGGACAAAACAGGCCAAGCAATTTTAAACTTAGAAATTGCTTTCTGTGGTGTAACATACATCATGTAAAACAGAAAAGAAGTCATTTTGCTTGTGATGCCAAGTTTTTATTTATAACTGTGTATACAATTTAATTCTAGTCATTTTTCACTCACATACACTTACACAATAAGTGAATATAAATTTACCTCTTTTTTCTCACTGTCAACATATTATGGAGCACAGTAGCATGCTCTTGAGTAGAAAGCTCACAAGTCATCTGAGAACTGCAGGTTGCTGACACACATGGTTAGGAAATGTCAGTGTTGGAGGATATTTCATGAGCTAGACAATGAATGGATATAACTGCTATTCCTTTATTTAGAACGCTATTCTTTGCTATATTTTCTACCTTTATTGTAATAGCTCTTAGTCATTTTTGAATTATGACTTCCTTTGAGAGTGAAAGGAGAGCAATGCTCTCATGCACACTCAAAACAAATTACTTATAAAAGGAAGGAGACATGGAAATGGTAGAAGGTAAAACAAAAAGAAGCATGAACTCTGGGTCAAAATTCACCCCACGTCTTCAAAACATTTTTGAAAACCTTTTATTGAAACTTACTTTATCTTTCTCACATAGCATGCTTTACATTGTTTGTTCTTGATATTGGCAAATTGCATAGAGACTCACATCAAGAAGATCATCCATCATGACCAACTTGGATTCATACCAGAGATGCAGGGATGGTTCAACATGCGAAAAATTAAATAAAATTTAAAAAATTAAAATGCTTGTTCTTGATACTGGCAAATCACATACAGACTCAAATCAAGAATATCATCCATCATGACCAAGTTGGATTCACACCAGAGATTCAGTGATGGTTCAACATACAAAAATCAATAAACATCATCAAACACATAAATGGAATGAAAGACAAAAACCACACCATCATCTCAATTGATGCTGAAAAAGCCTTTGACAAAATCCAGCATCCTTTCATGCTTAAAGTCCTAGAGGGAACTGGATTGGAGGGATCATTCCTCAATGTAATCAAAGCCATATACAGGAAACCCACAGCCAATATTATCCTAAATGGGGAAAGCACAGAAGCATTCCCCTTAAAGGTAGGAACCTGGCAACACTGACCCCTGTCACCACTCCTTTTCAATATAGTGCTTGAAACACTTGCTAGGGTGATAAGGCAAGAAAAGGAAATTAAAGGAATTCTAATTGGAAAAGACGAAGTCAAGCTATCCCTTTTTACTGATGATATGATTGTTTAACTAAGGGATGCTAAAAACTCCACCAGAAAACTCCTAGAAACGATTAACAGCTTCAGCAAGGTGGCAGGATACAAAATTAACCTAAAAAAATCAGTGGCCTTTCTTTACACCAACAACAAGCAACTGGAGAAGGAATTCAAGTAGACCTTCCCACTCATGATAGCCTCAAAAACAATAAAATACCTAGGAACAAACTTAACCAAAGACACCAAAGATCTCTACACCAAAAATTTTAAACACTTAAAGAAACAAATTGAAGAAGACATGAGAAGATGGAAAAACCTCCCATGGTCATGGATTGGGAAAATTAACATTGTAAAAATGTCCATTCTAGCCAGGCATGGTGGTGCACACCCTTAATCCTAGCACTCCGGAGGCAGATGCAGGCTGATCTTTGTGTGTTCAAGGCCAGCCTGGTCTACAGAGTGAGTTCCAAGATATCTGGGGCTACAGGGAGACCCCGTCTCAAAAAGACCAAAAAAAAATGTCCATTCTACCCAAACCCTTATATAGATTTAATACAATCCCAATTAAAATCCCTAAGAGTTTCTTCACAGGCTTGGGAAAAAAAGTCCTTAAATTCATCTGGAAAAACAAAAGACCCTGAATAGCCAAAACAACCCTGAGTGAAATGAGCAACACAGGCGGGGGGATCTCTATACCAGATTTCAAACTATACTACAGGGCTATAGTCATAAAAATAGCCTAGTACTGGCACAAAAACAGACCTGTTGACCAATGGAACAAAACTGAAGATCCAAACCTGAGCACATACAATTTCAGCCATCTCATAGTTGACAAGGGGGCCAAGAAGAGACAATGGAGAAAAGACAGCATCTTCAGCAAGTGGTGTTGTCAAAACTGGATCACCCCTTGTAGAAGAATGAAATTAAACCCCTACCTCTCACCCTGTACAAAAGTCAACTCCAGATGGATTAAAGACCTGAACGTGAAACCCCAAACTCTGAAGGCGATAGAAGAAAAAGTTGGCAGTAGACTACAAGACATAGGCATAGGAAAGGCCTTCCTAAATCAGGCAGCAGCTGCACAAGAATTAAGGTCGACAATTGACAAATGGGACCTCATTAAACTTAAAAGCTTCTGTACATCAAAAGAAACAATCAAGGAAGTGAAGAGAAATCCCACCGAGTGGGAGGAAACCTCCTCTGCAGAAACATCTGACAAAGCATTGATTTCCAGAATATATAAACTACTCAAAAAACAAAGAAGAAAGAAAACAAATGACTCACTCAATAGATGGAGCAAAGAGCTGAACACAAACTTCACAAGTGATGTATTAGAGATGGCTGAGAAACACCTTAAGAAGTGTTCAACATCATTAATCATTAAGGAAATGCAAATCAAAACCACTCTAAGAAATCATCTTACTCCAATAAGACTGGCTAGGATCAAGAAAACTAATGATACCAAGTGCTGGAGAGGTTGTGGGGAAAGGGAAACACTCATCCACTACTGGTGGGAATGTAAACTCGTACAGCCACTATGGAAAGCAGTGTGGAGAAAGAACCCTTGGAAGATTTGGAATGAACTTGCCACCCAACCCAACCATACCACTCCTAGGCATGTACCCACAAGACTCACCCCACTGCAGAGATATATGCACAGCCATGTTTATTTCAGCTCTCTTCACAATAGCAAGGAGCTGGAACCAACCCAAATGCCCCTCAACTGACGAGTGGATAGAGAAAATGTGGTACACCTACACAATGGAGTTCTATGCAGCAGTAAAGAAAGATGACATCATGAGCTTTGCAGGAAAATGGCGGGAGCTAGAAGACATCATGCTGAGTGAAGTAACACAGTCCCAGAAAAACAAATGGTGAATGGTAGCCCTCAGCTGTGGATGCTAGTGCCAATTACCTAGTTGTAAGTATTTCTTGTGCACGGCCCCTTGAGCTTTTGTCCAAGCAGTTGGAAGTGATGCATACTGGAAACAACAACAATAACGACAACAACAACAACAACAGAAAGGACTGCATCAAAGAACTGACTGAAACAGTGAACTGCTCAAAACAGTCAACTTCCACATGGAGAATATTGAGAAATACTGAGAAAGAGATGAAAAGCATATTTGGCAGAATGCATGAGCTCTGGTGGGGTGGAGGCATAGGGTGGGGAACATGGGTCTAGATTTGATAATCTTTAACAAACTATATATATTTAAAATAAATAAATAAAATCAAAAACAAAAAATAAGATGTTTGTTCTTATTTTACCATTATTTCTCTCCTCAACACCTTCTGTTTTCAAGTACAGAATATCTAAAGGATTCCTGTAATGGAAACTGTATGTCCAATGATACAATTCATCTGCTTTTTGATCATACTTATCCTTTTCTAGTGACTGACTGCTATTTTACTAATATATCTCAATTGACACAGAAAAAGCCTTTGATAAAATCCAGCATCCCTTCATGCTTAAAGTCCTAGAGGGAATTGGATTAGAGGGATCATTCCTCAATGTAATCAAAGCCATATACAGGAAACCCACAGCCAATATTATCCTAAATGGGGAAAGCACAGAAGCATTCCCCTTAAAGGTAGGAACCTGGCAACACTGACCCCTGTCACCACTCCTTTTCAATATAGTGCTTGAAACACTTGCTAGGGTGATAAGGCAAGAAAAGGAAATTAAAGGAATTCTAATTGGAAAAGACGAAGTCAAGCTATCCCTTTTTACTGATGATATGATTGTTTAACTAAGGGATGCTAAAAACTCCACCAGAAAACTCCTAGAAACGAATAACAGCTTCAGCAAAGTGGCAGGATACAAAATAAATCTAGAAAAATCAGTAGCCTTTCTTTAAACCAACAAGTAACTGAAGAAGGAATACATGGAGACCTTCCCACTCACAACAGCCTCAAAAACAATAAAATACCTAGGAACAAACCTAACCAAAGACACCAAGGATCTCTACAACAAAAATTTTAAACCCCTGAAGAAGGAAATTGAAGAAGACATCAGAAGATGAAAAAACCTCCCATGTTCATGGCTTGGGAAAATTAATATAGTAAAAATGTCCATTCTACCCAAACTCTTGTACAGATTTAATGTAATCCCAATTAAAATCCCCAAGAGTTGCTTCACAGGTTTGGAAAAAAAAAACCTTAATTTCATTTGGAAAAACAAAAGACCATGAATAGCCAAAGCAACCCTGAGTGAAAAGAGTAATACAGGGGGATCTCTATACCAGACTTCAAAATATACTACAGGACTATAGTGATAAAAACAGCTTGGTACTGGCACAAAAATAGACCTGTTGACCAATGGAACAAAACTGAAGATCCAAACCTGAGCACATTCAATTTTAGCCACCTCATATTCAACAAGGGGGCCAAGAAGACACAATGGAGGAAAGACAGCATCTTCAGCAAATGGTGTTGGCAAAACTGGATCACCACCTGTAGAAGAATGAAATTAAACCCCTACCTCTCGCCCTGTACAAAAGTCAATTCCGGGTGGACCAAAGACCCATCAATGTGAAACCCAAAACTCTGGAGGTGATAAAGAAAAACTTGGCAGCAGACTATAAGACATAGGCAGTAGGAAAGACTTCTAAATCAGACAGCATGCTGCAAAGAAATAAGATCTACGATTGACAAATGGAACTCATAAACTCAAAAGCTTTTTAAAAAAGAAACAATAAGAAAATGAAGAGAAATCCCACAGAGTGGAGGAAACCTTCACCAGATACATCTGACAGATAAAGTAATATTCCCTCAAAAAACAAAGAAGAAACAAATGAATCACTCAAAAGATGGACAAAGAATGAATAGAGACTTCACAGGGGAGGAATTAGAGATGGCTGAGAAACATCTTAAAAGTGTTCAACGTCACTAATAATTAGGGAAATGCAAATCAAACCACTTAAGATATCATCTCAACTCCAATAACTGGCTAGGATCAAGAAAACAAATGATCCTAATGCTGGAAGGGTGTAGAGAAAGGGGAACACTAACCATTGCTGTGGGAATGTAAACTTGTACACCACTATGGAAACAGTGGTAGAACCTTGAAGACTCAAAATATCTGGCCAATTTGACCCAGTACACACCCTGGGTATATACCAAAGACTCATCTTATGCAGAAACACAGAAATGCACAGCATATTTATTGCAGTTCTTTCACAATAGCAAAAAAGCTGGAACAAACCAAATGCCCCTCAACTGATGAGTGGATAGAAAAATGTGGTACTCTACACAATGGTTCTCTATGCGAGTAAAGAAAGGACAACACGTGAATTTGCTAGTAATGGATGGAACTAGAAGATATTATGTAAGTGAAGTAAACACAGTCCCAGAAACAAACGACAAAGGTAATCCCTCATCTGTGGATGCTAAGCACCAATAGGCCCAAGTTGTTTACATATTTTCTTGTGGAGAGGGNTAAGGCCCTGCTGTAAAAGACCTGATGTAAGCATGGGAAAGATGTATTGAGATCACACTTGCAAGTGTACAGTTGGTCTCTGGAATGCCAGAGAGTGTTACCAAAGGCCACTAAACCAATAAAGAAAATATTGCTCTGCTTGAGTTACACAAGACTCCTCCATCAGCATCAGCTACATCTCACCTGCCTGGAAATACTGTGCAGCAGTGGCAGCCATAAGTCTGTATATCCCAATTCTAATTGGCAATTAGCTCTTTCCTTGGAGGAATAATTCATGGCTGATGCCACAAGCTTACATCCTCTAGTCGTTAGGAGATGTTATAAGCCACAGTAAGACCTTGTCATCTTTTACTGAAAAACTATAATTCATAGATTAGCATATCATTCAGACATCTGTGTCTATACCAAAGTAACCTACCATAATAATTAGTACTGTTTAAATACCTGTATATCTAATTGCTTGTACTTCATTAGTAGGATTGAAAGGTTATTCCTGGACAAACTGTCAACCCATGAAAGGAAACAGCCTGAACTGATCAGAGTCCAAAACGACATCTCCAGAGAAAGTAGACTGTTCTGCTTCTTGCCCACCTGTGCCCCTTTTCTAAGCCTAGGGAACCAATCTGCAGAAGGGGGGGTCATGGTAGAATGTAAGGGCTGTGATTGGGGTGAATGGTGAAACTACAGCAATATAGACTGAACACTTATTTGACCAACATGATTGTACATACAAGCCCCTCCATCTGGATGGTGGGAGCCTTGGGCTGTGTGGGTTTGGGCATAGCTGCTTGCAAATTAGTTTTACATGAAGGATGCTTGTACTCATAACTTATTACTTATTGTTAAAAAAATGAAATAAAAAAGAGATAAGTTATGGAAATAACCAGAAAAAAATAAAACAATCCATTCTTTTAAAGTCCATGGTGGTTGCAGAAACATCAAGTAAATTACAGTGAAAAGAAATCAAGTGCTGTGGCAATAGCCTGTGTAATTTTGGGAGTCTCCTGTCTGGCACTGATTATTGTTATATATGCACAAGACCCATCCTAGCTCAAGCAGACAGAAATCCTAGGGATGTAGGTAGCAGGTCCCAACCCTAGCAGAGGAACTACTCAGTGTTTATAACTGCTGGGTGAGGGAAGAGTTGATCTTTAAGGACTGACTTTATATAGGCTGACTAGACTCCAATGGATAAACATGCAGTAGGGATGCCTATGTACACTAAGTGGTCTCTATGGCCCTTAAGGTGGGGCAGGCTATGGGGAAGGTCCGGATGTGGGAGAGAATATAAAGATTGAGATGTTTTGTATGAAATGTACAAAAATTCAATAAAAAATATATGAAAAAGAAATCACAATGAAATTTATAATGGAAGAATTCACTGCTCCTGCCTGTGCTCATTCTGTGGATAATGTAGACTCACACTCAGTCCCTTCAGTCCTCTCAGTGGAAGAGCTCTGAGCACAAATAGCCTCCTGAACTTCACTGCTACCAAAATACATCAACCTCTGGCCCATTCATTGTCTATCATCCAAGCCAGGACCAAACTGAAGAACTTGCTAACTATGCAGATTATTCATCATGAGATACAAACTTTCTCATGAAAATTCAAATGTAATTTGTCCGGTGGGAATCCAAGGATCTATATATCTAATAAAAATTCCAGATTTATCTTTTAATGTTTAAATTTTATTATTTTATATTTTATTTATTTTTTTATTTTAGTGTATTAATGTACTGCCTTCATGAATTAGTGCAGTTTGAAGATTAGGAAATGGAGGAGAATGGAATGTGGAGGTCAGAAGAGGGCATCAGATCCTTGGAATTGGAGTTATGAACAGTTGTTAGCTGCCATGTGAGTGCTGGAAACCAAACCTGGATCCTCTGAAAGAGGAGACAGTGCTCTTGACCACTGAGCCATCTCTCCAGCCCTTATTTTTAAATTTCAAAGAACAATTAAGTAGCACTCTGGATGAGCAACACAGGATAGAATTGGGCATTGGTATGAGGGAAGGGTGACTCAGCTTACTTGCCTTACCCTAAATGTTACATTTTCAGACAATATTATGAAATACTAATTTTATTAATTATCACATTAGTTTATAAAATGGAAAAGAGTGTCTGAAAAGGAGCTGAGATATCAGAATTCAGCCTTTACTCTGCCATTGGTCCCTACTTGGGCTTCCACAGTTTATGAACAACTGTGTCCTCCATTTCCTAATCTACAAACTGAGAATATTTGTTCTTGTGATTTCTAAATGTTTTTAGTCATATGATTAATCTATAACTATTATTGAGCCAATTTTTAAATTATGGTATAATTGAAAAAATATGTCTACTAGCATATTAACAAGAACACAGACATTAATCACAAAATATTTTGTGGTTGAATACTGGTAAGAAGAAGCCTGCTCTTTAATCATCTTATCACCGTGGGTCTGAGAAGGAAGCATGCAGCTAAGGATCCATCTTGTTCACATAGAGTCTAAGACAGGCAGGTCTTGGAATTCCCACAGCTTCAAGTTGATCCTAATAGGTACTAATTTTCCCAAGGTGATTTCATTAGTTATTGTCAGAGACAAAAAGAAAATATCTTATCTAGTTGGAGCATTTCAATTTGAGCTGTTTTATTTCTGTTTGTAATATAGTTTAAGTTTGTAAGATATTTACAGTATGTGTGTATATGAGTTTATATAAAACCTTGTATGTGTGTTCTATAGCAACTTTAGAGCCATGGATTACCATTTTATATACACAAGAGTCTGCATGTGTAAATCTGTACTTGGTTGACTGAGATATTTCTTGGGTGAGTTGAGGGTTGAAATGTGTAACTCTCCATGTTTTTAGCTAAGCTCTTTATGACTCCAAATATCTTTTTCGGCAAATCAGATAGAGCCATGATCTGTATAACAAAATTTTAGAATAAAGCTCATTCCTTTTTGAAAGTTTTGGGGATTTTATTTTGTTTTTACACATTTTAAGCTTATAAAAACATTTACAGGGCCTAGCGGTTAAGAGTACCGACTGCTCTTGCAGAGGAGCCGGGTTCAATCCCCAGCACCCACATGGCGGCTGAGAACCTCCAATTCCAGGAGGACTCCAGTTCCAGGGGAATCCGAGACCCTCTTCTGACCTCAGCGGCATTGCACAACACGGGTACACAGACCTACATGCAGACAGTAAATTCATTCACATACAAAAATAAATAAAATAAAATAAAATAAAATAAAAATAAAAAATTTGCAGTATAGAAGTGGGGTTTTAACTCCTTATGTAGTATTTTTATATTACAGTAGTTATAAATTGGCCAATGGGTATTAAATTGCAGATAGGAGAAAGAAGTCATGAAGTGCAACTACATGGTAGGTGACTATCAATACAAAGCTATAGAAAGGGTTTTGGATATTTTCACCCTGAGCACAGTTTGGCTGGTCTTCCTTAAGGATCTCAGGAATCTGCAGGCAATGTGGTGGCCGGTTTTATTGTTTCTCCTAAGTTTCAATTCTGAATCTTCCCGCAAGTTCAAATGTTTGCTGCCAGTTCTATCTGGCCTTCACCCTGAAGCCTTTTACAGCCATCCTGTCACCTTTACTGCATGCCACTGCTTAGATGCAAGTCACATATCCTGCTCACAGAGGATCATACAGAACCATAAATTCTATAGAAGTAGAGAGTAAAGTAGTGAACCCAGAATCTGTCCACCACTGTAGTATGATGTTTCCTTGGAGACGTGAACAAGCTATTTACTTCAAAGATGACTCCGATGACAAACCAAGTGTTATTAACTATTCCATCCATCAAAGTCCATCTTGGCTGACAGGAAAGCAGCCATAGCACCAAAAAGTCTACCCCAGCATAGTGACAACTCAGAAGAGCTGCATTCTGAAAGCTTCCTGTATAGTTGCATCTCCTTTCTCTGCCAGCAATTGTTTACTAATCAGATCCTCTTGGGGAGGAGTCTTGTAAATTTTGTAAGTTTCAGTGTTCCAATATTGTAACTTCTGTTCACTTCCTGAGTCTTATGGGCTTTCCTCTTCACTCTAACAGAAAATGCTTCAATTCAGAAAAAAAAATCACTATACAACCAGGATGATACGTTAGTTCCCTTGAATCCCTTCTCTAAGCCCATGATATTTCTAAACTCTATTGGTTTGAAGCTCTGTCATATACTTTGAGTTATCTCTATTACTAAAACTTGCAGTAAGATAAGACACACATCAATTTATATATAATTATTTTATAAAATCTTCACATAATCTTGTGTATCAGGAACTATTTTTAAGATGTTTTATTATTTTTTTTATTTATTTATTTTTATTTTATATTATTCCAAAATATGCATATATACACTCCAAACATGAGTCAAAATTAAAATTTCTGAAAATGAACTATAGGTTGATTCCTAAACACATTTAGAGATTCACATTTTAAAGTAAATTTGCATGCAGGTATAAAGTCATATAACTTTACATTCTTCTTTTAGAATATGACTACATATCCTCCATCTATATGTGGTAATTACAATGTGTGAGCATAAGTGATAAGGCAGTTCTAGAACCCGTTTATAGATTCACATTGTAATAGCACAGTTGCTTTCAGATACAATGAAATATAATAATAAAGTTGCTCAGTTTGCCTGCCAACTGGCGATTTGGAGTTAACATCCACAAATGAGGGAAACCATTCACCTTTTTTTTCTGGGACTGTGTTACTTCACTTAGCATAATTGCTTTGGGTTCCATCCATTTACTAGCAAAGCTCATGATGTCACCTTTCTTTACTGCTGCATAGAACTCCATTGTGTAGATGTGCCACATTTTTGTTATCCAGTCATCAGTTGAGGGGCATTTGTGTTGGTTCCAGGTCTTTGCTACTGTGAAGAGCGCTGCAATAAACATGGCTGTGCATGTATCTTTGTGGTAGGATGGGTCTTGTGGGTATATACCCAGGAGTGGTATGGCTGGGTCAGGTGGTAGGCTCATTTTGAATTTTTTTAAGGGTTCACCACACTGTTTTCCACAGTGGTTGTACCAGTTTACATTTCAAGCGTTTCCACCAGCAATGGAAGAGTGTTCCCCTTTCCCCACAACCTCTCCAGCATTTGGTGTCTTTTGTTTCTTGATCTTGGCTAGCCTTATTGGAGTGAGATAATACCTTAATGTGGTTTTAATTTGCATTTCCTTAATTATTAATGATGTTGAACACTTTTTAAGATGTTTTTCAGCCATCTTTACTTCCCCTCTGGTGAAGTCTCTGTTCAGTTCTTTACTCCATCTTTTGAGTAGGTCATTTGTTTTCTTACTTCTTTGTTTTTTTAAGTAGCTTATTGCATATTCTGGATGTTAATGCTTTGTCTGGTGTATCAGTGGTGAAGGTTTCCTCCCACTCTGTGGATTTTCTCTTCACTTCCTTGATTGTCTCTTTAGTTTTACAAAAGCTTCTGAGTTTGATGAGGTCCTGCTTGTCAGCTGTAGTCCTTATTTCCTGTGCAGCTGCTGTTTGATTTAGAAAGTCTTTTCCTACACCTATGTCTTGTAGGTTGCTGCCAACTTTTTCTTCTATCACCTTCCGGATTTCAGGTTTTAGGTTGAGATCATTGATCCACTTAGAGTTTATTTTTGTACAGGGTGAGAGGTAGGGGTTTAATTTTGTTGTTTTTTTTTTCACACCAATATGAATTTTATTTTTTTTCACATAAATTTATTTATTTATTTATTTTTAACAAATCTAGACCCATGTTCCCATTCATTCCCCCACCCCGGCAGAGCTCATGCATTCTGCCAAACACGCTTTCCATTCTAAGTCTTTCTCAATATTTTCCATGGGGAATGTTGACTGTTTTGAGCAGAAGTTCAGTCTGTTTCAGTCAGTTCTTTGATGCAGTCTTTTCTGTTGTTGTTGTTGTTGTTCCCAAAAATGCACTAGTGCCCACTGCTTTGGACCAAAAGCTCAGGGGCCCTACACAAGAAATGCTTACAATTGGGTAATTGGCACTAGCATCCACAGATGAGGGATACCATTCGTCGTTTGTTTTTCTGGGACTGTGGTTACTTCCCTCAGCATTGATGTCCTCTAGCTCCAGCATTTTCCTGCAAATTGTGATTGTAGTCTTTCTTTACTGCTGCGTAGAATCCATTGTGTAGATGTACCACATTTTCTC
>VZQC01011266.1:1206822-1238259 GCA_009823505.1 Rhizomys pruinosus
GAGAAAATGTGTACATCTACACAATGGAGTTCTACGCAGCAGTAAAGAAAGACTAATCACGAATTTGCAGGAAAATGCTGGAGCTAGAGGACATCATATGCTGAGGGAAGTAACCACAGTCCCAGAAAAACAAACGACGAATGGTATCCCTCATCTGTGGATGCTAGTGCCAATTACCCAATTGTAAGCATTTCTTGTGTAGGGGCCCCTGAGCTTTTGTCCAAAGCAGTGGGCATAGTGCATTTTTGGGAACAACAACAACAACAACAGAAAAAGACTGCATCAAAGAACTGACTGAAACAGATGAACTTCTGCTCAAAACAGTCAACTTCCCCATGGAAATATTTGAGAAAGACTTAGAGATGGAAAAGCGTGTTTGGCAGAATGCATGAGCTCTGCCGGGGGGGGGAATGAAATGGGAACATGGGTCTAGATTTTATAAAAATAAATAAATAAAATAAATTTATGTGACAAAAAATAAAATCATATTTGATGTTGAAAAAAAAAACGGGGAAATGACATAATTTTGTTCTTCTAGAAATAGTGATCCAGTTTTGCCAATGCCATTTGCTGAAGATGCTATGTTTCCTTCATTAAGCTTTTTTTTTTTTTTTTTGGTCCCTTTTTCAAATATGAGGTGACTGAAGTTATATGAGCTCAAGTTTGTATCTTCAATTTTGTTCCATTAGTCAATGGGTCTGTTTTTTTTGCCAGTACCAAGCTGTCTTTATGACTATAGCCTGTAATATAGCTTGAAGTCTGGTAATGTAATCATTACATTATTGTGTATTGTGTACCCAGTATTGCACTTTTCACTAGGGGTTGCTTTAGCTATTCAGGGTCTTTTGTTTTTCCATATGAATTTAAGGATTTTTTTTTTCTAAGTCTGTGAAAAAGCTCATGGGGATTTTGACTGGGATTGCATTGAATTTGTATATTAATTTAGGTAGAATTGACTTTTTACTATATTATTTTTTCGAATCCATGAGCATGGGAGGTCTTTCTATCTTTTGATGTAATTTTCCATCTCCTTCTTCAGGGTTTTAAAATTTTTGTTGTAGAGGTCTTTGGTGTCTTTTGTTAGGTTTATTCCTAGGTATTTTTTAGGCTATTGTGATTGGGAAGGTCTCCTTATATTCCTTCCCCAGTTACTTATTGTTGGTGTAAAGGAAGGCTACTGATTTTTCTAGGTTTATTTTGTATCTTGCCACTTTACTGAAACTTTTGATCGTTTCTAAGAGTTTTCTGGTGGAGTTTATAGCATCCCTTAGGTAAACTATCATATCATCTCCAAAAAGGGATAGTTTTACTTCCTCTTTTCCAATTAGTACTCATTTAATTTTGCTTTCTTGCCTTATTGCCCTACCAAGCATTTCAAGCACTATATTGAAGAGGAGTGAGGATAGTGGACAGCCTTGCTGTGTTCCTGCCTTTAAGGGGAAGGCTTCCAACTTTTCTCAATTTAGGATGATGCTGGCTATAGGTTTCTTGTATATGGCTTTGATTACATTGAGGAATGATCCCTCCAATCCAATTCCCTCTAAGACTTTAAGCGTGAAGGGATGCTGGATTTTGTCAAATGCTTTTTCTGCATCAGTTGAGATGATTGTGTGGTTTTTGTTTTTAAGTCCATTTATGTTTTTTATGATATTTATTGATTTATGTATCTTGAACCATCCCTGCATCTCTTGTATGAATCCAACCTGGTCATGATGGATCTTTTTGATGTGGGTCTGTATGCAATTTGCAAGTATTTTGTTGAGAATTTTTTGCATCTGTTTTCATCAATGATATGGGTCTATAGTTTTCTTTCTTGTTTGTGTCTTTGCCTGGTTTTGGTATTAGAGTGATGCTGGCTTCGTAGATAGAATTTGGGATGTTTCCCTCTGTCTGTATCCTTCTGAAAAGTTTGAGTATTAATGATTGTAAGACCTGTTTAAATGTTTTACAGAATTCTGCTGTGAAACCATCTGGGCCTGGGCTTTTTTTAGTTGGGAGGCTTTTTATTACATATTCAATTTCCTCAAGTGTTATAGGTCTGTTTAAGCTGTCAGTCTCTTCTTGGTTAAGCTTTGGCGAATCCCAGGATTTCAGATATTCACCCATTTCTGTTAGGTTTTCAAATTTAGTAGAGTATAGGTTTTTGAAGTATTCTCATATGATTGTCTGGATCTTTTCTTTATCTGTTGTGATGTTTCCCCTTTCATCACTAATGTTATTGATTTGGAGTTGCTCTTTCTTTTGATTAACTGGGCTAGAGGTCTGTCTATTTTGTTTATCTTTTCTAAGAACCAGCTTTTGGATTCGTTGATTTTTGTTGTATTGTTTTCTTTGTTTCTATTTCATTGATTTCTGCTCTGATTTTTATTTCTTCCTGTCTGTTGGGTTTAGGGTTCACTTGTTGCTGTCTTTCAAGCGTTTTTAGCTGCTGTGTTAGTTCATTTACTTGTTCTCTTTCTGAATTTTTTTAAAATTTTTTTATTTATTTTTATACGTGTATGAATGCACTGTTTGCATGCAGGTCTGTGCACCCGTGTGGTGCAATGCCGCGGAGGTCAGAAGAGGGTCTCGGAGTCCCCTGGAACTGGAGTTCTCCTGGAATTGGAGTTACAGACTTTTCTTAGCCGCCATGTGGGCTCTGTGGATTGAACCTGAGTCCTCTGCAAGAGCAGTCAGTGCTCTTAACCGCTAGCTATCTCCGCAGCCCTCTTTCTGATTTTTTAATGTGGGCACTTAGGGCTATAAATTTCCCTCTTAGGACTGACTTTAATGTATCCCACAGGTTTTGTTGTGTTGTACTGTCATTTTCGTTTAGTTCCAGGAATGCTTTTATTTCATTCTTTATTTCTTCTCTGACCCACTCATTGTTCAATATTGTGTTGTTTAGTCTCCATTTGTTCTTATAGTTAGGGTTTACCCTGGTGTTAATATTGAGCTTTATTGCACTGTGGTCTGATAGAATGCATGGAATAATTTCAATCCTTTTGTATTTGTTGAGATTTCTTTTGTGTCCCAGTATGTGGTCAATTTTGGAGAATGTTCCATGGGGCGCTAAGTAGAAAGTATATTCTCTGGTGTTTGGATGGAATATTCTGTAGATATCTGTGAGGTCCATTTGGTGTATTGTGTTGGTCAGTTCTGATGTCTCTCTATTTTTTTTGTCCAGTTGACCTATCGAGGTGGTTCAGTGGGGTAAAGTCCCCCACTATTAGCGTACTGGGATTAATATGTGTCTTAAGGTCCTGAAGGATTGTGTTTCTAAAGTTCAGTGCACTAGAGTTTGGTGCACAAATATTTAAAATTGTGAGATCTTCTTGGTTAATTTTTCCATTGATAAGGAGATAATGGCCCTCTTTGTCTTTTCTGATTAATTTTACTCTGAGGTCTATTTTGTCTGATATTAGAATAGCCACTCCTGCTTGCTTTTTGGTACCATTTGCTTGGAATATTTTTTTCCATCCTTTCACTCTAAGGTTCTGTCTGTCCTTAAGGGTGAGATGGGTTTCTTGGAGGCAGCATATAGATGGATTCTGTTTCCTAATCCATTTTCCCAGTCTATGTCTTTTGATTGGGAACTTTAGACCATTAATATTTAAGATTATTATTGAGAGATGTGTGCTGTTTCCTTTCAACTTATTTTTCGTTTGCATTCTTGGTCTAGATATTTATTTACTCTGTTATGCTTTTGGTAATTTCTCTCTTGGGTTGCTTAATAATTGCTCCTTTCCTCTGTTCTTTGAATTGTTTCGAGTAAAAATATGGAATGCTTCACGAATTTGCATGTCATCCTTGCGCAGGGGCCATGTTAATTTTTTCTGTATCATTCCAATTTTAGTATATGGGCTGCGAAAGTGAGCACGATTATTTATTATTTTGTACATGTATGAATGTACTCTCTGTATGCAGGTTTGTGCACAGGTGTCATGCAATGTCGCGGAGGTCAGAAGAGGGCGTCAGATTCCCCTGGAACTGAAGTCAAAGATAGTTCTTAACCTCCACGTTGGTGCTGAGAATCGAACCCGGGTCCTCTGCAAGAGCAGTTGGTGCTCTTAACCGCTGATCCCCCAAGAGCTATTTTTATCTTCAATTCTCAGACTAAGGAATTAAAATACAGAGAATCATAAAACCAAGAACAAAGCAAAGATGAATTCCATTAACATTGTTTAGCATTTAACTAACATTCTAGACAAGAGAAAAAAATGAAATTATGCAACTGGCATAGATAATAGTAAGATATAAAAATAATCGCCTTTTATATATTGTCTAAATCAGCTAAAATTTTATTAATATGGTATTTAATTGTATACTAGCAAAAATTCAAAGTATAATGGAAAAATTTGTTTTCCATACAAACAAAACATATTAATTACCTGCCTAATAATCCAGCTACATACAATACACAGTACCTAATTTTACTTAAGGCATAAAACAAGTGCTTTAATGAATCTTGAAAAAGTAAAAATCCCCTACAGAGTTGTTAATAAATTCATTGAGATTATAACTAATAGTCTCAATGGTTTCATTCTTAGATGGTGGCAAAAATCATTTTAATATTGAATTTATTATTTTTATTTTATGTGCATAAATTACACTCATATACAATGCCTGGGAGATTGGAGGAGGGTGCTGGATTCCCCAGGATGGGAGTTACAGACAGTTGTTAGCCACCATGAAGGTTCTGGAAATTGAACCTGGGTGCTCTGCAAGAGCAGCCAGTGCTCTTAACAACTGAACTATCTCTCCAGCCCTGGTAAAGGCCCTTTAAAGCTCATTAAGAAGAATCAATCTTCCCACAAGAATTTTGAAAAATACTGTGAAAGTTGTTTCCATTTATTTGTGGGCAAAGAAGTATAATATTAAAACAAAAGTCCTGTCACAATCTAAGAAGCAAATACACAGATACACTTCTCCATAATTTAGGGTGCTTACATGCAAAAGTGGACAAATCACAACCTCACACCTGGAGAGATGACTGCCCTGAAGGCCTCAGGGCCAGAACTCAAAACTGGCATGAATAGACACTAGGGTACAAAATTTAGGGCCTCCTCTCTTCTCCCCTACCCCTTCTCCCCTTTCTCCATTCCTTCTCAGGGAAGGACCCTGAAAGTGACTGCCTAATTAAAGTTGCCACACAAAGGGCCAGTCTTATCTAATTCTAGTCTAAGGTTTAGATTTCTAGACAGAGGTATTTAATTTCATCAATTATCAGTTGAACCCCCTGTCCATGAGATCTTATTCACATCCTTTCATTTATTCTTGCTCCTGAGAGCTACACAGTTGAACCTTGGTAAATATGACATCAGTACCAGCAATTCCCTGATGTCCATAGTCTTTCTGAAATTATCTTACATAGTAGGTTTGTCTTGATTGAACTAAGAACACAGTATGTCTTAAAACCGGTCAAATTATACACTGGTGTCTCAAGATAAAATCTGTATTCTTTATTTTCTTTGAACTGCAGATAAATCACCACTATTCACTTGTTAAATAGAAGGTTCACTATAATCCTTTCATGAAAACAATAAAAAGATTCCTGTTGAATGTGTCTTTACTACAACCAAGTCTTTGTTGTTAACCTCCCCTCTGGTGGCTACACCCTCTCATCCATTTAAAATCTGATTAATGGCTGGAGACTTTCTTCTCTGTTCCATGTTCTAACATAGCCTTAAATGACTCAGCTTTGGTGCAGATGTTTACATAGCACTCTACCTCTAAGCTTTGAATTGTTCTCATCTTGACTGTCTCTTTTCTTCCTTTTTATTTTTTTTCTTCCTTTTTAATCTATAGTTGTGGAACAGCCTGGAAAAAGTCTTTCCCCAAGTAGCTCCACATTCAACATCATTCTTCCAAACATCCAGACTGGACACAACTTCTCTCTGCTGCTTGTTCAACTACATCTCAACAACTTGTGAATTTCCAGGCTTTTATTCCACTTACTTCTTTAGCTTTTCTCAATTTTATAAAACTGTGCTTTCTCCTTTCTATGAAGTTTTCTTGCTTGTATTTATTGAAACTCTTAAAATGAAATTCCTCCCAGCCTCCTCTGTATAATTATTATGTGTCCAAACTCCATCAATTAACCGTGGATTTGAAACAAATGCAATGAAGAAAATCCATGATATTTGAAATGGTCACTCCCCAAGATCTTACTAATCTCCAACCTGAAATAGATGTTCAAACTTGGCTCAGTTTCTAAGATAATGTTTTTTTTTCTGTCATCACATACTTCTTCGATCAATGATTCCTATTTTAACTCAACACCCTTTCTTATTCTACAGAGAACAAGGTGAAGGATGAGATGTTCCTTTATTTTCTAAATCCACATGTCAAGCAATATAAATTCTAATTCATTACATCTTGTTTTTTATATATTAGAAGATCTTCAGCTGGGCGTGTTGGCTCATCCCTATAATCCTGAGAAAGCAGAGACAAAAGGATTGCTGTTTGAGGCTAAGCTGGGCTCCACAGTAAGTTCTAGTCATACAGGGCTACACTATGCGAGCCTATCTCAAAAATCAAAAACAAACACCCCCAAATCAAAAACCAAAAAAGAAGGGAGGATTGTCAATGACTTGAGTTCAGTCCCCAGGACTCACACAGTGGAAGGGAAGATCTCTCTCTCTCTCTCTCTCTCTCTCTCTCTCTCTCTCTCTCTCTCTCTCTCTCTCTCTCTCACACACACACACACACACACACAAACAATGGCATGTGGTCTCCCACATTAAAATAAGTGAATGTAATAAAAAGTTTTTGAACAACACAAAAGGCCCTCTCCAAACTGGAAAACTATTAAATAACTTCTGATATCCCTGTGTACATTTTCCAGAAACTACCTTTTCAGATTTTTTGCTAAATACCGTGGCTTTGCTACTTGTGCCCCCTTTTCCACAATGGTCCTTGAGCCTGGTGTGGCAGAGGTTTGATATAGGTATGCTCAATTTTTATTTTTTTTAATTAATTAATTTTTATCAAATTTAGACCCATGTGCCCCCCATTCCCCCACCCCACCAGAGCTCATGCATTCTGTGAAACATGCTTTTCATCTCTTTCTCAGTCTTTCTCAATATTCTCCATGTGGAAGTTGACTGTTTTGAGCAGAAGTTCACTGTTTCAGTCAGTTCTTTGATGCAGTCCTTTCTGTTGTTGTTGTTGTTGTTGTTGTTGTTGTTTCCAATATGCATCACTCCCAGCTGCTTTGGACAAAAGCTCAAGGGGCCGTGCACAAGAAATACTTACAACTAGCCAATTGGCACTAGCATCCACAGATGAGGGATAGCATTCATCATTTGTTTTTCTGAGACTGTGTTACTTTACTCAGCATGATGTCCTCTAGTTCCAGCCATTTTCCTGCAAAGCTCATGATGTTGTCTTTCTTTACTGCTGCATAAAACTCCATTGTGTAGATGTACCACATTTTCTCTATCCACTCATCAGTTGAGGGGCATTTGGGTTGGTTCCACTTCCTTGCTATTGTGAAGATGCTCAATTTTTATAAAGATGAATTTATTTTTATTTTAGGTATATATATGAGTGGTTTGTCATCACATAGGTAAGTGCACCATGTGAATCTAGTGCCCACAGAAACCAGAAGAGGCTGTCAAATTCCCTAGAACTGGAGTTGCAGCCTGTTCTCAGCCACCAGGTAGTGCTGGGAACTTCCAGCTTCTCTGGAAGAATAATAGTAAGTATTCAACCATTGGGGCATGCCTCCTGCCCCAGTATTGTGCACATTTTTGTAATTATCTTTAGAAGTAGTAGTTCTAATTGCATTTAAGATTTTTTAGCATAGATTGTGTGATATTTCTATTAGTCCATACCAATAAAATTAATTTTTAGCCCTACTTAAATATTTTTAACATTCTCTGGCTGCCTTAGAGAGAACTGAAGTTGGAAACACTGGATAATTATTTATTATCCAAAGAGTTTAAATTTTATTGATTTTTTAATTATAGAAATAATCTTTGTAAATGTGCAAATTCATTTAAATAATAGGAAGTGAAAGATTTGTATATATTTATCTTTAGATGAAATGTCTTGCTAATATATTCTTGGACAAGGCATAAATGTCCTAAACTGTCCTAAGAGCTTCTGGGAAAAGCCCACCCATGAGTCATGTGTTTTTGAGATTCTGAAGGATGTAATATATTAGATGCACTAGCAGTCAGAGTAGTCCTGTTAAAATTAAAGCAGTCATATGTGTGCACGGAAATGTTCCTGCCTGTGGGAACTGGCACCAGCTGTTCCTGGCTCTCTTAGGCAGAACTGCAGTGATACTGAGATATGAGGATGAAGGAAATACTCAAAAATGTAATAGCAGGGTTATAAGTTCTAATTTTCAATTTTAAAAAAGTTTCAATTTATTTAAATATCTTCTTTCAGATTTTGTAGCATAAGAAATTTCCAAATTAAAATATACCAATAGAATTGATAATGACCAGTAACGTAACTCTGGACTGCAGGTGATATCTGTAGTCTTCTATTTAAAGAGAATAGTTTTTAGTAAATGTAAAGACCACCTTCAATTGATCTATATTATCAAAGAGATAGGAAATGTGTCAATGACAAGCATTTTAGAAAGCCTACTTTAAGATTCAAGGAAGCAAATGAATATTACATGACCTGATTAAAATAAAACTCATTCTTTTGCTTTCCAGTCTGGGAATATTTAAGTACTCGAGGCAATAACAACTGAACCAGAATTGATGCACAGCTGATATAATACACAATAATATGGTGTTTTGAATGAGAAATGTCCCCCATAGGATCAATGCATTTGATTAGTTGGTGGTGCTATTTGGGGACATTATGGAACTTTTAGGTGATGGAGAGCCTTGCTGGAGTAAACATATCCCTGGGGGCAGGATTTGCAAGTTTACAGTCTTGCCTCATTTCCAATGTTCTCTCTCTCTGCTTCAAGTTTGCAGTTGAAGATGTGAGCACTCAGCTTCCTGCTCCAGAAACCTGCTACAATTCCTCCCCACCATTACAGATTCTCCTTCTGGAACCACAAGCCAAAACAAAACCTGTTTTACTTAAGTTGCTTTGGTCATGATATTTTATCACAACGATAAAAAGTAACTAATACAAACGCTAACTAGTTTTACATCCTAGGATTGGGATGGTCTGAAATCAATATTCCAATCCAAAGCAAACAAAACACTGACTCACTACTGCAGTTATCAACAACCCAAAGTACATTGGAGGTGTTGGAATCCCTCAGTCATTCCACAGCTGCAAATAACTTCCTTATTGTCAATTCAAAGCAGATAAAGTACTCACATTCTTCTTTGCTCTTTTATGAAATAAAGTGAAAAGAAAAAAAGGGAAAATGGTAAAGAAATCCCACAACAGTGAAGATATTTTTTGTGGAAGATAAATTTTATTCCTATTTCTGTGTGTGTCTCATCCATTCTTAATGAATTGCTATTTCTTGGACTGAAATTTCAGGACAATTTAAAAATAAATCTATTTTTTTTACTTTATTAATGCTATTCTCCATGTTATAATCTACTTCCTTATAGTCTTAATATATTTTGTTGCTTTATGAGAAATTTTAGCCAGATTCTCATTTTGAAGACTTCTCATTGTCATCTTTCCTTATATAGATTTTTTCATTATTTTTAATATAATCAGATATTGACTTTATCAGTTTTGCCCATATTAGCTGAAATATTTTTATATTTTTGTCAATTATTTTTCAGTCTGTCAGTTTGAAGTTTTATGTTAATGGATTTTCTCAAATGAAAATGTTTCTATTGGGCAGGCTGTTGTTACAAGATGACCCCACTGAGAGCTGATTTCTGTAGTGACATCCTCATTCAGTCAACCTTATCATCACTTCAACCACTGTAGACTTCTTCCCCAGTGAGTACTTGAACAGGCAAAATGTTATGTCATTCAAGAGATTTTGTTACAAAAGAGAGTGTTTGGGGCTAAGTCTGTCCCCATTGTCACTTTGGGGAAAGGCAGATGCCAATTTTGAGCAGCCTTATAGAGAGGTCAAAGTTAAAAGGAACTAAAACTTCTTTTTTTTTAATTTTTTTTATTGATGCATACCATCCAAACATCTGTGTCTATACCAAAGTAACCTACCATAACAATTAGTAATGTTTAAATACCTATATATCTAATTGCGAGTGCTTCATTAGTAGGATCGAAAGGCTATATATTATACTGTTTAAATACGTATATATCTAATCGCATGTGCTTCATTAGTAGGATTGAAAGGTTATGCCTGGACAAGCTGGCAGCTCATGAAAGAAAGAAAACAAGCCAGAATTGACTAGAGACCAAGACAACAGCTCCAGAGAAAGTAGATGTTTTGCTCTCATCCATCTGTGCCCCTTTTCTAAGCTAGGGAACTAAAACTTCTTACAACAGCTGGTAATAAACTTGATCGTTTACCAAGAGCTAGCTTTAGACAGGAGCGGTCATAAACAAATATTTCATAAACAAATATTTGCAGCTCCCTGCTCCCATCAGCTTTTCAATGCACCCCATGAAGGACTGAGGTAGAGCTAAAAGCATGTGCTTGGGTGAAATTGAGAGGGCTCACAATGACCCCCTTTAATGTTTCCCTCCTCTCCTCATCCTGTAGACCAAATATCCTGGCCAAGCAACTTTATCAGTGGATACTAAGGAAAATTCCTGTTAAGCTACTGTGCTAGGATTCAGCTTCACCCTGGGGCACAGATCATTCGAATGAGACCATAGTAGTGGGAGCCACGGGTCATATCACTAGTTTAGTGACATAACATGATTACACAGGCCCTGGTCACTCACTCTGAGCTCATTGGCCCCATGTGGTATAACATTTACTCCTCTGCAGGATACTAATATGTGACTAATCAGATGTCAATCAAATCTGTCCCTGAGGAGTGCTGTGGATTTAGTCATTGCTCTAAACCTGTGCTGGAGATGTGGTGCCTCAGAGGAGTATAAAAATCACATGACTAAGCTTTCTGGGCACCAAACCCTTACGAATTTTCTGATAAAATACTTATTTATTGTTTTAACCTCTAATAAGTATAACTCATATATAATGTATATCAATATTTAAAAATCTACACAGTTAAAATTTATTTTTATTGAAGTTTTGTGCATTTAATACATCTCCCAATCAAATCTAGACCCATTTCCCTCCTTTCCCTCCACCCCTCCAGAGTCCGTGCATCCTGCCATACATTCTTGCATCTTTTTCACGATGTTTTTTAAATTTTTCGATGCAGAAGTTTCATTGTTGGGGGAGAAGTTTACTGTTTCAGTCAGTTCTTAGACCCAGTCTTTTTTGTTGTTTTGTTTTTTTTTTATTTTTTTTTTTTTGTGTGTGAGTGTGTGTATAATATCTAACAAATTGGAAGGAACATATATATAGTATACACAATTGTATAATATATATGCCATATATACATGCCACAACTATACCAAATAAACTAAAGGTTAATTTTAAAACATGTTTAGGGATTCATATTTGACAATAGAGTTGTATGCAGGTAAAGAAAAAATATTACTTTTACATCTACATTGCATAGCAAGTTGATGAGTAACATCAGGTATTATTCACTACAAAAAAAAGAAAAAAATAATTATCAGTTTGCTTTACAAATAGAGATTTGGTGCTAGGATTTTCTTTATCCACTCATCAGTTGAGGGACACTTGGGGTGTTTCCAGCTCTTTGCTATTGCGAAGAGAAGCTGCAGTAAACATGGATGTGCATGTATTGCTGCAATAGGATGAGTCTTGTGGATATCTACCAGGAGTGGTATGACTAGGTCAGATGGAGGCTTCTTTGAGTTTTTTTTAAAGTTCTCCACACTGCTTTCCATAAGGGTTGCACGAGTTTGCAATCCTACCAGCACTCTGGATGAGTGTTCCCCTTTCCCACACAACCTCTCCAGCATTTGGTATCCTTTGTTTTTTGATCATAGCTAGTCTTACCAAGTTAAGATGAATCTAAAGTAGTTTTAATTTGCATTTCCTTAATTATAGCTACTTTGAACCCTTTTTAAGATGTGTCTCACCCATCTTTATTTCTTCATTTGTGAAGATTCTGTTAGCTCAATACCATCTTCTGAGTGGGTCATTTTGTTTTCTTGCTCCTTTGATTTATGAATAGTTTATATACTCTGGATGTTAATGGTCTATCAGCTGTATCGCGGTGAAGGTTTCTCCCAACCTGTGGGTTTTCTCTTGCTTCTTTGATTGTTTCTTTTGCTGTACAGAAGCTTTTCAGTTTAATAAGTTCCCACTAAGCAATTGCTGACCTTATTAGACAGCACAGTTGCTGTCTAATTTAGAAAGTAATATTTCTGGGGCTGGAGAGGTGGCTAGGTTAGAGCCAACTGCTCTTGCAGGGACCTGGGTTTGATCCCCAGCCCACACATGGTGGCTGAGAACCATCTTTAACTCCAGTCCCAAGGGATCCGACACCCTCTTCTGACCTCCATGGCATTGCACAACACAGGTGCACAAACCTACATGCAGACAATACATTCATACACATGAAAAATAAAATTTAAAAAGAAAGTAATTTTTCTATGCTTATGTCTTGTAGGTTACTGTCAAATTTTTCTCCTATCATTTTCATCAGTTTCAGGTCTTGTATTGAGTTTTTATCCATTTGGAATGATTTTGTATTGGGTGAGAGGTAAAGGTTTTAGTCTACAATAGTGATCCAGTTTTGCCAACACCATTTCATGAAGATGCTGTCTTCCTCCATTGAGCTTCTTGGATCCTTTGTCAAATATGAAGTGTCTGAAATTGCTGTACTCAAGTTTGGATCCTCATTTTGTTCATTGATCTATGGAACTCTTTTGGGGCCATTACCAACTGTTCTTATGACTATAGCCCTGTAATATAGTTTGAAGTCTGTAATAATCCCCCCCCTGTATTGCTCTTTTTGCTCAGGGTTGCTTTGGCTATCTGAGACGTTGTTCCATATGAACTTTAGGATTTTTTTTAAGGGATTCTAAATATAATGACACAGTGTTGCAGATAACATTGATGTTACCAGCAATTCCATACAATTAGGTAATTGGTGTCATTTTGCAAGTATTATGTCCAAATTTTGAACAACCCAAGTTCCCATAGTCCAGTTGGAGAAGTTTGTATGCACAGGCATGTTGATCAGTTAGGAGTCCAGACTATATTCCTTAGTCTCACAATTCACCCCTATCTCTCTCAGCCTTACAATCTACCATGCCTCCTCTTCCGCAGTTTTTTCCTGGACTTTGGGAAAGAGGCACAAGTGGGTGAGAAAAAAACAGTCTAATTTCTTTGGAGTTGTCATTTTGGACTCAGTCTGTTCAGTTGTTTCCCTTCATGGGTTGACAGCTTTTCCAGTGATACCCTTTGTGATCATACTAACAAAGCACAAGCTATTGGATGTCAGGCATTTAAGCAGTACAATTATTATGTCAAGCTAAGCTGTGAGCATAGACAAAAATGCTTGATGGTATGCTAATCTGCAAACTGTGGTTTCTCTATAAAGGTGACAAGTTCTTATTGTGGCTTAACATCTCCTAACCACTACGAGGAATAAGCTTGTGGCATCCGCTGTGAGTTATTCCTCCAAGGAGAGAGCTAATAGCCAAATAGATTTGGGATATATATAGACACTGGCTGCCACTGTTGCACAGTATCTCCAGGCTGTTGAGGTGTGAGCTGATACTGACGGCGGAGTCTTGCTTGTCTCAGGGAGACCAATATTTTGCTGTATTGCTTTAGGTGGCCTTTGGTAACGCTCTCTGGCATTTCAGAGGCCAGTTGTATGCTAGCAAAGTGACGTCTCATAACATTTTTTATGCTCACACCAGGTCTTCGACAACAGGGACTTACTGCATTTCTCCTTGCATATACCCCACTTATAGGCAAAAGGCTCTTTATAATTTGGGGGGGGCGGGTTTGAACCCCTAGCCAACATCTCCTAGGCAGAATAACATTGCTGATGTCAGAGCTTTCCTGTAAATATATTTTGCTTAATTACACAACTAATAAACACTTTACTATTGAATTTGGCTCTAGAGAGAAATATCCTTTCACAGTTCCTATGCCTATCAATCAATTAATACGTTATGCCTGTTTTATAGGAAATTACCACTGTAACAATTGGCTCTAGTTTACAGTTAGGGAGTGGTTTCATTACCACCATGTTTTTTCTTTTTCCTAAAGGGGAGAGTGTAGGAAGGTTTCTCAGTATCTGAAAAGGTAAACTTCTTAGGAACCATTATAAACAGTTAACTCCAATATTATTCAGAGAGATGCTCGTGTCCGTGACTCAGTCAGTCTGAGGTTCCTCTTTCTTTAATGTTCAGATGGGTCAACCTCTGCTGGCATTTCCCAGTCCATCCGCATAGCCATAAGTGTATGTTTTCAGGCATTTAGATTTGGTGGTTTTTACCTGTGGGAACATAAAATTCTCCTCCCATTGTTAGTTCAAGATCAGAAAAATTGAAAATTTATCAATAGGATTGGAAACAGAGTTTTCCATTTGTATCACAGAAAGGATAGTACCCCACCTCCCACCTCCTCTTTTTTTTTTTTTAGGTTTTTGTGTTTTGACCCCTATAAATGCCTAAGTTGTATTACACATACCCATAAACAGGAGCCAAGGCATAAGCTTTCATTAAATTTACCAAACTGTTTCTCATTGACTGTATGTACTTATTTGGGAAGAAAAATTTAAGCTTGTTCCTTTAAAGTCACAATAAAGAAAGTGTTATAAGGTGATGTTGTGTAACTCAGAAAAAATATAAGGCCATTTTTACCTTAACCCAATACAAATTATAAATAAAAACAATTAACATTTTATATCCCCAATTAGTTAATTGTATTACCATTTCCACAAAAACCTACACCTAAATTAACTCATCTAAACAATTCACTAAGCCTTAAAATATCCTGTACTTGGTGGATAAAGCTTGGGCAGAGTTGATACCTGCTAAATAAATTTTACCCAATAACACTTTGCTCTTTAACGCTATATGATGGACTAAGCTTCTACTTATTTGGGAAGTAAAATTTAAGCTTAATTCCTTTAAATTGTCCTACAAGTAAAAGAAAGTGTTACACTGTGAGGTTGTATAATTCAGAAAAATATAGAGACCAACCCAATACAAACTATAAATAAAACAACTAGCATTTTTTTCAGTTATTAATTTATTTATTTCTTTTTTTTTTAATTTGATAAGCATCCTTCATATAAAACAATTTGCAAGCAGTGTGCCCCAGCCCCACAGCGCCAAGTCTCCCACCATCAGCTGGAGGGGATGGAAGTTCAAATAAGTTGATCAATAGTGTCCAGTCTATTATTGTAGGTTAACCATTCACCCCATCGCAGCCCCTACAATATACCACCCCCCTCTTTCCACAGATTGTTCCTTAGGCTTAGAGATGGGGCACGGTGGACAAGAAGCACAACAGTCTACTTGTCTGGAGATTCTGTTTTGGACTCTGATAAGTTCGGGCTGTTTCCTTTCGTGGGCTGAACGATTGCCCAGGGATAAGCTTTCAATCCTACTATTGAAGCACAAGATTAGATATATACGTATTAAACATTGCTAGTTATATAGGTAGGTTTACTTTGTTATAGACACAGAGGTTTGGATGGTGCGTAATCCCTGATTAGTTTTTTTTTTTCCCTGAGAAAGATGACCAGTCTTACTGTGGCTATAAATCTCCTAACACTAGAGGGTATAAGCTTGTGGCAACATCCACGAGTTATCCTCAAGGAGAGAGCTAAAAATCAAATAAATTTGGATATACAGACATATGCTGCCACTGCTGCACAGTATCTCCAGGCAGTGTGAGGTGTACTGATGTTGGTGGAGAGTTTTTGCTTGACCAAGGAGACCAACATTTGCTTTATTGGTTCAGTGGCCTTTGGTAACACTCTCTGAATTCACAGAGACCAACGGTATACTTGTAAGTGCGATCTGGATACAATCCTCCCATGGTTACATCAGGTCTTGACAGCAGGGCAGACCTTAACACCNTTGCGAGTGCTTCATTAGTAGGATCGAAAGGCTATATATTATACTGTTTAAATACGTATATATCTAATCGCATGTGCTTCATTAGTAGGATTGAAAGGTTATGCCTGGACAAGCTGGCAGCTCATGAAAGAAAACAGCCAGAATTGACTAGAGACCAAGACAACAGCTCCAGAGAAAGTAGACTGTTTTGCCTCTCATCCATCTGTGCCCCTTTTCTAAGCCTAGGGAACTAAAACTTCTTAACAACAGCTGGTAATAAACTTGATCGTTTACCAAGAGCTAGCTTTAGACAGGCGAGTCATAAACAAATATTTCATAAACAAATATTTGCAGCTCCCTGCTCCCATCAGCTTTTCAATGCACCCCATGAAGGACTGAGGTAGAGCTAAAAGCATGTGCTTGGGTGAAATTGAGAGGGCTCACAATGACCCCCTTTAATGTTTCCCTCCTCTCCTTCATCCTGTAGACCAAATATCCTGGCCAAGCAACTTTATCAGTGGATACTAAGGAAAATTCCTGTTAAGCTACTGTGCTAGGATTCAGCTTCACCCTGGGGCACAGATCATTCGAATGAGACCATAGTAGTGGGAGCCACGGGTCATATCACTAGTTTAGTGACATAACATGATTACACAGGCCCTGGTCACTCACTCTGAGCTCATTGGCCCCATGTGGTATAACATTTACTCCTCTGCAGGATACTAATATGTGACTAATCAGATGTCAATCAAATCTGTCCCTGAGGAGTGCTGTGGATTTAGTCATTGCTCTAAACCTGTGCTGGAGATGTGGTGCCTCAGAGGAGTATAAAAATCACATGACTAAGCTTTCTGGGCACCAAACCCTTACGAATTTTCTGATAAAATACTTATTTATTGTTTTAACCTCTAATAAGTATAACTCATATATAATGTATATCAATTTTAATATACTCTTGAGTTGTGTATGTTACTTTAAAATTTATTTTTATTGAAGTTTTGTGCATTTAATACATCTCCCAATCAAATCTAGACCCATTTCCCCTTCCTTTCCCTCCACCCCTCCAGAGTCCGTGCATCCTGCCATACATGTCTTGCATCTTTTTCACGATGTTTTTTAAATTTTTCGATGCAGAAGTTTATTGTTTGGGGGAGAAGTTTACTGTTTCAGTCAGTTCTTAGACCCAGTCTTTTTTGTTGTTTTTGTTCCTTCCAATTTGTATATATAGTGTGTGTGAGTGTGTATAATATCTACAAATTGGAAGGAACATATATATAGTATACACAATTGTATAATATATATGCCATATATACATGCCACACATATACCAAAATAAACTAAAGGTTAATTCTAAAACATGTTTAGGGATTCATATTTTGACAATAGAGTTGTATGCAGGTAAAGAAAAAATATTACTTTACATTCCTACATTGCATAGCAAGTTGATGAGTAACATCAGGTATTATATTCACTACAAAAAAAAGAAAAAAATAATTATTCAGTTTGCTTTACAAATAGAGATTTGGTGCTAGGATTTTCTTTATCCACTCATCAGTTGAGGGACACTTGGGGTGTTTCCAGCTCTTTGCTATTGCGAAGAGAGCTGCAGTAAACATGGATGTGCATGTATTGCTGCAATAGGATGAGTCTTGTGGATATCTACCCAGGAGTGGTATGACTAGGTCAGATGGTAGGCTCATTTTGAGTTTTTTTTAAAGTTCTCCACACTGCTTTCCATAAGGGTTGCACGAGTTTGCAATCCTACCAGCACTACTGGATGAGTGTTCCCCTTTCCCCACAACCTCTCCAGCATTTGGTATCCTTTGTTTTTTTGATCATAGCTAGTCTTACCAAGTTAAGATGAAATCTTAAAGTAGTTTTAATTTGCATTTCCTTAATTATTAGCTACTTTGAACCCTTTTTAAGATGTGTCTCACCCATCTTTATTTCTTCATTTGTGAAGATTCTGTTAGCTCAATATTCCATCTTCTGAGTGGGTCATTTGTTTTCTTGCTCCTTTGATTTATGAATAGTTTATATACTCTGGATGTTAACGGTCTATCAGCTGTATCGCTGGTGAAGGTTACCTCCAACTCTGTGGGTTTTCTCTTCGCTTCTTTGATTGTTTCTTTTGCTGTACAGAAGCTTTTCAGTTTAATAAGGTCCCACTAAGCAATTGCTGACCTTATTAGACAGCACAGTTGCTGTCTAATTTAGAAAGTATATTTCTGGGGCTGGAGAGGTTAAGAGCATCAACTGCTCTTGCAGAGGACCTGGGTTTGATCCCCAGCACCCACATGGTGGCTGAGAACCATCTTTAACTCCAGTCCCAAGGGAATCCGACACCCTCTTCTGACCTCCATGGCATTGCACAACACAGGTGCACAAACCTACATGCAGACAATACATTCATACACATGAAAAATAAAATTTTAAAAAGAAAGTATTTTTCTATGCTTATGTCTTGTAGGTTACTGTCAAATTTTTCTCCTATCATTTTCATAGTTTCAGGTTTCATACTGAGGTCTTTGATCCATTTGGAAATGATTTTTGTATTGGGTGAGAGGTAAAGGTTTTAGTCTACAAGTAGTGATCCAGTTTTGCCAACACCATTTCATGAAGATGCTGTCTTACCTCCATTGAGTCTTCTTGGTCCCTTTGTCAAATATGAAGTGTCTGAAATTGCATGTACTCAAGTTTGGATCCTCAATTTTGTTCCATTGATCTATGGAACTCTTTTGGGGCCATTACCAACTGTTCTTATGACTATAGCCCTGTAATATAGTTTGAAGTCTGTATAGTAATCCCCCTAGCCCTGTATTGCTCTTTTTGCTCAGGGTTGCTTTGGCTATCTGGAGACTTTGTTTTTCCATATGAACTTTAGGATTTTTTTTAAGGGATTCTACAATATAATGACACAGTTGTTTGCAGATAACATTGATGTTACTCAGCATGTCATACAATTAGGTAATTGGTCCATTTTGCAAGTATCTATGTCCAAATTTTGAACAACCCAAGGTTCCCATAGTCCAGTTGGAGAAGTTTGCATGCACAGGCATGTTGATCAGTTAGGAGTCCAGACTATATTCCTGTAGTCTCACAATTCACCCCTATCTCTCTTCAGCCCTTACAATCTACCATGCCTCCTCTTCCGCAGTTTGTTCCCTGGACTTTGGGAAAGAGGCACAAGTGGGTGAGAAGAAAACAGTCTAATTTCTTTGGAGTTGTCATTTTGGACTCCAGTCTGTTCAGCTTGTTTCCCTTCATGGGTTGACAGCTTTTCCAGTGATACCCTTTGTGATCATACTAACAAAGCACAAGCTATTGGATGTACAGGCATTTAAGCAGTACCAATTATTATGTCAAGCTAAGCTGCGAGCATAGACACAGATGCTTGGATGGTATGCTAATCCGCAAACTGTGGTTTCTCTATAAAGGGTGACAAGTTCTTATTGTGGCTTATAACATCTCCTAACCACTAGAGGACATAAGCTTGTGGCATCCGCTGTGAGTTATTCCTCCAAGGAGAGAGCTAATAGCCAAATAGATTTGGGATATATATAGACACTTGGCTGCCACTGTTGCACAGTATCTCCAGGCTGTTGAGGTGTAGCTGATATTGACGGAGGAGTCTTGCTTGTCTCAGGGAGACCAATATTTTGCTGTATTGCTTTAGTGGCCTTTGGTAACGCTCTCTTGGCATTTCAGAGGCCAGTTGTATGCTAGCAAAGTGACAGTCTCATAACATTTTTCATGCTCACACCAGGTCTTCGACAACAGGGACTTACTGCACTTTCTCCTTGCATATACCCCACTTATAGGCAAAAGGCTCTTTATAATTTGGGGGGGGCGGGTTTGAACCCCTAGCCAACATCTCCTAGGCAGAATAACATTGCTGATGTCAGAGCTTTCCTGTATAATATATTTTGCTTAATTACACAACTTAAAAACACTTTACTATTGAATTTGGCTCTAGAGAGAAATATCCTTTCACAGTTCCTATGCCTATCATCAATTAATACGTTATGCCTGTTTTATAGGAAATTACCACTGTAACAATTGGCTCTAGTTTACGTTAGGGAGTGGTTTCATTACCACCATGTTTTTTCTTTTTCCTAAGAGGGGAGATGTAGGAAGGTTTCTCAGTATCTGAAAAGTAAACTTCGTTAGGAACCATTATAAACAGTTAGAACTCCAATATTATTCAGAGAGATGCTCAGTGTCGTGACTCAGTCAGTCTGAGGTTCCTCTTTCTTTAATGTTCAATGGGTCAACTCTCTGCTGGCATTTCTCAGTCCATCCGCATAGCCATAAGTGTATGTTTTCAGGCATTTAGATTTGGTGGTTTTTACCTGTGGGAACATAAAAATTCTCCTCCCATTGTTGTTCAAGATCAGAAAAATTGAAAATTTATCAATAGGATGGAAACAGAGTTTTCCATTTGTATCACATGAAAGGATAGTACCCCCACCTCCCACCTCCCTCTTTTTTTTTTTTTAGGTTTTTGTGTTTGACCCCTAGAAATGCCTAAGTTGTATTACACATACCCATAAACAGGAGCCAAGGCATAAGCTTTCATTAAATTTACCAAACTGTTTCTCATGACTGCTAGTCTTATTTGGGAAGAAAATGTAAGCTTAGTTCCTTGAAATCGAAAGTAAAAGAAAGTGTATAAATGGTGATATTGTGAACTCAGAAAAATTATAGGCCATTGTATAACTGTAACCCAATACAAAACCAAAAGTTATGAAATAAAAACAAGTAACATTTTATCTGCCAATTAGTTCATTATTTGTATTACCTTTCCACAAAAAACCTACACCTAAATGTAACTACATCTAAACAATTTCACTAAGCCTTAAAATATCCCTGTAACTTGGTGATAAAGCTTGGGCAGAGTTGATACCTGCTAAATAAATTTTACCCAATAAACAACTTTGCTCTTTAACGCTATATGAATGGACTAAGCTTCTACTTATTTGGAAGTTAAATTTAAGCTTAATTCCTTTAAATGTGTCCTACAAGTAAAAAGAAAGTGTACACTGTGATGGTTGTATAATTCAGAAAAATATAGAGACCAACCCAATACAAACTATAAATAAAACCTAACTAGCATTTTGTTTCCATTATTCAATTTTATTTAGTTTCTTTTTGTTTATATAATTTGAGTATAGATTCCTGCATATAAACAATTGTTCAAGCAGCTGTGCCCACCAATCCACTGAGCCCACAGTCTCCCCACTCATCAGCTGGACGGGGAATGGAAGTTCAAATAAGTTGATCAATAAGTGTCCAGTCTATATTGTCGTGTTTAACCATTCACCCCACGCCAGCCCCTACAAACCTAACCCCCTCTTTCCACAGATTGTTCCTTAGGCTTAGAGATGGGGCACGTGTGGACAAGAAGCACAACAGTCTACGTTGTCCCTGAATTTGTTTTGGACTCTGATAAGTTCGGGCTGTTTCCTTTCGTGGGCTGAACGATTGCCCAGGGATAAGCTTTCAATCCTACTATTGAAGCACAAGATTAGATATATACGTATTAAACATTGCTAGTTACTATATGGTAGTTTACTTTGTTATAGACACAGAGGTTTGGATGGTGCGGTAATCCTGTATTAGTTTTTTTTTTCCCTGAGAAAGATGCCAGTCTTACGTGTGGCTATAAATCTCCTAATCACTAGAGGGTTAGCTTGTGGCACATGCCACGAGTTAGTCCTCTAAAGGAGAGAGCTAAAAATCAAATAAATTTGGATATACAGACATATGGCTGCCACTGCTGCACAGTAATCCCAGGCAGGTGAGGTGTAACTGATGTTTGGTGGATGAGTTTTTGCTTGACGCAAGGAGACCAACATTGCTTTATTGGTTCAGTGGGACCTTTGGTAACACTCTCTAGAATTCAAGAGACCACGGTATACTTGTAAGTGCGATCTTGGTACAATCCTCCCATGGTTACATCAGGTCGTTGACAGCAGGGCAGACCTTAACACCNTCTTTTTTTTAATATAAAATTAAATATAAAATTAAATATAAATTAAATATAAAATTAAATATAAAATTCTGGTTATGCTTCAGCATGGAGTAAATAAATACTCATCAACTCTTGCTATTTTCCATTTCTTACTTGTTATCTACATTTCATATTACTCAAATGAAGGAAAATTATTCAATTTCTGTCCATAAAGTTAGCCACAAATATATACACAAAGAATAAAATTTTGTTTGACAATTTTCCTGTGTAGCCTATTATAATGAGAAATATTCATAATCACAAGGCTGAAAGCAGAACATTTCTCATTAATAACTTCTTAAAAATAATTGCTTGTTTTAATATATCATAGCGTGGATTTGATAACAAGCAATTTGACCTCAGAAACAGTCTTTTCTCATGGTTAAATAATTTTTGAATGATAAGGCTCACAAAGAACTATATGCTATATTGCTCTTATAATCTGAAATCTTTGTATCTTTTCACTTCATCATTTGGCATTTAAATTAGTGACATATTTTAACTTAGATTCTCATTTCAGTCAATCATATCTTTATATTATAAAATGTGGAATCACATACACACACTGCCATGTCTGACTTTAATTTTTTCTGGGTATTTGAACACAGTTCATCACACTTTTGTTGCAAGTATCTTACATGCTGAACCTTCTTCCCAGTCTCTAGTTTATCTAATTTTTAAATCTGCATTTCCTTTTGTGTTTTATCTGAAGTAGTTTAAAATATCACAAGAATATACAAATCATTACTTTCCAGAGCTGTTTTTATTTGCTGGAAGTAAAGTAAAAAATGCCATTTGCTTGTGTGTGTGTGTGTGTGTGTGTGTGTGTGTGCGCGCGCACGTGCGCGTGTATGTGTGGTTTGTCGCAATATTTTTCCCAATTACTTGAAAACAAATTTAAATATTATTTATATATGTACATTTTCTGATAAAACACTAAAACTCTAAAGTATATAATTTATTTTAGTGTGAAAAAATTATATGCAGATTTCCCATTTTTTAATAAGGATTATATAAAGAAAACACTGCACATTCAGATAACGTTACATTATTTTTATTCACGTAGCTGCGGCTGCTTTTCACCTGCAATTTCTCAAAAACACTTCAGGGTTAATTAAATGAAATAACAACCTCACATAAATGACTAGATTCTAATTACATGTGGCCGACAAGAAGTACTACTAATTATTTAAATGACAGGCTCAAATAACTTTATATTTTAAAGTTTTGGTTTTATTGTGGATTTAATTCTGTTTTTGAAATTGGCTATCATTCCCTCAGACTACATGTTGTCCTTCTTCTGGCCTCTGTAGGTCATTTGGAGATAGATAGTTAATAGATTACTATTTGTTAGGATATCAAAGTGTACTGTAACAAACACTTCACAGAACAGGTAATTGAAAACAATAAGAACAATTTCATAGTTAGGTAACTTTCCAAGGGCAAAAGAAGAGTATTTTATTCCACAGTCTTTGAGTCCTGGAGTACAAAAGCTACATCATCTATAAGAAAGCCACTTTCAGAGTTATTCTGGGTTTGGAAAGCAACCTGAAGCTTGTCTACACTTCTCAAACACTGGTTTGAAATTTATGCATTTTACTCTAATACCATTCCATGGCTTATAGTAATTTGCAATCTCTTATATAGATTCTTACATTGAAGAGGCTGGAAATCACGATACCAACTGAGAAGTTCCTTCCTCATTTTGTACAGTGAAGGAAAAATGGAAACTTGCCACAAGCTGCCCTCAAAGGGGAAATTTCTGCACTCCTAACTTTCATAAAAGTTGAACTCAATATTGAAGGATTTTCAAGTTCTTTATTACCATTCTATCTTAAATTTTCTCAGTCATTTATTTAAGGTAGTGAGACTTTGAGACATTAGTTAACAGTGTTTATGGGTAGTCAATAGGTAACATTATGCATTTTTCAAAATATAGAATTTTATAATACATAGAAAATAATATATGTATTAAATTACAACCACATACATTTAAGAGAATGGTGGTGTCACAAAATGAAAATTAATTGCAACAAACAGTCTAATTAATTGGTTGTGGGAAATTCAGGCTTATTTAACCTTGGGAGTGGAATGTATAAGTCCTAGAGTCTAAAGAAACTTTATGTGCATAGTGTAGGGGATAGAGTTCATTCCAATGAGGATATTAGTTAATTGCTCTGAACCCATTATATTTAGATCAGAATTGTATGATTGGTGAAATTAATGGTAGACACTAGTGCCAAATATCTTATTGTTAGAAAGCAATGTTATAAATAAGTAGGAGGAAAATATTAGAAAGACCAATGTGATGAATTATTAGAGTTGGAGAAAATAATATGGACTCCCATATAAATTTAAGTAGAGATTGACACATAGAGTTTATAGATTATTTTTGTGATTTTCATGCAATGTAACTTGATTGTATTTAGGTCCCCTGGATCTGGGCTGGAAGGATGACTCATCCTCATCTGTCAAAAGCACCGGCTTCTCGTGAAGAACACTGGGATTTGATTCACAGGATCCATATGGCAGTCCATACCTCCAGCGCCAGGAGAATTCAGTGTCACCTTCTACCCTCTGTAGGCATTGCATACATGCAGCCAATACACTCATACACATAAAATGAAAATAATAAAATAGTGAGGACTCTTGGACAATAATATTAGTGAAGACTTTTGGATAAAAAGTGAGGACTTTTGAGTAATGACTGGTTCAACAACTGTGGATGGAAAGTATAAATTGAGAATCATGATGGCAGAAAGACAAAGCAATTTTTGAAAGGAACAACAGAGACACTGCAGAGGTGACTTACCTGACAGCTTATTTGACCAACATCACAAAAGAATAAGTTTTAAAAATTGTTAAAAATAAACCAAATCTGTACAATAACATATTTGTGAGAAACTGTCTTTTTTATTTTTTTTTTTTTTGAGATGGGGTCTTCCCTTTAGGTCCTAGCTGGCCTGGACCTCACTCTGTAGATTGATAAGGCTGGGGACCTTTAAACTCACTGCGATCAGCCTCCCTCTGCTTCCGGAGTGCTTGGATTAAGGCGTGGGACAGGCAAGAAACATAATCTTTTATAAATATATAGGTAAATGTAAAGAATAGCCTATTCTCTCAACTAGAAGGATTATACCAATTTTAAGTATGCATATACTCAGCCCTTAAAGAAGTGTTCAATCTTACTGGGTAAACATATGCATTTTGCAGATTAATCTTTGAGAATATTGCATAGGAATTGAAGAACAATTAAGATTACATTTACATTGTTGAGCCTGATATGCCACTACCTTACCCCATGATTAGACTTCAGTGTTTTGTCCTGCACAATTTGGATGGAAGATTAGAAATGGAAGATGTTCAGGAACAAACAAAAGAAAAACAAAAAAAAAACGCAGGTTAGTAGGGTAGCTACTATCACCCCTCCTCCCTGGCACAGTGAATGAGTGAAACGCCATTATGCTTTGGTGCATGTCATGGCCCATGTTTTTGGCCCTGAGCAAAGGTTTCCCCTTTATAAGATAATATTTGGGGACAATCGAAAGGATTTTTTATATCACAGTGGACTTTTCTTTTTTCTTTTTTTTTTTTTAATTTATTTTATTGATGCTTTGTGTATTTCATACATCATTTTCCAATTCAGTTCGTGCATATATCCATTCCCTTCCCCCCCCCCCCCCACCCCACCCCTACCCATCGAGATCTTACATTCTGCCGTACGTTTTCTGCAATCTTTCTCTGCTTTTTTGTTTTGTTTTGTTTTCATTTTTTTAAACACATAGTGCTCATTTCTGAGTACAAGCATCCTTCATGTAAAAACCATTTTGCAAGCAGTTGTGCCCAAAGAGAGTGTTACCAAAGACCTCTAAACCAATAAAAGCAAATATAGGTCTCCTTGCATCAAACCAGACTCCTCCGTCAGCACAGCTACACCTATTCTGCTGGAAAATACTGGGAAGCAGTGGCAGTCATATGTCTGTATAATCCAAATCTAATTGGCTATTGGCTCTCTCCTTGGAGGAATAACCCACGGGCTGATGTCACAAGCTTACCTTCTCTAATGGTTAGGAGATGTTATAACCACACGAAGACCCTGCCTTACTTAACAGAAGGAAAATGTAGTTCATGGATTTACATACCATACAAACATCTGGTCTATACCAAAGTAGTTAAAAAAACCTACGATAACTATTAGTACTGTTTTAATACCCTCTATTCTACTTGTGTGTGCTTCCATTAGTAGGATCGAAATGGCTATATCTTCTACTATTTAAATACCTAAATATCAATTGCATGTGCTTCATTAGTGGATCACAAGGTTATGCCTGGAAAAGTTGACAGCCCATGAAAGAAAAAAGCCAGCAAAAACTGACTAGAGACCAAGACATCACCTCCATCAGAGAAAGTAGAAGTGTTTTTGTTATCTCTCATCCACCTGTGCCCCTTTTCTAAGCCTAGGGAACAATCTGCGGAAGAGGGGGCGTGGTAGAATGTAAGGGCTTCGATTGGGGTTAATGGTGAAACTACAACAATATAGACTGGACACTCATTTGATCAACTTGATTGAACATACAAGCCCCCCCTTTCAGGATGGTGGGACCCATGAGCTGTGTGGGTTTGGGCACAGTGACTTTTCTAAGGGAAAAGAAACAGAGAGGATAATCTTGAAGAAAAAAATGAGAGGAGGTCAATTAATTAAAACAAGTTTTCTTCATAAAAACATGGGGAACTTTAATAGTGATACTATATTACAACGTAACCCCTAGATCTGAAGTGGGAGAGTGACCCTTTATCATTGTGTCTTCCCCTTCAGTTATGATAACCACAAACTAACAGGAAAAGAGTGGAGAAATGACAGTTAAGGACAGCATACAAAACACATACAAAATATTCTTCAAAATTTCCAATATAATAAAAAATTAGGAAAGTCTGATAAATTGTTAGCACCTAGTAGAGTGTGAGGCAGGGCTGCCGAATGTAACCCAACAAACAAACAAAAACACAGTGCATAAATAAATATAAATAAAGCATAAAAATTAAGGAAATATCATTAAAATATAGGGGGGAAGAGTATCAATATTGGTTCAGCATCTGTTTCAAATGTGTCGTAGTAACATAAGATGCTACAAATAACCCAAATGCATTTGGATTCTACTGGACCTCTATGATATTCACATCACTTCAATAAATATAAAGCTACTCAATTTCTTTTAATCTGAATATTTGGGATTGGGTTAGCTTGTTGCTTTTACATAGGACCAAAGCTTATGTCCCAGCACCCACATATAGTGACTCAATTACCTATAACTCTAGTTCCAGGAGATCCAATCTTCTGGCCAGTAATATCAACAGTAGTCATGTGCTGTATATCATGTACACAGGCAAAATCCTCAAACACATAAACAGGAGTTACCATATGTTTTAAAAAAATTAATATTGTGTTTCATTGTAATAAGTGGAAAGCCAAGGGTTTTTTAATTCAAATGTGTAATGGTGTAACTAAAATTCCTTCTGGGAGGCATGAATGAAACTTATTCCCTTGGTCTCTTGGTCCCTATAACAAATCAAGGTACAGTTTCACCAAACTGTAGTCTGGGGAATCAGTGAATTTATTTGACTTACTTGGAGGACAATGGATTACATTTACTTACATGAGTGTGGAGGCTTCAAGCTCTTGTCTCCAGAACCTGCCTTGGATTCCCTCAATGAGGAACTGTAACCTGAAAAATGAACTAAATCCTTTCCTTCCCAAGTTGCTTTTGGTCATATGTTTATCAGGGCCACAGAAAGCAAGCTAGAGCAAACTCTCATTTTCATTTTAGTTTTCACTTAAAGTTGCCTGTTCTGGCATATGCCTGTATTCTCAGAATTTTGGTGGCTGAAGTAGGAAGATTGCCATGAGTTTGAGGCCAGTATTGGCCATATAGTGAGTGCCAAACCAACCAGAGCTACACAGCGTAAACTTGTTTCAGGAAACAACACTACAATAAACAAATAAAAATCTTTTAACATATATATTTACAGTTTAAGTAATTCTTATTTAAATTTCTTCCTTAGTAGTCTTTGATTAGTAATCTTTGGATATTTTTCATTTGATACTTTATTTTATCCTATGGCATCCCTTGTTCCTTTATTAAAACAACCACTGTTTTATCATGCAGCATAGTGACGACTGTAAAATTTGAACTATTGTCTGCAATAATGTAATTACGTTTTTCTATTTCTTAATACACTAGACATTCAAAAACAAAGATATTTAAAGAGAGAAGTGCTGTTTATAGTGACTATTTCAATTGTCATGACATTAATTTCAATAGTTCTAGGTGTTGTGGGTTAAAAATATTACCTTAGTGTGTTCTCTATGAAATCATCCTTTGTTGGAAATTATTAATGCCCAGTGAAGAAATGGTCTCATTGTCTTACAGAAATGTATTTTCCTTATTACTTAGACTCAGTACCAAGTGGCAGCTGCCTCTCTCAATACTCTATGTACCTTCTTATTTCTGAGATATCAGAACTAAATGTCTTCTAGGCCTTTATTTTCTTTAATGTATTAATAGAAATAAGAATGTATTAGAAATATTATACAGTGTGTAGTTTATTTGGGGACTGACCGATTTCTTCATACACAGGTATCAAAGTGGTTTCAAATATGATTTTTGAAGAAAGGTAAAATAAAGCTATACCAAAATAAGTTATTGGATACTGAGACTGATGTTCAGGAAGTCATTTCTCCATTCCTAAAATTTCTACCTATAAAATGACAGCCATAATTTCTAGCTATTACAGCCATTTGTGAGTATTAAATTAGGTGATTCTTATAAAGTAGCAGAAGAATGGTTTAGTACATCACAGACACATAGAAATAGATGCTATCTTAGCTGTAGGAATCTTCAGTATGATGACACAGAAATGGTCTGATGAAGTATCCTACTCTGCCATTATATAATATTCACATTTTTATTATTTGCCATATGCATTCTTTTATCACAGCTAGTGAGGAATAGATGTATGTCTAAACCCTTAAGGACAAGTTATACATGTGAAGCCAGATTGTAATATAGAGACACTGTATAATGTGTGCCATTAAATTCTGGGAACAAAACTAGGGATACAGAGCACAATAATGTGCTTAAAAATGAACATGCTCACTTACAGATACCACATTTCAGATTGTTAGACAGCTATTCAGATATTAGTACAGCCGAAGGTCATTGAAGATGCACCCTGTCCTTCCTCATCAGCAGCTTGTAAACCGGGAACTGAAATTGTGGGTCTTTGATTACACTTCCAAAGAATGCAATCTAAATCATTTCCATGGCCCTGGGTGGAGACATGATATTCTAAAGTTCCACAAAGAACATGATATTACTATCTAGCCTGCGGCTTTTGGGTAAAGAATAAGGATATACCAACATCCCCTCCCCTAAATGTTAATCTAAATGGAAAAGTACCCCCAGGAATCTATCTTTTACAGAAACTTTAAGAACTATAAAACCTAACTAAAAATGTATTTTTGGTACCTGTGTTCATTCCTGCCCTTGTCATATATTATTCTGTAACATTCTGTGTTATTCTACACTACACACTGTGTGTCTTGTCTAGATACATTTTAAGAAATATCATAAGAACCTAGGAGGAGGGGGAGTCCATAATGAGATCCCACTGACACATACAGATAAATATATCTATAAATATCTGAAAAGTTATTGTAAGATGGGACATTGAAAGTTTTTCTATAATTATTGATAAGCTAAAAATAGAATAAAATATTAAAATGTGAAAAATTGGTCAAATCAGGTCAAGTGAGACAAAAATAATTTAAACAAAATATCTCCTATTATATGAAATTGATTTTATATTTTTGAATATTTAAATTAGGTACAATTTTAACTTTTTAAAAATGTTGCTTTATGGGGCTTGAGAGATGGCCTAGCGGTTAAGAGCACCAACTGCTCTTGCAGAGGACCCAGGTTCACCAGCACCCACATGGCTGCTGAGAACTGTCTTTAACTCCAGTTCCAGGGGAATCCAAAACGCTCTAATGGCCTCCGCGGCATTGCACAAACCTGCATGCGGACAGTACATTCATACACATACAAAAATAACTAGAATAAAAAAAAATGTTGCTTTCTTTGTCTTGGCCTTAGCAAATATAACATTAAATATACAAAGTTTCCTTACTTCTACTTCACATTCCATTCCTAACCCACATGTAAGTTAAGCCTTGATCTTATGGAGATCTTACAGAGATCACCTGGCATTGATCTTATGGAGATCTTACAGAGATCACCTGGCATTGATCTTATGGAGATCTTAAAGAGATCACCTGCCTTGCCTCCCGAGTGCTGGGATGAAAGGTGTGTACCACCTTACTTGGCATCATATCACTTTTATTTTTACTATTTTATGAAGTTTTATGTCATCTAAAATTTTATTCATTGAATATTTCATAACATGCTGCATGTATTCCTTACTCAGTCAATAACAATAACATTTTTTGAAACTAGATCATTGCTGAGTACCATTTCTCCTATATATTATCTACTTTTAAATATTTTTTTGGTCTTTTACCATCTGAGTATTTTCTGACTGGTATTAATGCTCAGTATGCCAATGTCACATTTCCTGATCCTGTAAATTAGTCTTTTGTGTGCAGTACAGTGTTGAAAGTGCTCTCAAACAGGAGGCAGATTATGCCTCAGATTTCACCTGCTGGCTCTTTGTGCTCTCTTCAAGAATGGTCACATTTAGAACATACTGCTCTTACCTTTGTGATGCCAAACTGTGACTTTATTTAATCAACCTTTTTCTTATTAAGAACTCAGGGAGTGTGGCTATAATTAGAATTTCTAAAATCCCCTCTTTCAAAATTCTTTTTGATCCTAAGTGACAAATCAAGTTTGTTATAACTTAATTACTTCTGGTTTCTTTTCTGCAATTGAAATGTTTGATTTGATAAATGAGATATGAATACATGTAGTCCAATGGGGCATTATGAAGGCATGGATTGAGGAGGGGGGGTCTAAATTTGATTACGAACTGTTGTATGAAAAGTATAAAATCTCAATAAAAATTTGAAAAAGTAAAATAAGAGAAAATATGCAAATTTATCATTGATAATTAGGAAGAAAATCTTAATGAGATTAAGATTAACCTTAATTTGTCTCTTATGCAGTGTGACACCTGAGAAAGGTTTGAAGCTAGTTCTTCATATTATAGGTATGGATATGGGATTGTAAGGTATTGATTAAGGTTCCCTAGTTCCTCTGCCTCAGACAATGATTTGGACAGACACGAGTGGGAACAGAAAAGGAAATAAAGAATTAAAGAAGAGACAGATAAGTTTGGAAATGTTCTAGAGCTGACCACAGGCCCAGGTTTCAAAATATACATTGAGGTGAGGTCCTTGAGAACTTTTGTAAGTTATTTTCATATTGTTTATTCTT
>VZQC01011271.1:0-21985 GCA_009823505.1 Rhizomys pruinosus
CTGGAGTTCTCCTGGAATTGGAGTTACAGACAGTTCTCAGCCGCCATGTGGGTGCTGGGGATCGAGCCCGGGTCCTCTGCAAGAGCAGTCGGCGCTGTTAACGGTTAGGCTATCTCTCCAGCCCCTAATTTAAGCATCTTTATCTCAACTGGCAATCAAATGAATGTAATTTCAGATAAAAATGAAGCTGGGCGGGGGGGGTAGGGTGGGGGACGCAGGTCTAGATTTGATTAGTAACATGATCTTGTACAAAAATATATATAATAATAAAAAAGAGAAAAAAAAATGAAGCCAGGCATGGTCATACATGTCTGTAATCCCAGCACTCAGAAGCCTGAAGAAGGATTACCTGGAATTTGAGATCAGACTGGGAAACAGAATGAAGCTCTGTCTCAAAAATATAAAGTAACCATTGAGCATGGTGGATCATGCTTTTAATCCCAGCATTGGTCAGAGGCAGAGGTATATGGAGCTCTGTGAGTTCAAGGCCAGGCTGGTTTACATATAGAGTACTTGGGCTACAGGATGACACTGTTTCAAAAAGACTCTCTCTCTCTCTCTCTCTCTCTCTCTTTCTCTCTCTCTCTCTCTCTCTTTCTCTCTCTCTCTCTCTCTCTCTCTCTCTCTCTATATATATATATATATATAAATTATATATTATCATTATATATAATGATAATATATAATGCTAATAACAAGCAAAATCACATATTGCTCAACATAGAGAAGTTATTAATAAAGTTGTTAAAGAAAGTCAGGTAAAAGCCCTGGAGAGATGGCTTGCTCCTGGAGAGGACACATGATAAATTCCCAGCACCCACATGGCAGCTAAGAACTGTCTGTAACTCCAGTTCCAGGGGAATCCAACACACTCTTTGGACCTTTGTGGGTACTGCAAGACATGGGTGCAATACATTCATATACATAAATAAAAATAACAAATAAAGCCAGGTATGGTGGCACACGCCTTTAATCCTAGCACTTGGGACGCAGAGGCAAGTGGATCTCTGTAAGTTCAAGGCCAGTCTGGTCAACAGAGGGAGTTTTAGGACAGCTGGTGCTACAGGGAGACCCTGTCTCAAAAAGATAAATAAATAAATAAATAAATAAATAAATAAATAAATAAATATCTTTAAAAAGAAAGTCAGGAAATAACAAGCACCAGTGAGGATATGGGAACCATGATCTTCCTGTGCCACTGGAGGGAGTTCAAACAAGTGTAGCCTTGTCTCAAGGGAATATGCATGGAGCCATCTCTTTTCAAGTGTGAGTCATGAGTCTTCCTGGGCAGGGAGGTCTTGAAGATCCAGCAATGGGACTTCAGCCAGTGTCCAGCCTATAAAGAGGAAAGTCTGCTCATGCTTCAAAAAGAGAAGCCTGGTCTAGCAAGACCTAACTGTGTCCTCGAGTGGATGGAACTGGTGATTGAAAAACCAAAAGGATGGGCTGGAGAGATGGCCCAGCGGTTAAGAGCACCGACTGCTCTTGCAGAGGACCTGGGTTCAATCCCCAGCACCCACATGGTGGCTAAGAACCGTCCGAAACTCCAATTCCAGGAGAACTCCAGTTCCAGGGGAATCCAACACCCTCTTCTGACCTCCGCGGCATTGCACGACAGGGATGCACAGACCTGCATGCAGACAGTACATTCACACACATAAATAAATAAATAAAANAAAAAGAAAGATCCAAAAAGAGCCACATTTGCTCATCACCCATATACTCCGCAGCTGGCCCTGCCCAGGTTACTTACTTCTGAGGACTTCGATAGGATCCTCTAGGTCCGCTACTCTGAGAATAAAACAAGAAACCTGTTGTATAATCTGGATCTTTACGATGTACTGGGGTTGGTGGACCTTAGTCATTCGCAAGATAGGGAAGCTATCAACTGTACAGTTATATAGAGGATAATGGCAGGAGGATTAAGGATCTGAGAACATGTACTTTCAAGATATAGAAATTTAAAAAATCCTCACAAACCTTCAATGCACAGATATGGGGGATCTACTTAAGATTATTTAGCTTGTAGAAGATGAGTGGGCAATTCTTTATCTGGGAATTATCTGCCATTTCTTTGCAGAGTGGGTAGACTGCATGATTTGGCTACCCATGCTATGATATGGAGGTCCAGTTGCATTGGGAGATCAAGGAGCAGGACACATGCTATGCTGGACTCAAGTTGCCGGATGACCATGGTGGAAGAGGGGGGACCCCAGTGTGGAGCACAGGGGCAAAACTGATGGTGCTTTGGGCTTACCAAGGAAGAAGCTTCAAGTCTACTTGTCTATAGGTGGATAAACAGGGTAGTAACACTTTTGGTAAATAAAAAAAGATTATATTTAATAGTTAATCAATTTGGATAAATATTCCTTGTTCGTCTTTTTATGATACATCTACATGCGCAGTTCAATAATGCAGTCCTTAAGCGGTAATCCTATGGTGTGTTTCTATCACTATAGTATTAATGGATTAGTATTATAAAAAAAAGAGAATGTAAGTTATACTTCTTTTTACAAGCATGCAAATAGCAACTCCATTTACACTTGTTAAAATGTGACATGCCTGAAATAATGTCGCTTGGACTAACTTATATTTTATTTTCAAGATTTTGTAATATTTTGAATCATATTGATGGAGCTAGTATTATATAGATATGCAATCCATTATTCTTTGAAATAATCAATCGAGATGGGAATCAAATAAACAGAAAGAAGGAATCATTAAAGAACAGATCCAACAGATAGAACTATGTTCATCAAAGAATTGGTTATAAGACTGAAGAAATATATTAGCAATGCAATGACTATTGACTTAACTGGTATGACAGAATTCCATTGAGACTCAGGCGTGGGAGGAGTAGGTGGGTGCGACTGAGGTGTGGGCATGGATGGAGGAATGGTGAGTGCTAAATTCAGATTTTAGAAATTGTTTTGTGTACGTTGACAATTGCGCTCATGATAAAATAATAAAGTTAAAAAAAAAAGTAAGTGTAGCCTATATTCTGGTAATTAGACAGAGCTCTGGAGTGTACATTAGACATCAGAGTTAATACATTTGCGTGAGCTCAGAGAGGAGTCAGCTTATCTAGTTTTTCATGACGTTTATATGTAGTGCACTTTACTTTGAGTTACGTATGCATACAGAAGCGACCTCTATAGGACGGTTACTCGACACTATGTTCACATGCTACCCACAAAAAAGCGTGATCTTAAAGTATAACCATCTGATATGATTACCACACCAGTTCCACTGCTGTGGATAAATCTGCTCCCTCGATATTCACTGACCTCGTGTCAAGGCAGTTCGCCCATGCACCCAACTTGGTGTGGCGCCTACCGATACCTCTACGGATTGTGACAGACATACGTACCATCATATAAGCAATCATAAAAATTAACTAAAAAATATTTTAAAAAAGAATACATGCATGCAGGGTTGGAGAGATAAGTTCAGTGTACAGATCGCGTATACTTGCTACCAATTGCAGTAGGACTAGAGTTCAGTTCCCAGCAACCAGTCCACTTAAGGTGGCAACTCAGCACCTCTTCATCACTAGGGCCGTATTGATGGATTAGCTTCAAGCAGCATCAAACGTGCCCTTTTTTTCGTAGTCTGTCTCATGGGGATTGGTGCTGCACGAATATATCCTTTCACGTATCAACAGACAACTATGCAGCTAAATATGTATATGTATATCATATATATTCTATATAATTAAATTCTTATAATAATGAATCCACATGAAGTTTTGAGCTAAGATTTATGATTATCAAACCATGCATGTAAGTAGGATCATGTTTTGTGTATTTAAGCGATTCAGAGCCGCATGAAGACTCACGTTTAATTCTGGATACACCAGAGAGATACTCATCTGTCCTCAAGTTTCTTTAACGTGGCTTATGCTAAGGGGACCATTAATGGAGGCACATCTTACGGTATCGCCTTGGCAGAATATACAAAGGTTCAAGTACCGAGAAAGGTGTGTCGCAAACACAAGAAAATCCCCATGCTGAAACCCTATTCTCATGTAATGAAACAAGGATTTTCTCAGCAGAAATCATGAACCATAGCCTCACACAATCACATTCGCAGAGAGGAAAATGAAGAAACGGGGATATGAGATGCATATCATTTTATGTACCTAAAATAAAAAATACAACCCACCTAGCCACGCACGAAATATTTTGCATGTTGTTTATTTTACAAGGGAATTCATTCACTAGTGAAGGACATCCTCTGGAAGTTATGAGCTACATATTATTTTGATAGTGCTATGGGCATGCTATTCGATATCACCTGCAGGCTACACTGTACCTATGTTTTCCTTATACACCAAGAAATTCCTCAGAGAGATGATAAATAACATTCCCACCTGTTGGAAACCGTCCACGTTTAACAGGAGTTCTGTATAACTTTGGTTCCTTTACTTAAGGGGGTCTAGTGATTGATAGTAAGTCCGTGGCCTTTGCCCATCACGGGCCTTTGGATGGTGGAGAGGAGGAGCATAGCACAGGTCCCAGTCAATCAGCCCCACTCGTAAATCACCAACCGCACGGAGATCACTACATGCACGCTCATCATGTACACGTCGGCTCGAAAACCAGGGACTGTAAGTTGATGTCGGGCCTTAAGTTCGCTCACGAGATCTTGCAGGTGGTGGTATGAGCGTATAGCCTGAGTACCATTCCAACTTCCCGCACTCTTAGAAACTCCATTCCATCGATCTAGGCATGAGTTCCCGTTAGTATTCTGCGAATAATCAGAGCCATCACTTCAAGTCCTCTCAAATCAACCCACCAAAGTCCGGAGGTGGCTTATGAGCCTCCAACGTCACGTGAGAATCTAATAAAATCATAAAGTAAGATTGGAGTCGCCAAGAGAAAAATGTCATATGTAGTCAGAAGCACTGTAGAAGTGGAACCGTGAGGAAGAAGTACTTAAAGAAATAGGTAAGGGCCTTTCTTGGCATTAATATGTCCATAATTGGAACCATAAGGTTTTCAGGTTTTTGTTCTTTCAATTCTTCATAGTGTTGTTTGTGCATGTATGATTACTTTCTTACATAATGCATAGTACAATCATTTTCATATCTTCATTAGTACATGAGAAGGCCCAAGGCTGATGTCCGGGAACATTCCTAGTTGTTCTTGATCCGAACTTTCCATATCACGGAGTCCAGTGACTATCATGTCAGAGATGCTGGTATGTGCGGAGTTTCTCTAGTAGCTTGAGCTCTAGGGCCTCTCCATCTTTGCCTTCCGCCAGGCACAATTACACGGCAGATGCATCATGTTCACACATCTCAGTGATTTAACAACAGGTTCTTGGATCTGGACCCCTGTTTCATAGGCATTACATGGTTCAACTTGGTATGTTAAACACTGAGTCCTATCTTTTTTCCCAGGCCCATTAAAGTGGTTTTATTAATCTAGACTGCCCATTCTACCGACAGACTGGGACAAAACTAAGAGGGCTAGGAGAGGGAGAAGAACGAGAAGGAAGGTGGTCGGTGAGCGGGCATAGGGGAGAGGGGAACCGGGGGTGATTTGAGGGCAAGAGGGGGGGAGGGGACGGTGATTGTGAGGGGAGGGGGGGAGGGGTTAGTCTGGGTAAGGGGAGGTGATAGCGGAGTTGAGGGAGAAGCGGGAGAGTCGTAGAAGTGCGAGGTGGGGAGTAGGAGTATGACGATGCGAGAAGCGAGAGCTGAGTAGCCAGAGTGATTAGTAAGATGTTTAGTATGGAAGATTGCGTAGGTAGTGACGTTAGACGAGAGGGATTTGGGAGAGGGTTAAGTTTCCTAAGTTAGTATCGGAGTGATCGTTCATTTATTGCAGAGGTTTTATCATTAAGCTTAGAGGTATATAGATATTGTAGACATGACGAATTAGTAGAAGCTATGAAGGAGATGTTCTAGGTAGATAGACTGGCAGTTATGAGAGTGAGTCAAGATGAATACAGGTCGAGCTCTTAGCCCTCTGGCCAGCTGTTACGTCCGTTTGGGAGTCCTCAGGTTTATGTTCTGATAAGCTTGTCCCAGCTTTCGAAGAGGACCCTCTTATCTCTTAATTAGTTAGAGCAGTGCAAAGGACAGTAAGTCTTGATTGGGTGTTTTTGAGTCTAAGGTGCAGCGATTCACTATAATAGTCCATATAACTCCCAGCACTCTGTCACTACGCTATGGACGATGAACACCAGTTGAACATAGACTGAACTACGTTGACTCACTACCAGCCAGCTTACTGACAGTGTTGTCGTGCATCTTTCTCAGAACTACATCGATCAGGTTGTTTTATTGTATAGAACGCTCATCGACCACTCCCCAATTCATGGCACGGACAGAGCAGCCATCGTCCATAAAGGTTAGCTAATGAGTTCAATTATTACACTTTTCTTCTCATGGTAACATTTTTGGGCGTGACTTCTCAGGGTTAACATGAGGAGTGAGATCTGTTGTTGATTCTAGTGTTTTACTTATCAGGCACGTAGATTGAGATAGTTAATAGCTGAGATATTAAATCTACAACAGATCAGTTCCAACAATCTCTACGGGTGATTACCATTCTGCACATGACTTGTCATGTAGGTTTGAGCTTGAGAAACTTTAACGCGATTACATACGATCTACTACTTATATGACTCATAGAACCATTGTATACTAATTATCTTATAACATTTAAAAATATGCACTTCTATACTTAGATATTACCATATCAGTTTAAATACTAATAGCAGATGATTAATTTAGCTGATACGGGCTGGAGGGAGAATGAGCCTAAAGGCGATGAAGTAGAAGGTAAATGTTTATATTGCTACTGAAGAGACAGAGCATCTTTAAAGCATTGATACTGGGCCGTGTCGATTCCTCACACTCCTTCGTTTGGTCCACATGATGGCTGCGAGGAGGATACAGTCTGTAACTCACATTCCAGGAGAACTCCAGTTTTCCAGGGAGTGAGATATTCTCGACTTCACCTCGGGTATCTCTGACTCCGCAGGCATGATTGCAATCGACGACGTCAGTGCACAGAACCATGACATCAGTCACCGACTAGTTAATGATCATTACTACACTTTAGCAAGAAAAAATAATATAAAAAATTGTTCTATTATTCTGTGCACATGTAAATACTTATCGAGTTTACTATCAATGAAATGGATTTGTCCACAGGAGTAAGTGGAGATGATGTGATTTTTTTAAAATAGTCAATAAAAAAAAAAAATAGAAAAGACTATTTACATCAGCTCATTTTAGAGATATAATATTGTATCCAAATCACAAACCATAGAGTTCATTACAGTTTACTTATAATGCTTATAGTCTGGTTGTATACCAAAAGTAGATGAAGAACATGTGTTTTACAAGCAAGAAGAAGGAATATCAATAAAGCAGTATTTAATTCGGACACGAGTCAAGGAGTACTATATAATGTTGTTGTATTAGACTGTAAGGTGGGAAGTTCTGGTCTGTAAGTGGTTGTATAACTACGCACCCAATTTAAGATTAGGAGAGTTAAGCATCTTTCGTATGTTTGGTTGGGTTTCGGTACGTCTCTTCAGAGCGAGGCGAGATCACACTAGTTAAGCAGACGCCAGCATGTTCCCTGGCAACACTACGAACTCTTGTAGTAACCCAGGAACTGGCCCTGTTATGAACGTACAGCTAAAGATCTAGGCACGTTAGTAACGCTACGTGTTGCGCTACGTTCTGAAAAAGCTGTTAGGATCATCACACTAGCCGCTGACAGTAAACTATACCTCCAGAAATCAGTCTGTCGACCCTTGGCACTGCTGCGCTCACCTACTACCGTGCCATGCCCAGAATTAGGACATTGATAATCTTTTATCCTTCCTTATGAGTCTCTTGAAGCTTCAACCTCACCATTACCTTCAGCTTTCCTCTATCCCTCTCTCACTGGGCTCCGAGTAATATCGCTGTTGCCACGAACAGCAGATATTGCGTTAGCACACTTTGGCTCAGTATCTTCATAGTCGAGTATATTTTTGCAGCACCTGCATAAATCATTTTATATGTCGGTTTCTTGTTTCTGCTGTAGAAGCTCTATAATTCAGTTCACCACAGCAGCAGCAGGCTGTAGCTAAATTACCTTTGAAGGCTAATCGTCCTTATCAAATATAACAGGAGAGAGATGAATAGAAACAAGGGCTCTCAACTTAACATCCCGAGTAAAAATTGTTGCTCATAGCTTTGTCTCTCAAACTCATAACCAGAGGCCATTGTGAGCTGCTGTGTAGCAGTCTCCCTTCGACAGCAGTGTTGATGCTGCTTTGTTCTGCGAAATTGTCTTGAGATCGCACTCATAGAGACGTGGCATAACCATAGTAGAATCATGTAAGAACCACCTCGTAGAACCTAGACATCACCAAAGTCTAACCACCAGTGAATTCTAGCGACCGTATATATGGGCTGGGGGTACCTCATGCAGGAACCTACCACCAACTAGAGTACTATGCCAACCGACGATTGGCATCCAACTGTTTATAATAGTAGAGTTTGATAAGTATAATTGAGATTTCTCATAGTCGACAACCTGCCAGTGAACATCAGTCCGTATCATCAAAAAACAAGCATGAAGCGGACCTATACTGAAATGACTAAAGACAAAATGTATCTTTCGTTATTGTATTTTACTAGTATCTCAATATAGAATTTATTTGTTGAGCCCATGAAGCCACCGGTGTGACGATGGACTCGTGTCACATTTTTTGATAACTCCGAGCTGGGATAAAGCAGGAGCGCTCATCATTATATTTGTATACCTATGTCACGGGAATAATATGAGCCATTCCTAATGGATGCTTTGACTTTTCTTGTGCTTCTGGCTATTACTTCCCCATCTTCATGTCCCTCTATACGCTAGTATTCCGTGTTTGGTGTTTTGTTGCAACAAACCCAACACAATGCAGAGTTTTATCTGCTTTGGTAATCCATGTGTGTATGTTTTTCTTCTACCAGCAGAGGTCATATCACGATCTCCGCTACTGTGTTTGTTTTTTCCTCTGCTGCTTGCCAAAAGAATAATCAACATATCTGCCTTCTCTCTCGATCCCTTAATGCGGTGGCCCTCTCTAATTGAATTTTTCCCAGTGGAAACTGTGAACTTCTACTGCGTGGCACAAGTTTAAATCTAATCGGATTCTTCTCAATTGGATCATGACCCAGGAAGAAGAGCCATCAAGAGGATATTGGGCAACATTCTTCCACCCACTGTTTGTGGCGCATCTGGAGCTACAGAGAGCTAAGTAAAATAGCCATCAAGTATGCTCCGCTGTTATATATAGTATCAGGTTACACTCACATAGTGCCCGCTTCCTCCATTCTTGGGCGCCTGCTTCTGTCTCACACAAGTAGAATACACCATAGGATTTAGCCAATGACAGCTCACGGGAACCCTGCCCTAATTTATGAGTGACCGGGACGTCTGAAAGAGAGATTAGAAAAGGTCTTAGTTAAGTTTTACAGAGTTATTGTAATATATATTCTAGAGGAAGATGGGAACAGCCTAGTATGAACAATCTCTGCACGCAAACAGTATCATGCAAGACATGGAGTTGACACAGGTGCTAGAGTACCTGTAGGGATCACAGGAGGTAACCATGCTTACTCTGTGCGAGTGACCGAGTGGCCTCCGTACAGACGGGTATCTTAACACTATGTGCATTTTGCTTACACCTCTTTGGGTATATATATATGACATCTGCTTGCAAAATTGTCTTATCAACACAATATATTCTGATAGAAACACTCTGAATATCACTAGCCCAAAAATCCTGTCGAGTATCACCATCAGAGCGTCAATGCCCGCTTGAGGTCTCACGCACCAACAACCGACTTGTGGCGCGAGGGTAGGTTTGAATCTCTACAAAAATCTGATTTATAATAATATTGAAGGTAGGAGGTGTATATGCTCTGGGTATGGAGATATGGATATATCGATTCATCGATCATCACTAGAGAATGGTAGATAATCACTAAACGAATGTTAGAATGCAGAGTGACTGGAGATAGACTGAATGGAAATGGAAATATGAGCGGTATGAGAAGATATATTCGCATATATGTTATATCATTTTTTAACGTTAGTAGGAAAATTAGGACTAATGATATGGATATAAGAAATAGTCCACTCCCTCAAGGTGTCATAGAAGGTAAGTGATTAGTGCAAATGATAGATAACGGCTAAAGCATCGTATAGATGTCATGCAGTGAGGTTCTCTGTGATTGTGGATATGAGATTGATTGGATATATGCATTTTCATTCCCTAGGGGTGACATAATGACAACGATTAAGATAAATGAAATAGATATAGAAATAATATAGTGGAATATTAGAAGGATGTAGTGGATATAGAGACTGGCTAGTTATATGGATTATAATGATTGCCGTCTAGTGGAGAAATGACCCTGAGATTATGGATAGGATGACTACAGAAATCGTGGATGATAAGATATAGATTAGATGTAGTACTAGATTGGATATAGGGTATGGATAATGGTATAACGACTTATGGAGACAATTAGCTATTGATATAAACTGCGTGAATGATATGATAAGCAGAAATTAGGTATGTTCATAAGGTGTTAGGATCACTTAATTACTTGACAGATGTCCTATTAGTACTGTAGATCCTCACATGCACCGCTCTATCATGCTGATCTCCAATAGCAGTGGAGAGTCCCTGGTTAACTGGAGTTGCAAGAGTTGACCAATGCTCTCCAAATCTTTCTATCGAGGAGACTTAACAACATCTCCACTTCCAGCGATGCCACTAACATGAGTTGCTCAGACGTGGCAGGTGAAGGGGTAATGGAGGGTTCTGTCTACGGCAGCGATCGACTGTCCCAATGTCCTACTATTTCAGGGGTGGTTAACTAGAGAACTGGTGATGTTGGGCGGTGTTTTAAGCCGTGGATTGTTGGCCTTGTAAGTGACGCAGCCCTGACCAGCGTCGAGCGATTGTATGATAGTAGCTAACAGCGCTCGCAGCTTTCTTCCATCATGGTCCAGACCGAAGACGTCATCAGGGCTTGCGAATTCATTCCTGAATGAGGGTCCTCTGTACTAGTCAGGGAAAACCCGTTTGTCCTCATTAGGTGCATATAGTGGGCAACCTTTTTGTTTTTCCGACTTGGCTCTTGCAATGGCTGGCGCGATCTCCTCTTCCTCAAATGATTCTCCGGAGTTCGGTAGTTAGTGCAAGCAAAAGTAATTTGGGTATGATTGGATAGTATCCATATATCTTAGCCCGGTAGTATAACACCTGATAGGCCTCCCTTATTTTCTAGCCCTCCCCATGTTGGGTCTCCACTTCTAATAGGAGTACTCTAGTGTAGAAAAGTGCGATGCTGTCATAAGCAAGCTTTTCTCTGGGGGAGTTTGTGAAAAGAAAAGTGTGTATTTAATTTCTTATTGAGTTTCATAAATTACAATAGATTAAGGCATATTGTCGAGGTTTATGGAGTCTTGAGTAGACATTTAACAGAATTAGTCAGTATATTACACAGGTTCCATCATCATCCCAATGTGCCCGCACACCTATGTATCGCGGGCTTAGGGGTCTCCCATGTAAGATCCTTGGGCTAGTTTGAGTCATCATTGTTCAGGGTGTTAGAACTCTGCTACCCTATTCTTATGTGAATGCAGCAAGATAACGGCTTAAAACATTTCCCAAATTTATACCGAGTGGAAAATTTTGTAAATGTGCGTACCATTACCAATAAATTTCATAATTCCATGCGGGGGCCTAAAAATTGCACCTAGTTTTGGTTAGACGAGATCTTGCCCTATGTCCATGTTTAAATCGGGGAGTATTTCTATTGTAGATGGTCCGGAAAGCGTAGTTCTATGTAAAGAAATGAAGAATACTTTTGAAAATGTGGGGAGACTAACAGCTTTGATTTTTTCTCCCTTAGTTCTTTGTCTTCAATAAAGCACAAATGATATTAATAATTGTTGTGTAGGTCTGTACCGTAAAGACCGTAGCGTTGGGTTGCCAAATCGACTTCTGGAATAAGGTCTCTACTTTGCGAGAGAACAGAGGGAGGCAATATGGGACAGTACTGCAAATTGCCAGAATGTATCGTGGTGGATTCCTCTAATGAGGGGAAGCTACCTGGTCTATCGAGCCGAAGATATGGGAATTCAAAGTATTCCAGACAGCCTGCGAGGCGCATTGTAGGCCATAACGGAGTCCGGGCTTCTTTGTCATCTTGAAAGTTTAGACGACAGAAAATAAAAAGACAACATAGTGAGAGATCACAACTGATACACTCTCGGTCCGTATTATTGTAGGTACCACACTACCTTTTAAATTTTCTAGGCGTTAAGAGAACCATCCTTTATATTGTAATGTAGTTAACTATTTCTTTACAAATTTCAACTTCAGTTTATGAGTATTAGCTTACTTGTAAGGTAGGAGTTGGGAATAATCTATAATAAACCCATATGTTTGTTAACGTAATAAAGTGCCCTTATATAGCTGAGTAGCGATGTCCCCTACCTCAAGACTTCATCCACCTTGCGTACTCTCTCCCTCTCGATACATATAGACTTCCAATCCCTTGAGTGCCCACCACCTCACTATGACGCACGTTCAACTTGCTATACTTCTTGTTTATTACACACCACATTATAAGTATTCCTTTTTATATACCCCTGAAATTCCACTATCTCCAATTGATGAGATGAAGAATTGGTTTGCACACTTGGCGCATCTTTGCGCCGAATGAGTGGACATGCGTGAGTAAGATGAAATTATAAGTACTCACAGCTCTCTGAAACTTCATGGATCAAACAAACCTGTGTATTTTAAGAATTCAAAGAAGACACTCCAGCAGCTAATATGGATAGGAGAAATTATTGCTTGTGATATTTGTCTTTCTAGCAGACTGAGGATGTATCATAATAGTCTCCACACACCGTCCCACCCGATTGCTTTCCAGTTCCATCCATAATATCCCATACCATCGAATATATGTGTAATTTTTATCATAGCTTTGAATAAGATTCCCATTCCTAGTATAATGTACCTATGGCTCTTAGAATCCCCTATATCCATCCTAGTTCCGTTGCTTGAAACCATCACTGAATAGAGTTAGTTCTAGTTTTCTGGCCTAATGTGAAATAAGTCTAAATTAGAACGTATTACATCTTAAATTGAAATAATGATACCATTCTTTATTTAGGTGAAGCAGAAATAGTCTCGCCTTGAGGGTAGAATTATAAAGTAAAGGAGTTCTGTATTTGTGGTAGAATCCTATGTCCGAAGTAGTGGTGATTGGGTTAAAGATCATATATCCCGCGATAGTACTCCAAAACCTTTAAGTACAACTTAATCGCTACTCACACGAATCAGAGTGCGGCACTCTATAGGGTGTGTGGGCTGTTGGACCAGCCTACACATTCCCAATTCTGCAGTTGGGGTGAATGAGAATTCCTTCTCTAATATTCCCACCACGCCTAAAATCCTCCCCACATATATATATGTCATAAACCAAAGTAATTTTAGATTTTTTATTCTGAAACTCCGATCAAAGGCAAAAGGACAACAGTTGTACTGAGATGGAGGAGACTCCATAAGATACAATAAAGAGCCATCTTATATCTGTTGCACCTTTAAAATTAATTTTCCCGTTAGTTATGTACTTAAATTATGAATATTATGCGCACTACAACTAAACCAAGGTGTGAGTATGCGTTCAGTGATAGTTATGCAATCATCTCCACTCTTTTATGTGCGAACTCCCTGTTTTATCTCCTCTGCTCTTTCCAAGGTAAAGCCTGGTTAGACTTTGGTTTTAAATTTTTCCCACTAGCATATAGCCCTACCGGATGCGAATGTGCAATGCGGCGCACGAAGGTTGGGGGTACGTGGGTTATCGCAACTGCATGTGCCCTGAAAGTGCTACAGAGCCCGCTCCTGACGATGCTGACTATCTAATCTTATATGCCAAATGGAGGTTATTGCGCAAATGCGCACATACTCACCCACAAATCTCAGACCACACTACAATTGCCCCGTCAGGTTCACAATACTGATTAGAGTCTCACGTTCTTCTATTTCGAGCATTCCCCTCTTCGAGTCAGAGACTCAAGGTTGTCCGCTGAGTTCACAGTGAAAAACTAACACAGAGATACCTAGGTTACGCACGTGAGATAGGAAATCCTAGAGGTGCGCTTAGGAGGCGAACAGGGTGACCTACAGATACCCTTGGTCCTCTTTTTAAGATGCTTTACTTTTTGGTGAGTTCTAACCTCTCTATGCACACTATCCTGCATGAGCGAAGGCCAAGCGAGGTTGAATTATTTTTGTGATGGAAATTTTATAACTATTGGCTCACCCTCAGAATCTACTGTAAAGTCGATGGCTTCAATACGTAAGTCTTGCATGAAGGACAAAGCTGGCGGCAGATACAGGATGACACTGACACGCCCTCCACCTCTCTAAGTATCCACGCGAATAGTACCTAAAGGAACTAAGGAGAGAAATCAAATGAGAAATCCTTAATCTCGATGCACCCCCCGAACTGAAACTTTCTCTAGCTGTCGAGTCACGAGTAAGACCTTGGTGCCTTGGGGAAATAACTGAAACACAAGTACCCTCAATGCTTAACACACATATGGTAAGGTCCTTTTTCCGCTCTAAATGTTAAAAAACAACATAATTTGTTTAGATATAAGCATATCCCACGTGGTTATTTTTTAATCATCACCAGTTCTCACATGGCGAATTACCATCCGTACATATGGTACATCGTAGACGATCTGGTAAACCTTTTTCCTGTCTGTAGCTTCTGTCACAGGCAAAATAAAGCACATTATGGACCATGCGGTGTGCTACGGCACATTCCCTTACGTCTGATCCGAAGACAGGGAGGGAGACTCTAGGAGTACTTCTCACTCTCTTGTACCACATTAATACAAAATTAATACAATTAAAGCTCACTTAAAATTTTCTGTGAGCCTCTATTAAGTTTTTTCTACAATAGGCTTTTGTGTAGACATCCAGCAGTAATCGATTTTTTTTGTTATTTGTCATTCTACGCTTATCAATGTACTTGTAATGATGATTTGGACCATAAGAAAGTTTTCTTACCATTAGAGACGTAGATGTTAATTCACTAATTGTGGTCCAAATGGATGACCTAATTAGTTTTGAATTTGCACATCATGCTTTTCTAGATGTTCTCTGCAAGCAGAAATTGTGAATGCGGTTCTGAGCTAAATAATTTAAATTATTCTTTCACGTTGAAGATGAAAAAATGGCGCCTTACACCAAAGTCAAAAGCAAACGGTACTATTTCAGTATTCATTGAGCTTTGGGTTTAAGTGAGGTGGTGTGATGGAAGAAGCTATTTAAAAATTTGTGGCTTATTATCTCTCTCTAAGACTATTTATCAACTCGACAGTAATAGTTCAGCTATAAATCAATATCAGCGGGTTTACTTCAATAATGGGGTGACATGCCTAGAACGTACAACGGTTTACTAGGGATGGACCAAGAAGTGGGTGTTAGAACTGTGGCAGGAAGAGGGGAGAGTGGAGAAGAACACAAGACATCGCCATTTTAGATTGAATAGGCGTCAACGAAGAATCTGGGAGTTGTCCTGATAGGCGGAAAGTGGTGCCTTGAGAGCTAGGAGATTCATAACTCATGAGCATAGAGAAATCCTTACTGGCAAGACAACTGGAGAGAGAGTGTAATAGTTATGAGTAAAACATGGCCTTATCGTCTCTCAACACGGAGCGAAATAACCAACTAAAAGAGAAGGAGACACGTTAACCAGGTGAGACCAAAATAAGATAAGATAATTGGAATGCTTGAATAATATCTCTCAATACAAGCCTATGGTTTTAAAATAAAAGTCTACATTATTAATAACTTTTTAGAATATTCTCTTAGGCCCCATAGATACCAGAACTAGGATTATTATTACCCCTCAAGAGTTATGGAGTAGTTAAGCCACCCAGATACATTAGCAAACTGAGAAGATTGTTTTTAACTCCCTCCTTTCCACCCTTCGCCTGATCAGACTTTAGAGTCGACATCAGTAAGTGTCCTTGCCGACTCGCTCGCACATTCTGGCTAGGAAATGAGAGTCCCTGGAGACACTTCTCACAATCAGCTACGTGTTGTAGCATCTCCTTAAAGTGTTTGTCACTGTAATACGCGGCACTGGAAAAACCACAGAAAAGGACCGAGATAGGGTAAATATTTTAAATTTGTATGTTGAACGTTGGTGATTTACAAACCACAATATCCATGTACAAGACAGTTTGTCCTAGTTGATAGTGTGGTTGTTGGTATAGTTGATAAAAAGATTTTCCTAATCGTTACCTCTATTGCTGTTCTTAGGATATGGCAGTCCATTTATTGCCAAAGTTAAAGAATCGGACAACACTAGAGCAGTAGAAATTAATGATAAATATCAAGTCAAACCACACTCAGTCATGATATCCAACCACTTTTAACCTCTGAAATGGAAATTTGACATGGTTTAAATGAATACTGAGGAAAATGCTCTATTAAACTAGAATATGGGAAGCACAATTTATCTTTCTGTCCATCTGTTTGTCTATGTTCCCATGTATACAGGGACACCTTATATATGTGGGTGAGAGTGATGTGTTGCCACCTGTGAAGGCCACAAGGTCACCTTGGGGACATTTGCTCCTGCAACTATCATCCGTTTTTATTTTATCTATTGTTTTTATTAATTTAATTTTCTACGTGTGAATGGATATATTGCCTGCATGTATGTAGTGTACTATCTTGGTGTCATAATGCCCACAGTGGTCATAGGAGGGCATTGGATCCCCTGGAACTGAAATTATGAAATGGTTGTTAGCCATCATTGGGTTCTGAGAATCGAACCCAGTGGTCTTCTGCAAGAGCATCCCTCTTAACCGCTGAGCCAGCTCTCGCAAGCAGTCCCACCACATCCACCTGCTTTTCTGAGGCAGGTTCGCCTCCTTGTTTGGAAGTTGTGTGCTTACCGACTTAGGGCAACTGGCTGTCTCTCCCTGCCAGTACTAGGAATTACAAGTGCATGCAACACAACGCAGCTTACGTGGGTGCTGGGGATGGAGCTCTGGGGCACTGTGCTTAATGCAGAGAAAGTACTGCTGACTGATAAGCTCCCCAGCACCCCTTTACCTTCCTGATGAAGGTACACTTCAGGGGCTAGTGATAATCACTGTGCGTCCCGTGCTTTCTGGCCATTTGGCCTTTGTCTGTGAAGACGATGGTAGGACAATGCTTGGACTTTTGTGAAATAATGTTTCAGAAGCACAAAACCCAGGGCCTGCACAGAGTCCAAGAAACAGGTTCCCTCAGACAGCAGCCTGTGTGCTGGTTCTGAACTTCCCTTGGACATATTTGAATTCCTGATGCCCACCTGGGGCAGATGTCTTCTCTGAGTGCCTCATCTGGTCAGTGCTATCTCCAAGGACTGTCAGAAAATCTGGAAAAATATAGAGTGGGTCTCTGCCGGTTCAGTCGGGAGAAATCATATGTATGAATGAGGTCGCTTTCACAATCCCGTCTGAAACTTTGTCAGAACTGTTTTTTGTGATTCCTTGATTTTTCAACTACTCCCACTTGGTTGTACCTTGCCCGTAGGAGGGAAAGGGCGTGTGGGGAGGGATGAGGATGGTTTTAGTAGAAAGATGGCATGTTGAAAGTGACAGCGCTTCAGACGCCTTTCTGCAGACTAAATGTTCGTGTGACAGCTGACTATTGGACAGTACCCTTTGACTAAATCCCATGTTGGAGACAGAGAGGCCTATGTCGCTTGAATTTGGCACGCCGATGGGATCAGCCCTTGCAAGGGGATGAATGGGTGGCCAAACTTCAGCACTGGGACTGGACACTAGCTTTACTCCTTTGCCAGGATACCAATAGGATAATGACGTGGAGCCAGTCATTGAGCAGCTTTACTCTTACCTCTACGCTCCAAAATGCCTAAGGAAAGGTTTTGTTGCCTTTTCCTCGGAAGGCGGATCTTTTCAGTGGTCGTCTCCAAAATAGGACCCTTCCTGGGAACGCCCCATACAAATAGCTCCTTTGCCTTTGAACTTCTCAGTCATTTGCCTGTTGACGAACTAGATCACGAGACCCTAACCCGTGGTTTGCTCCAATCTAGAGTGAATTGAAAAAAAGCAAGGGGCAATCCTTAATGTGCTTGATGACACTGTCTCTGTTCTCTACTGATTGTTCATATGGCTTTGTTACTGAGCCCACCAGCTGCCTTCCTCCAGAGTCCTTCTCCTTTCCCCAAATGTGTCATACTGAGATACACAAATAGCTGTGTTTATATGATTTACTATGTGGCCATGTGACCAAGCCCTCCTTCCCCATCCACAACCCTGTTGCCGGCTTTTTAAATCTAGCACCTTGGGAGGCAGAGGCAGGTCAGATCTCTGTAGTTCAAGCCAGCCTGGTCTACAGAGCAGTCTCCAGGAGCCAGTGGCTAAAGGGAGACCCTGTCTCAAAAGACCAAAGAAAAAAAAAAAGCAACTACCATCTGATTAAGTGAATTCTAAAGATTTTTCTCAACCTAGCATTCAAGTATCCTAATAAGAATTTACTAAATTGTGGATCCTTGGGCTAAGGATTAAAGAGGCAGCTGCCCCCCACCCCAGCATTAATGACATCTGCCCCCACACCAGCATTAATGACATCTGCCCTGTGTGTGTGTCGGATTCCCCTGGAACTGGAGTTCTCCTGGAATTGGAGTTTCAGATGGTTCTCGGCCGCCACGTGGGTGCTGGGGATCGAAGCCGGGTCCTCTGTAAGAGCGGTCGGCTTTTTTTAAGCAGGTAAAAAAATGATTAATTCCTCTTCAAGTCAAATCATAAGAAATACATGTTCTAGGGCTGGAGAGATGGCCTAGTGGTTAAAAGCACCAACTACTCTTGCAGAGGACCCGGGTTCGATCTCCAGCACCCACATGGCGGCCAAGAACCGTCTGAAACTCCAATTCCAGGAGAACTCCAGTACCAGGGGAATCCGACACCCTCTTCTGACCTCCGTGGCATTGCACAACACGGGTGCACAGACCTACATGCAGACAGTACATATATATACATACAGAAATAAATAATAAAATTTAAAAAAAAATAAATAAAATAAAATTACCTGGGTTTTAATTTTGGCTCTCCCATTTTGTAACTGTGTAATATTGGGGAAATTGCTTAACAATTTGTGCCTCAATTTCATTTGTAAAATGTGATAAGATTCACGCCTCAGAAGATGATGAAATACTGGAGCAAGGAATTCATGTTTTAGAGTTTTAATGTATAATACCACATTACCCTCAGAAAGTTTTTAATTTTATGCAACATTTATATACTAACTTTTATAGTCAAGGGGAAAAATTTTATAATAAAGGAATATATTAAATGATTGAAAGGAAAATGGATTTAGTATAAAAAAGAAACATTAATTAACTATCTTCCATGGGCTTTATGGCTGAGAAATAATTTGTGACTTAGGTTTTTCATATTAACTCAAGTTTTTCTTTGTTCTTTTAAAGGAAGCTTTCACTGTCTACAAATTGCATTGAAAAAATTGCCAACCTGAATGGCTTAAGTAAGTGATTCACGGTAACAAATGGTTCTTGGATTTTCTAGTGAGTCAAATAAAAATTCCAAAGACACTATGTAATTCTAGAAGCTGTGCCTGTTTTAATCGTAGTAGTAATCGTCAGATGACAGAGGCTATATGTTAACCACATTTAAGTTTGGTTGTCCAAAGAAAAGTAGAGACAGCATGAAATGTGAATTTTTTTAAAATGTGAATATTTTAAAGATCTTCTAAATCCTTTATAATTTGAATTGAGACGACTTTGATGATCAGATTTTTTATGTATTTCTTGGTTCAGATTTGTCATATGAGTATTTCAAGCTTGTTGTGTTTAAATTTTCATTCCTCACCGTCCCGTACTCGTTATCCTTATTCATGGCATCACCACCCTCCCAGGTGTCATTGCTTCTCATTCTCTCAATTAGTTTTTCATGGCTGCTGCAACAGAAATTTATTCTCTCAGTTTTAGAAGTTGGAAGACTGGAATTAGCTTCACTGAGCCAAAACTCAAGCCTCCCTCTGAGACTTTAAGAATTTTTCTCTGGGGCTTGAGAGATGGCTCAGTGGTTAAGAGCACTGACTGCTCTTGCAGAGGACCCAGGTTCGTTTCCCAGCACCCACATGGGGACTAAGAACTGTCTTTAGTGCCAGGCAGAGGCAGGTGGACCTCTGTGAGTTCAAGGCCAGCCTGGTCTACATAGTGTTCCAGGCCAGCTGGTGCTACAGGGAGACACTGTCTATCTGAAAAACACCAAAAAAAGAAAGAGAGAGAGAGAGAGAGAGAGAGAGAGAGAAAAAAAAAAAAAAAGAGAGAGAGAGAGAATTTTTCTCTTGCCTGTTCCACATTTTGGGGGGATGGGGGTCTTTTTGAAACAGGATTCTCTGTAGCCCCACCTGGGCTAGAACTCTATGTAGATGAGGCTGGCCTCAATCTCACAGAGATTCACCTGTCTCTGCCTCCTGAATGCTGGGATCAAAGGCATGCACCACTGCACTGGTAGCTTCCTGTTTCATTTTCTGATGGCTGCCACATTCCTTGGCTTCTGATTGTGTCTGCCAATTTCTGCTTTTGTGATCAAACTGACCTCTGTTCTGTTTGTATCAAATCTCTGCCTCCCCCACACCTGATATTGAGGATAAGTTCCCATCTCAAGATCTTCGCTCATATCTGCAAAGTACTTTCCTGCCGTACAAACTCATGGGTTCTAGGGATTAGAGGGGAGAGAGAGAGACAGAGAGAGAGAGAGACAGAGAGAGAGAGAGACAGAGAGAGAGACAGAGAGACAGAGAGACTCGGTAGGAAAAGATGTCCTGATGACTTATCAATGCCTTTTATAGGCATGGTATCGAAGAGCATGGACTTCGCTGCACTTGACTCATCTCATTTGAGTTCTGTTGTGTAACAAGCAGTCCTTCTTGCAGTCCACAGTGCAGGAACACTGTGTGTTCTGTCTGACTGTGAAGTGAAGGAAGCCACCTAATCCATCTAAAGAGCTGGACTTGGTGCCAGCTTGTCTGCTCCTCTGTCCCTTCCTGAACACCATTTAAGCTCAGATGAGAGGATCTGAAACATGAATAAACTTTATTTAGCAGGTGGCTTATCGGGCAGAATAACTCTAAGGACAGTTTATTATACCAGAACTGTGACTATCTTAAACTCATGTCTGAAAAGTGAATAATATAGATATTAGGAATCTAGGAATTAAAGATGAGGAAAACATTTATTTTGTTTTTTTTTGAGACAGGGTCTCCTTGTAGTCCCAGCTGACCTGGAACTTGCTATATAGACCAGGCAGCCCTTGAGCTCACAGAGATCCAACTGCCTCTGCCTCCAGAGTGCTGGGATTAAAGGTGTATGCCACCACACCCAGCAAGATTAGAACATTTTTAATTTTCTTACGTATTTAGTATAGTATGTACTTTAGTCTTCTTACAAATAAACATAAAACTTTAAAATACTTTGTTTTGTTTTGAAGCAGGGTCTTGTTTTATAGTAAATACTGGTTGCAAATTCACTGTCCTCAGTCTTTCCTCACTCTTTCCTCAGTCCCCTGTGTGCTGAAATTATAGTGTTCACTACCACAGTTGGCTTGACAGCACTGTTTTGATTTCCATCATGATCATATGTGAAAAAAAAACAACAAGGTTTTCCTTCTAGTAGTATCTTAATTATACTGCAGATAAATATGAAAAGTATATAAAGACCAAAAGAAAAAGAAAAAGAAAGCAGGGCATGGTGGCGCACGCCTTTAATCCTAGCACTTGGGAGGCAGAGGCAGGCGGATCTTTGTGAGTTCAAGGACAGCCTGGTCTACAGAGCGAGTTCTAGGACAGCTGGGGCTACAGGGAGACCCTGTCTCAAAAATACCAAAAAAAAAAA
>VZQC01011272.1:0-43660 GCA_009823505.1 Rhizomys pruinosus
ATAAAGTATTATAGTTAAATTGCCATATGTTTGGTATTTGTCTCTTTTTAATTTTTTTATTTCATTTTTTGGTTGTTTTGAGACAGGGTGGTCCTGGAGCTCCAGCTGTCCTGGAGCTCCCTATATAGAAAACAGGCTGTACTCTATCTCACAGAAATCTTCCTGCCCCCAAGTGCTGAGATTAAAAGCATACACCACAACTGACACTCATGTCTTTTTTTTTAATGGACAAAAAGCCATACATAGGAAAATGAGATTAGAATTCTTTAAACCCCTTCCCTGTAAATTTTCTCCAAACTAGAAATAAGTCTATAAGTTGATTTTCCCTTACAAAATTTTATTTCATAATCTGTTTGGAATACAAAGAAACTGAGGTAAAAATTTTATAAATTTTGAAGATCTGGGTAACTCTGAGGGGAGCGGCCATCATGACTTATTTTTGACTCTGCTTTTTTTTTTCCTTTCATCAAGTATTGTAATATAATATTTCCCTTACATTAAAAAAGAACAAAAATAACTTAATTCACATTAGACAATTACTGGGAATCTTTCAAATAATAATGTACTTTAAAATGTAGTGACAAGGATCAATAGATGTCAGTATTTTTTTAATAAATAGAACCCAGCTGAAATTATATTTTATGCCAAAATAAAATGAAAATCACTGGTATCTCAGGATACAGACAGAATTAAATATTTAACTACACCATGTGTATCATTTTATAGCAATCCTTGATGAAAGTAATTTATCTCTGATGTACATTGGCAGTAATCTAATTTTCTTTTGTGTGCATTTTATTTATCTACATAGAGAAGATCATCTTCAAGGACCAACTGAACAAAATGTCATGACAATTTTCCTCCATTAGATTTTAGGTGTAGCAAAGTGTTGTTAATGTAGCTTCATCATTAACTTCTACATATTCAAGGAGAAAAACAGCAATGATTTTCTACTGAAGAAACATTAAAAACTAGAAACTTACAAAACCCATTACTGAATGCTAAACTTGTCATATTCTTCTTTGTGAGAATCAGATGTATGGGCTGGAGAGATTTCTCAGTGTTTAAGAACACTGGCTGCTCTTGCAGAGATTAAACCCATTTTGACTCCCAGCACCCACAGGGCAGCTAACAATTATCCAAAATTCCAGCTCCAGGGGATATGAAACCCTCTTCTGACCTCACATATGAGTGCCCTACGTAAATGGAGGCAATACACTCATACACATAAAAATGAAAAATTAAAAAATTAAATAAAAATAATCAGATGTATAGGCTGAAGAACATTTAGAGCACTGGCTACTCTTGCAGAGGATGCAGGTTCAGTTCCAAGTACCCATGTGACAGCTAGGAAAAGTCCATAATTCCAATTTCAGGAGATCCTATATTCTCTTCTGACTTCCATGGACACTGCATAACATGGGTGCACAGACGAACATGGAAGTAATACATTCATATACATAAAATAATATAAAAATAAAACTATTTTAAAGTAATCAGATGTCGGCATAGTTGGAAGTGCTTGTTTATCAGGTTGGTGTAAAGGTGTCGGGTGCCCATGGAGGAGTGTGTACACACATCTAGACTCCACACTGCACATGTCCTTGGAAGAATTCTTCAATCCAATGAACTCAATGCCTCCCTCGGGCTGTATTCCTAAGTGACCTGACATGGGGCACACATTCTCGCTCATAGTTTGAGGACTGATCATTGAAGCAGCATCTGCTCCCAAAAGGATCACGTGGGCAAATGTGCCTATGTCATCAGTACCAACCAGAGTTTTCACAATGTGAATACATAGACATCAACAGCACACAGATCAAGAAGCAGTGCAGTGTCAGAAAAGTTCCTGTGTGCTCCTATAGCCTCCACCCACATAAGGTAACCCCACCGGACTATCTTGATACCAACAGTAGAGTCTTGATACTGACACCCAAGAAAGATACTCCAAAGGAGGGACATGAGGGGCCATGGCATCTCTTAGAAACCCTTAACATCAGCAAAACAAAGCCAGCAATCTGTCCATGTACTTCTGATAGAGCAGTTGGAAGTCTTTCTCTTGTAAACATTCTTCCATTGTAAACAAAATTTGGAAACCGCATGATGGACTTCAAGTGCTTCCTCACACGTGACTTATTTCTGTTTTTTTTTTTTGGGGGGGGGTAATTTTTTTTTTTTTATTTATTTTTTACCTTTTGTCTTTGAGTTTTCTAATTTTTTTCAGCACTGGGGATCTATGGTGGTTTGAATAAGAAATGACCCACAGAGGCTCATGAATCTGAACACTTGGTCCCCATTGGTGCAGTTGGGAATGTTATGGAACCTTTAGGGTGTGGAGGCTTGTTGGAGGAAGTGTGCTACTGTGGGCGAGCTTTGAACTTGCATGGCTTTGCCCTACTTCCTGTTTGCTTTCCGCTTCCTGTAAATGTGGGTGAAAAATGTGCTCAGCCAGCTCGCTGCTGCTGCCACCATTTCATCCCTTCCCACCATGATGGACTCTAATCCTCTTGAACCTTAAGTAACCCTTAAAAAAAAGTAATCAGATGTTGACTACTAAGTATGTGCCTTTAATACCACTGAAGGCTTGCTTATTTGGTTAAGGCTGATACTCCTTCATAAAATGTCTTAGAGCATAGATCACATCTTTGAAAATTCAGCCGGCCTTTGTAAAATCTTGTTTTTTACATTTCCCGGGAAGATTTCAAAACGATTGTTCCCAAAAGAGCTAACAATTCCAGGGGGCCGTTCATCTGACTATTAGAAATATTTAGACTGATAGCCTTAATCCTTTCAAGTTAATTTTTTTCTTAGAAAAAATTACTAGACAATTTGAATGTGGAATTTTCTGATATTCTCTAATGGCATTTGGTGTAGCTATTATGATGCATGGTCTCCATTTGGACAATCCCACAAAAACTATGCTTTGTTAAACATGTTAACAAGGACCTACAAACTTCAGACAAACTAATAAACTCTTTTGTAATTACAGATTATAAGAAATGTATTATTCTGGGCTGGAGTTTTGGACACTTGTTAGCTGCCCTCTGGGGTGGTGGGATCAAAATGGTTCAATCTTGCAGATGCGCCAGTTTCTTAAACACGGAGAAATCTCTCAGCACACACACATCTGATTCTCACAAAGAAGGAATATGACAAGTTTAGCATTCGCTAATAACTACCTTAAGCTCTCTGGAGAGCTTAAGGTAGTTATTAGCGAATGACATTGACGTGTGTGTCGCGGTTCATTCTATAATGGAAATGTATTCTAATATTTTCTCAGTATCTACGTTTAAGAATCCAATATAAATTTCCTAGGGCAGGGCATACTTGGCTAGTGTTTTACCACTCACAATAGCCAGCACTGGAATTCTAAGCAACTTAGGACAAACTTGGGTTATAGATCTCTATTTTGCAGTTGGCAGGGGTGGTGATACAGCTACAGTGGTTTTGTGTTGCTCCTAGGATGGTTTTAAAAATATTTCCCAGGGTTTGGGTCTGGATTGGGTGACATAGTGAGGTCATGTGTTGGGGCCTCAGGTTCCCACCCTGCTGGGTCACCTGGAGTACCCGGCACGGCTCCAGCAGGTGCAGCACAGTTTCAATATAGAGACTTCATACCCTGCTTTTTCATAGAACAAAGAAAAACATGGTGGTAATGAAGTCATCGCTAACGTGTAAATTAGACTGACTGTTATAGAAGTAATCTCTATAAAACTGGTAAAACTGCTTTCTTTAAGTTGAACTAATAGAACATAGGAACGTAAAAAGGATTATTCTCTATTCAGAACCAAATAAATACTAAAGCTCTTTAAGTGGGTGCATATAAGCAAAATTATTAATACAGGAGAGCATGATAGTCAGCAAGGATGGTTCTTCCAGGTGAGATGTTGGCCAGTGGATCCAAGCTCACCCCCCCAAAAAAAAGGTAAGGCTTCTTGCCTGTAAACTGGGATATCTGGCAAGAAGAGGAGGTGATAAGGCCCTGCTTCAAAGACCGATGTAAGCATGGGAAAGATGTATTGAACTCGCTTTGCAAGTATAAAGTTGGTTGTGTGGAAATACCAAGAGAGTGTTTTACCAAAGGCCACTGAACCAATGAAAACAAATTTTGGTCTCCTTTGAGTCAAGCAAGACTCCTCCACCAACATCAGCTACCTCCACCAACTTCCCTGCTTGGAATACTGTGAACGTGGCAGCCATATGTTCTGTATATGACAAATCTATTTGGCTACTGGCACTCTCCTTGGAGGAATAACTCAGTGTTGTGTGCACAATCTTATATCCTCTAGCGATTAGGAGATTTAGTATGCCACAAGTAAGCCTTGGTCATCTTTCACAGGAAAAAAAGTAATCAGATACCACACCATCCAAACATCTGTGTCGATAGGCATAGAAGTAACCACCATAGTAATTAGCAAGTTAAATATATATATATATATATATATAGATATATAGATATTAATATAATAATATATAGTATTATAATCGTTTGTGCTTCAGATTAGTAGGATAGGAAAGGTTATTCCTGGACAAATGGTCAGGCCCATGAAAGGAAACAGCAAAACGTCAGAATCCAAAACAACATCCAAGACAAAGTAGACTGTTCTGTGCTCACTTCCACCTGTGCCCATGTCTAAGCGATAGGGAAAAACTGTGGGAAGAGGGGGAGTGGTAGAATGTAAGGGCGCAGAATTGGGGTGCATATAAGAATGACTACAATATAAGTCCTGGACCTTATTTCATCAACTGGACTGAAATCTCAAGCCCCGTCCAGCCGGATGGAGGGAGCATGGCTGTTTGGGTTTTGGGCACAAACTGCTTTGAAAATTTGGTTTCATATTGAAGAGGATGCTGGTACTCAAAAAAAAAAAAAAAAAAAAAAAAAAAAAAAGAAAGAAAGGGAGCCTAGAACAGAAAAAGTCTTAAAAACAGGTTTTCATGCAGCCTGAAGAAGCCAGGAGCTTGGAGGAAGAAGTCATTCAAATCACCTCTGTAATATTTGCAGTTTAAAGGGGTATACTTTAAAATATAATATATTTGGGGCTGGAGGAGATTTGGCCTAGTGGTTAAGAGTGCTGACATGCGCTTGCAGAGGAACTCAGGTTTCGATCTCAGCACCCAAATGGCGTCTGCTAACTTCCAATTCAGGAGCAAACCCATTACAGGGGAGTCGGACCCCCTCTTCTAACCTCCGTGGCATTGCATGACATGGAAGTGCAAAACCTACATACGCAGACAATATATCATACAGAAAAATAAATAAATAAATAAATAAATAAATAGTAAAATTTTAAAAATAACATAACTTATATAGAGAGGTATGTCAGTAGAGACTTTATCAGAAAGACAAATAACCATATAATTAAGGACTATGATTTCCTTTGAAGTCATATCTAGTCATGTAGTTTATAAGACAAAGTATGTATATTTGGATAAAATTTATTTGGCAGTACTCAACTCTGCCAAGGCCTTATCCACATATTATAAGATATTTTTAAGGCTTAGTGAAATTTTAGATGTAGTAAATGCTGGTTGTAGTGTTTTGGTGAAAATGGGTAATACATTTGAACTAATGTGGAATAGAAAATGTTAATTGTTTTTTTTATAATTTGTATTGAACTCCAACAGTAACGATTGGGGTTAAGGTACACAAATGGTCTCTAAAACATTTTTTCTGAAATTAGTCCACATCACTTGTAACACTTTCTTTTACTTGTAGTACAATTTAAAGGAAGTAAGCGTAAATTTACTTCCCAAATGCGTAGCAGCAGTCAATGAGAAACAGTTTGGGTAAATTAATATGAAAAGCTTATGCCTTGGCTCTGTTTATGGGTATGTGTAAATACAACTTAGTATCCTATAGGCAAAACATAAAAATTAAAAAAAAAAAACAAAAAGAACGGGGTGGGAGGTAGAAGTAGCCTTCTGGACACAAAAATGGAAAACCCCTCTGCTTCCAATTCCCCCCACCCCCCCCCCCCCCGACTGCCTAGTCACAGACACTGAGATCCCTCTGAAATTCTAATGTGGGGTTGACTGTTGATAATGGGCCCTAATGAGTTTACCTTGCAGAGGCCTGAGAAACCTTCCTACCTCTCCCCTTATAGGAAAAAGAAAAACATGATTTTACTGAAATAAGTCCTTAACTGTAAATTAGACCAACTGTTGAGATGGTAATTCTTATAAACAGTGTACTAAACTACCCTTTTTTAATTACTTTTTTTATGACTGATAGGCTTAGAACTGTGAAAAGGATATCTATCTAGAGGCCTTCAAATTTCAATCATAAGTTTTAAGCTGTGCTTAAGCAAATATGATAGTACAGGAAATATTTGACATCAGCAATGGATTATTTTGCCTAGAGATGTTGCTAGGTGGATTCAAACTGCCCTAAACCCAAATTATAAAGGTACTTTTGCCTATAAGTGGGATATATTCAAGGAGAAATCCAGTAAGTCCCATGTTTGTCGAAGACATGGTGTGAGCATGAAAAAATGTTATGAGACATCAACTTCTAACAGTACAACTTGACCTCTGAAATGTCAGAGAGCGTTAACAAGGCCACTAAAGCATAGAGCAAAATATTGGTCCTCCTCGAACAAGCAAGACTCCTCCCTCCATCAGTATCAGCTAACACTCAACGCCTGGAGATACTGTGCAACAGTGGCGCCAGGTGTCTAATATGATATATATAATATATATAATATATATTATAGTATATATATAGATTGAATAGATTATATGATATAGATATATATATATATGATTGATAATATAGATATATATATATATAGATTATATCTATGAAGTTTGGGATATAATATATAGATAGTATATATATATATATCGATCATATATATTAATTTTGGGCTAATAGCTCGATATATATATCTATCTATATATGCATTTGGGCTCGCTCTCTCTTTGGGATTCTCGCTCTCTCTCTCCATATATCTCTATCCTCTAGCGCCTTGGCTCTTAGCCTCTCTTTGCTTTGGAGGAATGACTCACAGCGGATACCACAAGCTTATGTCCTCTAGTGGTTAGGAGATGTTATAAGCCGCAATAAGAACTTGTCAAACTTTATAGAGAAACCACAGTTTGTGGATTAACATATCATCCAATCATCTGTGTCTATGCTCACAGCTTAGCTTGCTATAATAATAGTACTGCTTAAATGCCTGTACATCCAATTGCTTGTGCTTTGTTAGTAGGACTAAATGGTATCACTGGTTAAGCTGTCAACCCATGAAGGGAAACAACCTGAACAGACTAGAGTCCAAAATGACAACTCAAAAGAAAGTAGACTGTTTTCTTCTCACCCACTTGTGCCCCTTTCCCAAAGCCTAGGGAACAAATTGCAGAAGAAGAGGCCTGGTAGAATGTAAGGGCTGTGGAGAGATAGGGGTGAATCTTGAGACTACAGCAATATAGGCTGGACTCCTAATGGATCAACGTGCCTGTGCATACATGCATCACCAACTGGACTATGGGAACATTGAGTTGTTCAAAATTTGGACAGATATACTTGCAAAATGCACCAATTTCTTAATTGTACATCAATCTGAGTAACATCAATGTTATCTGAAAACAACTGTGTTATTATATTGTAGAATCAATTAAAAATAAATAAAAGAGGAAAAAAAATTTCCCATAAATTAAATGCACAAATAATAGACAATACATATGCCATTGCCCTCCAAAGAGCTTTTGTGTGCATTCCACTCACAACTTATAGATGGGTGTATTGTTAGTCTCTGCTACATTATCAAATCCACCTAACAACATATATTCACTGTTCTTTACCTCTGGTCCCTTTGATGGTAAATCCAGCCTAGGAAATGCCTCTCAGCTGCAATATCCATGACTGAAAAGATCAAGACTGCATCTTTCCACAAGTCAGATCTGACAAAATTACATTGGGGGATACTACAGAATCAGTCTGTGAGATAATTATTTGTGTTTCATCCCTCACTTGTTATTTGTTAGCTCACACATTCATTTCTTTATCTGTTTCTCAGTGCCTAGTTATATTTTTCTCTTGGAACATAAAGTAGGAACTCAATATATACTGTTGATTTAAAGTCAGTCCCTTATCCATGTCTGAGGCTATGTCGTAATCTGTTCTGATCCACAGCATCTCTCCCAATTGCCTGTGATATACTACTCCTGTCATATGCTTTTTATTTTGTGAAATAGGCATATTTTCCAGTCTGGTCTTCTTTATTTTAATAGAGCTGCACTATTCTAGCCCTAAATATTTTCTCTCATACTTAATTGCTTGACCTTCCTATTCTTTCTTCCCAGCTCCATGGATCTGTTTTCTTTTTTTTTTTAATTATTATTATTTGTTTATTTTTAAGGGATTCTACAATATAAGAACACAGTTGTTTCAAATAACATTGATGTTGCTCAGTTTGCCATACAATTAGGTAATTGGTGCATTTTGCAAGTATCTATGTCCAAATTTTGAACAACCCAAGGTTCCCATAGTCCAGTTGGAGAAGCTTGTATGCACAGGCATGTTGATCAATTAGGAGTCCAGACTATATTGCTGTAGTCTACTGATTACCCCTATTTTTTTTTTTCTCTCAACAGCCATTACATTCTACCATGCCTCTCTTCTGCAGTTTGTTCCCGGGCTTTGGGAAAGGGACAAGTGGGGTGAGAGAAAAAAAAAAAAAAACCATCTACTTTTGGGTTGTCATTTTGGACTCTAGGTTGTTCAGGTTGTTTCCCTTCAAGGATTGACAGCTTTTCCATGATACTTTTAGTCATACTAATTCAAGTAGACAAGCAAATTGGATGTACCAGGCATTTAAGCAGTGCTATTATTAGGTCAAGCTAACGCTGTGTGAGCATAGACCACAGATGCTTGGATGGTATGTTAATCCCCAAAAACTGTGGATTCTTTATAAAGGGTGACAAGTTTTATTGTGGCTTTCACCTCTCCTAACTACTAGAGGACATAAGCTTGTGGCAATTCCATCTGTGAGTTATTACTCCCCGCGAAAGAGCTAATAGCCAATTAGATTTGGGTATATATATATAGACACTTGGCTGCCACCGTTGCACAGTATCTCCCGGGGCTGTTGAGCTGTAGCTGATACTGATGGAGGAAGGAGTCTTGCTTGTTTCAGAGAGACCAATATTTTGTTGTATTTGCTTTAGTGGCCTTTGGTATTGCTCTCTGGCATTTCAGAGGCTGGTTGTATGCTAGCAAGTGACGTCTCATAAACATTTTTTCATGCTCACACATGGTCTTCGAGAGAACGGGTTCTTACTGCCTTCTCCTTGCATATATCCACTTATAGGCAAAAACCTTTATAAATTTGGGGGCTTGAATCCCCTAGCCAACATCTCCTAGGCAGAAAAATTCATTGCTGATATCAGAGCTTTTCTGTAGTAATATATTTTTCTTAATTATACAGCTTATAAAGAGTTTACTATTGAATTTGGCTCTCGATAGATAATTATCCTTTCACAGTTCCTATGCCCCTCAATCAGTCGTGAAAAAAAGGGTAGTTATACTGTTTTATAGGAAATTACAACTATAACAATTGGCTCTCATTTACAGTTCGGGAATGATTTCAAGTACCATGATGTTTTTCTTTTCCTATAAAAGGGAAGAGGTAGGAAGTTTTCTCAGTATCTGGAAGGTAAAACTTCATTAGGGCCCATTATAACCAATTAACCCCAATAGTATTCAGAGAGCTATTCAGTGTCTGTGACTCAGGCAATTCTGATGTTCCTCTTTCGTTACTGGCAGATTGGTCCGCCTCTCTGCTGGCATTTCCCAATCCATCCTGCACAGCCCTAAGGTTGTACAATTTTCAGGCATTTAAATTGGTGATTTTTTACCTGTGGGAATATAAATTTCTCCTCCCATTGTTAGTTTTCAAGATCTCAAAAATTGAAATTATTACATAGGATTGGATAGACAGGAGTTTCCATTGTATCCAGCAAGGATACTACCCAACCTTCCCACCGCTTTATTTATTTAGGTGTTTTGTTTTGACCTATACATGCCTAGTTGTATTACACAAAGAAATAAACAAGAGCCAAGGCATAAGCTTTTACTAAATTTACCCAAACTGTTTCTCATTTACCGTTTTATTATGGGGAAGGGAAGGAATGGAAATTTCAAGCTTTAGTTCCTTTATTAACTGTCCCCTACGAGTAAAAGAAAAAGGTAGATGAAGGATGGTATGACATAGAAAAATACAGCCCATTTGTGTACCATAACACAAGACTACAGTAGAAATGAAAAATTAATTTTTATATTCCCTAGTTAGTTCAATGTATATACCATTTCCACAAAACCACCTATTTAACTAATCTTAACATTTTACTAAGCCTTAAATTAATCCTATAATTGTGGAACAAACAAACCGGGTGGGGCCCGGGATGTTGAGACATGCTAAATAAATTTTACCCAATATCAATTTTTCTTTAAAGCTATTATGATTGGATATGACTTCTACTTATTTGGGAAGTCGAATTTAAGCTTCGTTCCTTTCAATTGTCCTACACACGTTAAAAGAAATGTGTACACTGTGATTTGTTATTGCAGAAAAATATAGAGCCATTTGTGTGACCTTAACCCACTACAAATATTTAAACATACAAAAACAATTAACACTTTTATATTCCCAGTTAGTCAAAGATTACCCATTTTCATCAAACACCTACACCCAAATTAAACTAATCTAAACATTTCAACTAGACTTAAAATATCCTATACTATGTGGATAACATCTTGGGCAGAGTTGGTAACCTGTCCTAAAAAAATTTTACCCAATAATACATTTGCTCTTTAAAGGCTATATGACTGTATTATGACTTTAGAGAAATCAAATCTATTAACTTAATATGGTTTATTTTGTATCCTACTGAAATACCTCTCCATATAAATATATGGTATCTTTTAAGTTATACCTTTTAAAACTGCAAATCTTTACGAGTGGATTTTAATAACACTTCCTCCAAGCTCTTGGCCTTTCTTCAGGGTTCTGGGCATGAAACTTGCTTTAAGGACTTTTATGTATCTAGCTTTTTTTTTTTTTTTTTTAGCACAAGCATCCTACATATAAAAACAATTTGCAAGCGTTGTGCCCCAAACCCCCACAGCCCAGAATGCTCCCACCATCCAAGCTGGAGGGGTGCTTGAATGTTCATAAAGGTGATCAATTAAGTGTCATCCCATATTGTCCTATGTTTTACATTCACCCAATCACAGCCTCTACCTTCTACACCTCCCTATCTTCCCCAGCTACTGTTCCTTAGGCTTACGAAAAAGAGTGCACATATGGACACAGAAGCAAAACAGTCTACTTTGTATGGAGATGTCTTTTGACTCTGGTCATTCTGGCTGTTTCCTTTCATGGGCTGGGATACCGTTTTTCCAGGGATAAGCTTTCAATTCTACTACATGAAGCACAAGCGATTAGATATATAGGTATTTAAACATTGCTAGTTACTATGGTAGGTTACTTTGCTATAGACACAGATGTTTGGATGGTGTGTTAATCCATGGATTACTTTTTTTTTTTCCTGAGAAAGATGACAAGGTCTTACTGTGGCATATAACATCTTCTAATCACTAGAGGGTATAAGCTTGTGGCAACATCCATGAGTTATTCCTCCAGGGAGAGAGCTAATAATCAAATAAATTTGGGATGTACACACATATGGCTGCCACTGCTGCACAGTATCTCCAAGCAGGTGAGGTGTAGCTGATGTTGGTGGAGGAGTCTTGCTTGACTCAAGGAGACCAACATTTTCTTTATTGGTTCAGTGGCCTTTGGTAACACTCTCTGGTATTCCACAGACCAACTGTATACTTGTATGTGCGATCTTGATACAATCTTCCCATGCTTACATCAGGTCATTGACAGCAGGGCGGGCCTTACCCCCTCTCTTCTTGCAGATATACCAGTTTACAGGCAATACGCCTTTAACTTTTGGGGGGGGGCTTTAATTAATGTGTCTTTGATCCCCTGAGAAGGACAAGAAGGCTATTTAAGATGCACTCAGACATTTTTTGTTTGTGGACATTGAGATTTAACAAGCAAAGCAGCAGGCAATTCAGGAGCAGTGTAGGGAGCCCAGTATGTACTAGAGTACCACCACAGGCTTCGATTCACTTGCTTTCTCCTTCTTCTTACACGTGCTGAACAACTACCTCTTGCCAATCATGTTGGTGAGTGCTTCCAGAGATCTATACATTGCGAGAATACTGTTCATGTCCTCTGGTAGCTTAAACTAAAAGAGATTGGTAGGCCCAGAAGCAACTGCTATTTTAAATTCTCCAATAGAGATTGAAAAAGAAATATATTTTTTGTATTTTTGAGACAGGGTCTTCCTTTAGTCCCAGCTGGCCTGGAGATTACTCTGTAGACCAGGCTGGCCTTGAACTCAAAAAGATCCACCTGCCTCTTCTTCCCAAGTGCTAGGATTAAAGGTGTTTGCCACCACGCCCAGCTCTGAAAATGTTATATGACATAGTAAAGTGCCATCCTTTGAGGAAATAAAGACCTCTGAAAGATAACAGAATTTAGGTTTTTATAAAGACTCAGAATTAGCTGATAGTATTAAAGACTTGGAGAATTTGTACCTGGTTAGCAAAATAACATACACAAAAATATGGATTTAAATATTATAACTATGTCACATAATGGGAAATATTGATATCTGCATCATGAAGTACAAAGAAAGTACCATTTGGAGATAGGCATGATTCCACAGGTCTGTAATCCCAGCACTCAGGGATCTAAGTCAGAAGATTCATTGGGACCATCATTCTGACAGTTGTCACAAACTCTCTACATCCTTTGAAATACCTCTTATTCAGTATTTTAAGAAAATTCTCAAGAATGGTCATATGCATCTTCTCCCAGGGACTCTTCATGACATTGCCAGGTTGTGCTGCTCTTACAAACACTAAATCCTCTCTTTATTCATACTACTGCCTAGTTACTGTTACTAGTCTTCTAAATATTCAAAACTCACACGAACCTCAAAACAGGAAGTCTAGTGTGAGTTATTTTTCTATCATGTGATAGTTGCATATAGAGGAAATGGTTGGTAGTGGATAGCTGAACATATTGGAAAGAGGGAAATAAAAACTTCAAGAAGTATGCTCCTTGCTGCTCTTTTTAAGTTCATAATAGCTAAGAAACTAAATGCCTTTCAACTAATTAACATACAATGAAACTGCGGTAAATGTACAGAGTAGAATTCTATTCAGTAAAAAAAAATGAAATTTGCAGGTAAATGGACATAATTAGAAAACATTACAGTGAATTAGGTAACCAAGACCAAGAAAAATAATGATATTTTTTGTCTTATTTGTGGATCCTAGTTCTGAATCCTTATAATTGAGTATATAATAATAACTGCAAGTGCCAGGAAGGTAGAAAGAGACCATGGGGAAGGGGAAGAAGGAGCTTTAGAGAGGGAGACAGTAGGACACAGGTCTAATTTAGGGAGAAATGGAAAATATGGGGGACCTTTAACTAATGAGGTAAGAGGTAGAGCAGTACAGATAGGGAAGGACATTATGGTTGTTTGAAAAAATAGGGAAAATATACTTAATGCATATATATATATATATATATATATATATATATATATNCTCTGTGAAGTCTCTATTCAGATCTTTGCTCCATCTTTTGAGTGATTCATTTGATTTCCTTCTTCTTTGTTTTTTGAGTAGCTTGTATACTCTGGAAATTAATGCTTTGTCAGATGTATCTGCAGTGAAGGTTTCCTCCTACTCTGTGGGTTTTCTCTTTACTTCCTTTATTGTTTCTTTTGATGTACAGAAACTTTTCAGTTTAATGAGGTCCCATTTGTCAATTGTCGATCTTATTCCTTTTGCAGCTGCTGTCTGATTTAGGAAGACTTTTCCTATGCCTATGTCTTGTAGTCTGCTGCCAAGTTTCTCTTATATCACCTCCAGAGTTTGGGGTTTCACGTTGAGGTCTTTGGTCCATCTGGAGTTTATTTTTGTACAAGGTGAGAGATAGGGGTTTAATTTCATTCTTCTACAAGTGGTGATCCAGTTTTGCCAACACCACTTGCTGAACATGCTGTCTTTCCTTATTTGTGTCTTCTTGGCCCCCTTGTCAAATATGAGGTGGCTGAAATTGTATGTGCTCAGGTTTGGATCTTCAGTTTTATTCCATTGGTCAGCTGGTCTGTTTTTGTGCCAGTACCAAGCTGTTTTTATGACTATAGCCCTGTAGTATAGTTTGATGTCTGGAATAGAGATCCCCCCCTGTATTGCTCTTTTTGCTCAGGGTTGCTTTGTCTATTCGGGTTCTTTTGTTTTTCCAAATGAAATTGAAGATTTTTTTTCCAAGCCTGTGAAGAAGCTCTTGGGGATTTTGATTGGGATTGAATTTAATCTGTACACTACTTTGGGTAGAATGGACATTTTTACAATGTTTATTTTCCCAATCAATGAGCATGGGAGGTTTGTCCATCTTCTGATGTCTTCTTCAATTTCCTTCCTCAGGGGTTTAAAATTTTTGTTGTAGAGATCCTTGGTGTCTTTGGTTAGGTTTGTTCCTAGGTATTTTATTGTTTTTGAGGCTATTGTGAGTATGAAGGTCTCCTTGTATTCCTTCTTTCAGTTGCTTGTTGTTGGTGTAAAGAAAGGCTACTGACTTTTCTAGATTTATTTTGTATTCTGCCACTTTACTGAAGTACTTAATCGTTTCTAGGAGTTTTCTGGTGGAGTTCTTAGCATCTCTTAAGTAGACAATCATATCATCAGCAAAATGGGATAGCTTGACTTCCTCTTTTCCAATTAGTACTCCTTTAATTTCCTTTTCTTGCCTTATACCCTAGCAAAGGTTTCAAGCACTATATTGAAAAGGAGTGGTGACAGGGGGCAGCCTTGCCAAGTTCCTACCTTTAAGGGGAATGCTTCTGTCATTTCCATATATAGGATGATATTGGTCGTGGGTTTCCTGTATATGACTTTGATTACATTGAGGAACCATCCCTCCAGTCCAATTCCCTCTAGGACTTTAAACATGAAGGAATCCTGGATTTTGTCACATTGAGGAACCATCCCTCCAGTCCAATTCCCTCTAGGACTTTAAACATGAAGGGATGCTGGATTTTGTCAAAGTCTTTCTCTGCGTCATTTGAGATGATGGTCTGGTTTTTGTCTTTCATTCCATTTATATGCTTGATGATATTTATTGATTTTCGTATGTTGAACCATCCCTGCCTCTCTGGTATGAATCCAACTTGCTCATGATGGATGATCGTCTTGATGTGAGTCTGTATGTGATTTGCCAGTATCCTGTTTAAGATTTTGACATCTGTGCTCATTAGGGAGATGGGCCTATAGTTCTCCTTTTTGGTTGTATCTTTACATGGTTTTTGTAATAGCGTGATGCTGGCTTCACAGAAGGAATCTCGGAGAACTCCCTCTGTTTTTATCCTTCTAAATAACTTGAGTAGTAATGGTTGTAAGTCTTTTTGAAATATTTTATAGAATTCTGCCGTGAAACCATCTGGGCCTTGGCATTTTTTGGTTAGGAGGCTACTAATTACATATTCAATTTCTTTCTGTATTATTGGTCTATTTAGGCTGTCGCTCTCTTCTTGGTTGAGCTTTGGTGATTCTCAGGATTTCAGATATTCATCCATTTCTTCTAGGTTTTCAAACTTAGTAGAGTATAGGTTTTTGAAGTATTCCCATATGATTGTCTGGATCTTTTCATTGTCTGTTGTGATATTTCCCCTTTCATCACAGATTCTATTGATTTGGAGTTGTTCATTCTTTCTTTTGGTTAACTGGGCTAGAGGTCTGTCTATCTTGTTTATTCTCTCAAAGAACCAACTTTTGGATTAATTGATTTTTTTGTATGGTTTTCTTTGTTTCTATTTCATTGATCTCTGCTCTGATTTTTGTTATTTCTTCTTGTCTGCTCCGTTTAGGGTTCATTTGTTGTTGTCTCTCAAGTATTTTTAGCTGCAGTGTTAGATCGTTCACTTGTGCTCTTTCTGTTTTTTTAATGTGGGCACTTAGAGCTATAAACTTCCCTCTTAGGATTGCTTTAAGAGTGTCCCATAGATTTTGCTGTGTTGTTTTATCATTGTCATTCAGTTCCAGGAATGTTTTTATTTCTTTTTTTATTTCTTCCTTGACCCACTCATTATTCAGGAGAGTGTTGTTTAGTCTCCATGTGTTCCTGTAGGTTGTAGGGTTTATTCTGGTGTTGATATTGAGTTTTATTGCACTGTGGTCTGATAGAATGCATGAGATTATTTCAACCTTTTTATATTTGTTGAGTTTTTCCCTGTGTCCCAGTATATGGTCTATTTTGGAGAATGTTCCATGAGGTGCTGAGTAGAAAGTGTATTCTCTGGTGTTTGGGTGAAATATTCGGTAGATGTCTGTGAGGTCCATTTGGTGTATTGTGTCATTTAGTTCAGATGTCTCTCTGTTTATCCTTTGTCCTGTTGATCTGTCTAGAGGACTTAATGGGGTATTGAAGTCCCCTAGTATTAGTGTGCTGGGGTTAATCTGTGCCTTGAGATCCTGAAGAATTGTCTTTATAAAGTTTGGTGCACTGATGTTTGGTGCATATATATTTATGATTGTGAAATCTTCATCGTCAATTGTTCCTTTAATAAGGATGTAATGGCCCTCTTTGTCTCTTTTGATTTCTTTTGCTTTGAAGTCTATTTTGTCTGATATTAGAATAGCCACACCCGCTTTCTTTTTGGTACCATTTGCTTGGAATACTTTCTTCCATCCCTTCACCTTAAGTTGGTGCCTATCCTTGAAATTGAGATGGGTTTCTTGTAGACAGCATATAGATGGGTTTTGTTTCCTAATCCATTCTCCCAGTCTATGCCTTTTGATTGGGGAGTTTAGCCCATTAATATTTAAGGTTACAATTGAAAGATGGATGTTGCTTCCTTTCACTTTATTATCCATTTGGACTTCTAGCCTTTGATTTTGCTCCTATGGTTATGTTTTTGTTAGTTTCTTTTCCTAGGTGTTTGAGGATTGTTGCTCCTCTCTTCTGCCCTTTGAATTGCTTCAAGTATTTTATGAAGAGTTGGTTTTCCAGACATGTATTCCATCATCTTGTTTATGTCATGGAAGATTTTTCTCTCTCCTTCAAGTATAGTCGACATTTTTGCTGGGTAAAGTATTCTGGGTTGGCATCCATAGTCCCTTAACACAGGGAATGCTTTGCTCCATGTTCTTCTTGCTTTCATGGTTTGAGGCGAGAAGTCAGTTGTAATTCTGATGGGTTTCCCTTTGTATGTGACTTGTTTTTCTTTTGTGGCCCTCAGAATTTTGTCTTTGTTTTGGGCATCTAGCATTTTAACTATGATATGGCGTGGGGTGTTTCTTTTCTGATCTTGTCTATTTGGGGTCCTATGTGCTTCTTGTATTTGTATGGGTTTGTCTATTTTTAGTTTGGGGAAATTTTCATCTATTATTCTGTTGAAGATCTGATCAATACTATTCTCTTGAGATTCTTCTCCTTCCTCTATTCCTATGATGTGGAGGTTTGATCTTTTCATAGTGTCCCATATTTCCTGGTTGTTCCACTTTTGTGTATTTTTAAATTTTTCATAATCTTTATTTGAGTTTTTTAGTTGCTCTGTGTTATCTTCCAGATCTGATATTCTTTGTTCTGCTTCCTCCATTCTATTTCTGAGGCTTTTTCCTTTCCTTTCTTCTTGATTGGATGAGTGTTCTATTTCCTTTTTCATTTCATCCTGTGATTTCTTTAATATATCCATTTCCTTTTTGAGTTTCTCAATCTCTTCTTGGTGCTCCTTACTTCGTTGGTTGGCTTCCTTTTTCAGTGTTTCTACTTCCTTAAGGTGTTAGTTTTTTCTCTCTCTAGTTCTTTCTGGTGTTTATCAATCCCTTTAGTTCTTTTCAAAGTTTGTCATTGTATTGCTCTAGGTTCTTTTTGAGTTTTTCATTCTCTCTCTTTAGTTCTCTAAATTCTTCTTTAGTTTCTTTAATTTCTCTGCATATGTCTGCAATTATTCCTCTAAGGTCTGTTCCTGGGGTCACCTCCAGGGGGATCCCATTGTAGCTATCTCCTACAGGGTTGGTAGAGCTTGGTGTGTAATTATCCTGCACCTGTTCCATGTTGTCCCTTTGATGTGTCCCTGGCATGTGGGTTTCCCTTTTGTGATTCAAATCACAAATGCCTTTTCAGTGTGTTGAAGGCTGAAGGCTTGTTTTGTTTTGCTTGCCTCCTTCTGATGCCTTTTTTTTCTCCCCCCCCTCCTTGTTTATGGAGTGTTGACTTGTCTAGGTTTCAAGCTTTCATTTTTTTAATATATATTGGATATTGGAAGTCTAAGTCACTTTTCCTTTCCTGTTCTGGGGGTTCTCCTGAAAAATTCCACTTGGATACTCTCTCCTCAATTCCAGTTGTTGGTGGGGGGAATGCCTGACTTAGCCCACCCTGGTACCTGTCTGGAGCAGCACAGGGCTCATCCGGAACCTGAGCCCCCAACACATGACCTCACTATGGCACCTGAGCCAGAGCCGCTTCTGGCTGCAATGGGGATGGGCAACCCAGCCTGGCAACCACAGCCTGCAAGGGCTTAGGGCTCAGATCTGGGCCCTCCAGCCACCAGCCCCTCTGCCACAAACCAGCAAATCAATTGTCTGGCACTCAGAGGGTCAATCTGGTCTAAGTTTTACCTGTCTGAAGCAGCACTAGTCCGGATCCTGAGCCCCCAACACACGACCTCACTATGGCACCCCGATTTCCTTTTTCATTTCCTCTTCTGATTTCTTTAGTATTTCTACTTCTTTTTGGAGTTTCTTAATCTCTTCCTGTAGCTCTTTGCTTTGCTGGTTGGTTTCCTTATCTTTTTCAGCATGGGATCTTTTCAGTGTTTCTACTTCCTTCCGGAGTTTGTCATTCTCTCTCTCTAGGTCCTTCTTGAGTTCTTCATTCTCTTTTCTTAGTTCTTTGATTTACTCTTTATAATCTTGTAGTTCTTTAAGTATGTTCACAATTGTGTTTCTGATATCTGTGTCCTGGGCCATCCCCAGGGGGATCCCGCTGTAGGAATCTTCCCTAGGGTTGGTAGAGCTTGATGTGGGATTATCCTGCCCCTTTCCCCAGTTGTCTCTTTTTCGTGTTCCTGGCATATGGGCTTCTATTTGCCTGTATTCCAATGTGAGTCCTAAATGCCTCTTCACTGTGTTGAAGGCTTGCTTTGCTTGCCTCCTTCAGATGCCTTTGTAATCCCAGTTGGGGGGGTGCTCTTTAGCCTGCCCCCCAGTACCAGTGCTTCAGTTGGTCTCGGGAGATCTCAGATCTCAAGACTCACACAACCCTACCTTTTATACCAGCTAGGAGGATAACTCTGCCCCCACAGCCACAAAAGCCAATTAAGCCAAAGACAACTGGATTAATGGATTAACTAGATTAAGTCAAACAAGAATCAGCCTTGCTGAAGAACCCAGCTCCTACCTACCTACCTGTGATTGCTTCAGCTGGTCTCGGGAGATCTCAGATCACCCCATGTCATTTCTATGAACCCCAGAACCCACATAAAAATTGAAGGAAAACCAACTCCAAAAGGCTGCCCTCTTACCTCTGTACATGTGCTGTGGCACGCCACCCCCATACACACATGTCACACACACAATAATAATATTTTTTAATTGAAGGACAAGGAGGGAAGAAGGGAGGATGGAAGTAAAGAAGGAAGGAAGGAAAAAAGGAAGGAAGGATGGGAAGAAGGAAGGGAAAGGAAAATGGAAGGTGGTTTGGATTTTATGAATAACTCGTACCTACAAATTTGAAAAACCTAGATGAATTCTCACACAGGAATATAATCCAAATAAGTCCACATATCTTAAAGAAATGGAATAAGGAACACATTTCTGAAACAGAAAGTACAACACCAGATGTTTCACAAATGGACTCTTCCAAACAATTACAGAAATTGTACCAGCTTTCTACAATCTCAGGAAATAGAACCAAAGAAGAAAAGAAGTTTCCTAACTCATTCTCCACACTATGCATTCACCATAATAGCAAATCAGACAATGAGATTAGAAGGACTGCTACAGACCAAAGTGTCTCGTGAGCAAAGATACAGACATTCTCAACAAAACATTAGCAAATCCAACAATGAATTATAAAACTGATGCAGTACAACTAAGTGAAATTAATTTTAGGTATGCAAAGCTAATTCAACACCTGAAAATCAACTAATATATTTTGTCATATCAATAGACAGAAGAATAAAAACATTTAGTGTATCAGTAGGTATGGAAAAAGATCTCAGGGCCTTAAGTGTGTGATCACAGAGCTAAACCCAGTCCTCACATTTGTGTGTGTGTGTGTGTGTGTGTGTGTGACTGTGCATACATATTTATGTGTGGTACACATGCTTGTGTAGGTATGTGTGCATGTGTGCACCTGTGTGTGCAAGGCAGAGGATGATCTCGGGTGCCATTCCTAGGCTCTGTCCCCTTCTTTGTTTCCTGAGACAGGATCTCTCATGGCCTGGAACTCATCAAGCAAGCAGAGCATGCCGGGCATCCACCTGTCTCTGCATCCCCAGTGCTGGGATTGGAAGTGCATGTCACCACACCCATCTGCTCTTACATGAGTTCTGGTGACTTAATTCAGGTCCTTATGCTTGCAAGGCAAGCACTTTCCCACCTGAACCATTTCCCCATACTCCACATTATTCTTTAATGGTCATCTGTGTCGGACAGCTTCGGGTGTCAACTTGACACACCTGGGTGGAGGGAACCTCAGTTGAGGAATTTCCTTCATTGGATTGGCCTGTAGCCATGTCTGTGGGGCATTCTTTCAATTGTTGAGTGATGGGCCCAGCCACTGTGAGTGGTGCCACTCCTGGCCAGGGGCTCCTGGGTTGTATAAGAAGCAGGCTGAGCCATGTGTGGTGGCGCATGCCTTTAATCCCAGCACTGGGGAGGCAGAGGCAGGTGGATCTGTGTGAGTTCAAGGCCATCCTGGTCCACATAGCGAGCTCCAGGCCAGCTGGGACTAAAGGGAGACCCTGTCTCAAAAAGACAAGACAAAAAAAAAAAAAATCAGGCTGAGCACAGGCCAGGGAAGAAGTCAATAAGCAGCACAAGTCTGTGCTTCAGCTCATGTCTGCCTCCTGTCCCTCCCTCCTGTCCCTGTCTCCTGTCCCTGCCTCCTGTCCCTCCCCCTCCCTCCTGTCCCTGCCTCCTGTCCCTCCCTCCTGTCCCTGCCTCCTGTCCCTGCCTCCTGTCGCTCCTTCCTGTCCCTGCTTCCTGGCCCTCCCTCCTGTCCCTCCCTCCTGTCCCTACCTCCTGTCCCTGTCTCCTGTCCCTGCCTCCTGTCCCTCCCTCCTGTCCCTCCCTCCTGTCCCTCCCTCCTGTCCCTCCCTCCTGTCCCTGCCTCCTGTCCCTCCCTCCTGTCCCTCCCTCCTGTCCCTGCCTCCTGTCCCTCCCTCCTATCCCTCCCTCCTGTCCCTCCCTTCTGGTCCCTGCCTCCTGTCTCTGACTCCAGGTTCCTGCCTTGGCTTCCCTGGATGAAGAACTGTGAACTGTCAGCCAAATAAACACTTTCCTCCCCAAATTGGTTTGGTCAGTGTTTTTAACACAGCAGTAGAACACAAACTGGAACACAATGGAATCAGTGGTGATGGTCTCTATTATTTCTGAGACTGATAATTTATGTCTTTGAGTTAAATAAGAGAGTTTTATCATTTGTATAAAGTTGGAAAACTGTATTCAGTTTCTTTGATTTTCTGTTTGCAGTTTGATTTCTTCTGTAACTTTTACTACTTTTTTATGCTTATCTTGAATTTAATTTGTTCTTTGCTTTCTAGTCTTTGTTTTCTTTTTCTTGTTGTATGTATATGTGTATTTGTGCATGTGTGCACATTTGTGTTTAGGTGTGCGTGCATGTTGCATATAGGTATAGAGGCTGGAGACAGACATCAGGCATTTTCCTCAATCACTGTCCCCCGTATTGTTTGAGACACAGTATGTTGCTGAACTGAAGCCTGTGGACTTGGCTTGATAGCTGGCCGGCAAGCCCTAGGGATCCTTATGTCTCTGCCTTCTCAGTTGCTAGGATTATAGGCATGTCCCGCTGCACCCTCTTTCAAACAGTGTGGCTTCTGAAGGATGGAACTTAGGTCCCCACGTGTACAGAAGCACTTTCCCAGCTGAGCTACTTCCCCTGCCCTGCTTTCTAGTTTCTTACAGTGCAATCTTAGATGACTGAGTCTGTGTTTTTCTTTTCTCTATGTATGTTTTTTGATGCTATAAGTTTCTTTCAAAGTGCTGCTTTTACTGAAGCCCAAACTTTAAAATTACCAGGGGACAGGGTCTCAAGTGGTCCAGGCTGCCCTTGCATTTTCAATGTAACTGACACTGTGCTTGAACTCTTTTTTTTTTTCAAATTTTAATTTTTTATTGAAATTTTATGGATTTTATACATTTTATTTTTTAATTTTTTGAGAATTTCACACATGTGAACATTGCATTTTTAAATTTTTATTTATTTATTTTTAAATTTTATTTATTTATTTATTTATTTTTATGTGTATGAATGTACTGTCTGCATGCAGGTCTGTGCACCCGGGTTGTGCAATGCAGCAGAGGTCAGAAGAGGGTGTCAGATTCCCCTGGAACTGGAGTCAAAGACGGTTCTCAGCTGCCATGTGGATGCTGGGAATTGAACCTGGGTCCTCTGCAAGAGCAGTCGGTGTTCTTAACTGCTAGGCCATCTCTCCAGCCCCATGATTTCATACATTTTAATCACATTAGACCTCCTCCTTCATCTGCACCCCCATAGCCCACCCGCAGGACTTCATGCACTCTGTCATATATGTTAAGGCTGATTGAGTCTCTTGATCTCGCCTCCACCCTGTGAGTGCTGGGATCACAGGTGTGTGCTACCACACCCTGGCTTGCTATTTTCTTCTCCAAGTTTTCACTTTTATTTTTGGCTAGTCTTGACTTTGAGTTGATAATCCTCCTGGCTCAGCCTCGGAGCTAGGATTACAGGCATGTGGCATTGTGCCTAGCTTGTATTGCATAGATTTTCATGAGTTGTGTCTTCACTTTATATACTTTAAGATGTTTAAGATTTCATTGTTGTATGTTTACTTAGAATTACGTAGTTCAATCTCAAGTGTTCTAGGGAGGTTTTTAGCTTCCTGTTATTGTTTTCCGGTTTAATCCCGTTAAGGTTCAAGAGCTTTGTATCATTTCTACTTATTTAAGATTTTTACAGTGTGGTTTATGGACTAGAGTATAATGTATCATGCTGAATGTTTGCATGAGCTTGAAATAAATCTGGATTTCTTTACTGTTGGCATCTACAGATGCCAATTAAATCCAATTGACTGATGGTTATTCAGTTCAATTGTGTCCCTTCATGATTTTCTTCCTTTCTTCTTTCTTTTCTTTTCTTTCTTTCTTCCTTCCTTCCTTCCTTCCTTCCTTTCTTTCTTTCTATCTTTCTTTCTCTCTTTCTCTCTTTCTCCTCTTCTTCCTCCTCCTCCTCCTCCTTTTTCTTTTTTTTGGGGGAGGGCTTTTTGAGACAGGGTCTTCTATTAGTCTCAGCTGGCCTGGAACTCACTATGTAGTCCAGGCTGATCTTGTACTCACAGAGATCCGCCTGCCTCTGCCTCCCAAGTGCTGGGATTGAAGGCATGAACCACCACGCCTAGCCCTCATGCCTTCATGATTTTTATCTGCTGAATCTGTCAATTTCTGGAAGAAAGGTATTGAGAATTTCAAATATAATCGTGGAGTTTCTTTTGATTTGTGTTAACACAGCATATCTTCTCTGTTAACTTTTAATTTCTACCTTTGTAAAGTGAGTCTTTGTACATGGTAAGTAATTATGCCTGAGTCTGGCCTGCTCCTGAACTCATATAATTCCAGCACTTGGAGGTGGAGGCAAGAGGATGAGGAATTCAAGATTTTCTTTGGTGTGGCTGCAGAGATGGCTCTTAGGTGCACCGGATGCTCTTGCAGAGGACCCGGGTTCAGTTTCCAGCACCCACATGGCTGCTAACAACCATCTGTAACTCCAGTTCCAGCTAATCTGATGCCCTCTATTGGCCTTCATGGGCATTGCATGGCACTAGTGTACTTAACATACATGCAGGCAATCCACACACATAAAACAAAAATAAAGAAAAAATATAAATAAAATATCAATTTTAAAAAGGTTATCTTTGGCTATATGGCGAGTTCAAGGCCAACTTGTGCTACATGAGACCCTATATCAAAAAGCAAACATTATTAACAACAAAAAACTGTGTCTTGTTTTTCTTTGTAATCACTTGTAACGGTCTCTGTCATATATATATATATATATATATATAGTATTTTAATTGATGTTTTGTGTATTTCAATACATTTCTCAGTCCAATTTAGACATTCCCCTTTCCACAGTCCCCCACCGAGACCCGCAGTTCATGCATCTCTGCCATACATGTCTTTCTGTTTGTTTCTCAGTCTTTTAAAATGTTTTTTTTTTTTTATATTGTTTTGGGCAGAAGTTCACTGTTTTTTTTTTTTTTTTCTTATGTTGTTGTTGTTTACCCTCCAATTTGTATTGCTCCCAAATATGCCCATATATGTGTCACATATAAAGCAAGATGATGAAGGGAACATCATCATTTGGAAAGCATCACAATAAAATGCACACTTTGTGCCGCCGTTGTGGCTCTAAGACCTACCACCTTCAGAAGTCGATCTGTGGCAAATGTGGCTGCCCTGACAAGTGCAAGAGAAAGTATAACTGGAGTGCCAAGGCTAAGAGATGAAATACTACCAGTACTGGATGGATGAGGCACCTGAAAATTGTCTATCGCAGATTCAGGCATGGATTCTGTGAAGGAACGACACCAAAACCCAAGAGGGCAGCTGTTGTAGCATCCAGTTCATCTTGAGGTATTTCAGCAATCGGTCATAAAATAATGTTCTGGTTTCAAAAACTGTAAAAAAAAAAAATAATATATATATAATATATAATCATATATATATTACACATACATACCAAAGATTATGACCTCTGGAAAATAGTGTATGTTAATCCTCAAACATATTTAAGGAATTCTACATTTTCTCCTTTTAATTTTAATTTACTCTACAATATAATGAAATATATTGTCCTCTACCTATAACCTAAAATTGCAAAATCTATTGAAAATAAGGTGGTAGGTTAATTCTATGAGCCTGGGTCTTTGTCTTTTAATATGAACCTTTAAGTCATGATGTTTAGAGTGATTATTGATGAACATTTGTTATTGTTTTGTATTAATCGTTCTTATTTGTTTCCTATTTGGTCTATTTGTTGTTTTCTGCCTTCTGTGTTAAACGAGTATTTTATGGTTCCACTTTACCTCCCCTATTATACTAGTATATCAAATTATTCTTTCTTTGAAATCTTTTTTTATTGGTTTCCTTTGAGTTTTTAGTCCACATTTATAAGCAATCCAATCCTTCTTTCTAATGGCCCCCAATACCTCTTCCGGGTAGTGCAAGTAAGCAATAGTATATACAAAACCTTTTTTTTTTTTTTCCCCTTTTTCTTTAAAACAGTTTTATTATTTTAATTTTATGTGTCATGTATGTATGTGCATTGTGTGTTAGTGCCTGCAGAGGGCCAGAAAGAGGGGTGTCAGATCCCCTAGAGCTGGAGTGACAGGTGGTTGTGNACTTAACATACATGCAGGCAATCCACACACATAAAACAAAATAAAGAAAGATATAAATAAAATATCAATTTTAAAAAGTTATCTTTGGCTATATGGCGAGTTCAAGGCCAACTTGTGCTCATGAGACCCTATATCAAAAGCAAACATTAATTAACAACAAAAAACTGTGTCTTGTTTTTCTTTGTAATCAACTTGTAACGGTCTCTGTCATATATAATATAATATATATATATATTATTATATAGTATTTTTATTGATGTTTTGTGTATTCATACATTTCAGTCCAATTTAGACTATTCCCCTTTCCCAGTCCCCAGCGCACCCCAGGTTCATGCATTCTGCCATACATGTCTTCTTGCAATCTTTTTCTCAGATCTTTTAAAATGTTTTTCTGCAAGTATATTGTTTTTGGGCAGAATTTCACTGAGTCAGTCATTTCTTTGACCCAGTCCTTATGTTGTTGTTGTTCCCTCCCAATTTGTATTGCCCAAAATATGCCCATATATTGTTCACATATAAAGCAAGATATGAAGGGAACATATCATTTGGAAAGCATCAAAATAAAATGCACACTTTGTGCCGCCGTTGTGGCTCTAAGACCTACCACCTTCAGAAGTCGATCTGTGGCAAATGTGGCTGCCCTGACAAGTGCAAGAGAAAGTATAACTGGAGTGCCAAGGCTAAGAGATGAAATACTACGTACTGGATGGATGAGGCACCTGAAAATTGTCTATCGCAGATTCAGGCATGGATTCTGTGAAGGAACGACACCAAAACCCAAGAGGGCAGCTGTTGTAGCATCCAGTTCATCTTGAGGTATTCAGCAATCGGTCATAAAATAAATGTTCTGGTTTCAAAAACTGTAAAAAAAAAAAAAATATATATATATATATATATATATATATATATATGTCACATATATACCAAAATTATGACCTCTGGAAATAAAGTGTATGTTAATTCCAAAACATATTTAGGAATTCACATTTTCTCCTTTTAATTTTATATTACTCTAAAATATGAATATATGTCCTCTACCTATATACCAAAATTGCAAAATCTGAAAATAGGTGGTAGGTTAATTCTAGAGCCTGGGTCTTTGTCTTTTAATATGAACCTTTAAGTCATGATGTTTAGAGTGATTATTGATGAACATTTGTTATTGTTTTGTATTAATCGTTCTTATTTGTTTCCTATTTGGTCTATTTGTTGTTTTCTGCCTTCTGTGTTAAACGAGTATTTTATGGTTCCACTTTACCTCCCCTATTATACTAGTATATCAAATTATTCTTTCTTTGAAATCTTTTTTTATTGGTTTCCTTTGAGTTTTTAGTCCACATTTATAAGCAATCCAATCCTTCTTTCTAATGGCCCCATACCTCTTCCTGGGTAGTGCAAGTAGCAAGTAATACACCTTTTTTTCCCTTTTCTTTAAAACATTTTATTATTTTATTTATATGTGTGCATGTATGTATGTGCATGTGTGTTAGTGCCTGCAGAGGCCAGAAGAGGGTGTCAGATCCCCTAGAGCTGGAGTGACAGGTGGTTGTGAGCTGTGCAATGTGAGAGATAGGCACCAAAGTCCAGTGCTCTGGAGGAGCAAGATGTGCCCTCAGCAGTTGAGCCCTGTCTCCAGCCCCTATATATTTTTTACTTTGTTATTCTATCCTCCTCCTGTTAATAACATTACAATTCATTTCATTTATACATGAAATATAATCGTGAAACTTTTTTTTTTTGAGACAAGTTTTCACACTGTAGCTCAGACTACCTTCAAACTCATAGAACTTCTCCTGGCTCAGCCTCCTGGGATTACATGTGTGACCAAATATATTGTTGCCATTATTTGGGGCAATGATCTTTTCCTACCAATAAGAATAAGAAAAAAAAATTCATTCGAAGAACTTACTCAAAGACAACCAATATTTTTTTTTTTTGTCTTTTTGGGATAGGGTCTCCCTGTAGCCCCAGCTGTCCTGGAACTATCAATGTAGACCAGGCTGGCCTTGAACTCACAGAGATCTTCTCCAATAAAAAAAATTAAAGAAATAATTAACATGCTAGATATGAAGTAGAACATGGAATCATAAAATGCTTAGTTAAAATGGAAGAAAGCAGAAAAACACACAGCTGGCCTGGAACTCACTATGTAGACCAGGCTAGCTTTGATCTCACAGAGATATGCCTGCCTCTGCCTCCCAAGTGCTGGGGTTAAAGGATTGTACCACCCTGTCTGGCTATAACAATGTTTCACCTAAATTTCCTCATTCTTTAACATTCTTTTTATTTCTTTATGTAAATCTAAGTTTAGCTTTATAGTTTCTTTCTGATTTCTGAAAAATTTTCTTTTCCTATTATTATTATTATTATTATTATTATTTTGGTCTTTTTTGGGACAGGGTCTCCCTGTAGTTCCAGCTGTTCTGGAACTCACTATATAGATCGGGCTGGCCTTGAACTCACAGAGATCTGCCTGCCTCTGCTTCCCAAGTGCTAGGACTAAAGGTGTGCATCACCATGCCTTTAATTGACATTTAACATTGTTGACATTTACATTTAACATTGACATTGACATTTAACATTGTTGACAAAGCAGATCTATGTTCAGATAAATTTTTCAGTTATTATTTGCCTGATAAAATTTTATGTCTTCCTTTTTTTGAAGGATACTTTTGCTGGATACAGAATTTTAGTGTTGATTCTTTGTTTCTTCCAACATCTTAAATATTTCACCCTTTTCTTGTTTGGGTAATTCCAAAAGTGAAGTCCAAAGTAATCTTTATTCTTTTTTTTTCCCTTCTATATGTAGGCTTCCCTTCCCATAAAAATCTTCCAATTTGTCAAGATTTTGTCTTTGATATTTTCCAAATTTGAAAACTACAAATATTTTGAAATTTGAAACAATTAAATTTTTGTTTGAGTTTTATCTTGCCCCGTGATGCCTGGGACTCCCGAATCTGTGACTTGAGAGTCTGTCATTGATTTAGAGGAAGTTCCTGTCATTGGGGCTTCAAATATTTCTTCTGCTGATCCCTATTTCTGTCTCTCTGTCTCTCTGTTTCTCTGTCTCTCACTGGCCCCCTTTATTCCATGTCCGATTTATTGATCCTCCAGCTTATTGCTCATTGGCCCTTGCTGCTAACCAGAACCAAAGTCTCTCTGGCTTCCTCCAGCTCCTCCGCCCCCCACCACTCATATCCCAGTGTGACCCACAGAAACCAGAATCCCTCCATCCAAACCAGTGGAGGTTAAACTTAGAAAGATCACTCTCCTTAGGCTGGAGAAGCCCTTGCCTGCTACAGCACTCTCCTGCCCTAGGTGCCCTTTTCCCCAGTGCTCCCTCCCCTGCCTGTGCTGTGGAACAGAACAAAGAAGCCAGTCAGAAAGGCAGGAAGACTCAGCTCTGCCCTCTGGGGAAGTCAGTAGTCCACTCAAGTACTTGACCCCAGGTGGCCAGTCATAATCTTACTTGGGCATTAGTCCAGCTCTCTGGATATACATCAGCCCCCTGGCCTTAGAGACCTATAAGATGCCCCTGGGTGCATCTCCCCCAGCCCCAGTCCTGGGAGCTGGACTGCCCAGGCCTCTGTTGGACCATAATTCCCTTTAATCTGGCCTTTACTATGCGTTGCTGAAACCATTCACTCACTCTCCCAGGCTCCTGGGCCAAGCCTTGCCTCTCCTGACTTTCAATTCCCAGTAAGCTGTTTGTTCCAAGCACCTACATTTTGGCTAAGAGCCGTTTTAGGCAGGGCAGGGCGTAGTGGCGATTGCCTTTAATCCCAGCACTCAGGAGACAGAGACTGGTGGATCTCTGTGAGTTCAAGGCCAGCCTGGTCTACAGAGTGAGCTCCAGGCCAGCTGGGACTAAAGGGAGCCCCCTCCCCCCCGCCCCGTCTCAAAAAGACAAAAAAAAAAAAAAAAAAAAAAAAAAAAGGCTGTTTGTTCCTAACCCCTGCCTTTCTGGCTCTTGCCCCCCTCCCCCAAGTCTGTTCTCCTAAGTGGCACGTTCCAGGACAGACTGCCTCCATTTTTCCCTGGACTCTCGGCAGATCAGGAGACGTGCTATCCCCTGAGTAGTCCCGTTTGGCCTCCTATCTCTGCAAAGGATGCTCTGCTTTGATCGCAGGCTCCATCTTGGCCTCTGATCCCAGGCAGGCCTTCAGGCAGGCTGCCCTGCGGCGATCCTTGCCCCTGGCTTTGGTTTTGTGCAGGCAGCTCCCAGCCAAAACCAAATCTATCTAAATTGAAAGCAGGCAGATCTTGCTCGAAACAACCTACAAGACAAGCGGGCCTGAAACTGCAGGGGGACATGGGTGCATAGAGGTCGGTTGGGCGCATCAGCCTGGCCAGCCAGAGCACTGGTGGGCCAAAGCCTAGGGGGCCGGAGCATAGATGCCCTGAGCTTCAACCAGGAAGAATTATTCACCAGGTGTGTGCAGCAGTGTGGGCAGAGTTACCCAGCCAGCCAGAGCACACAGGTGGGCCTGAAGCCCCTTGGGGACACAGGCGCATAGAGGTCTGGCACTTCAGCCAGGCCAGCTGGAGCACAGGGTACCTGCAGCCCCCCCCCCCCTACTGAATTTCGGAGTGAGTGTCCCAGTAGGACCACAGTAGTGATTCTGGGGTGCAAGGCAATAAAAGAAACAATGAACCTGACACAACTCCAGTCCTGGAACACCAATCCCCACAACCAACCTAGAGGAACTAGCTGGCAGGAAGCAGAGTGAGCACAGCATTCAGAAGGTTACCCCACCTGGTGGTTATCTACCCATTGTTTTGAGAACCTTCAGAACAGAAAGGGAAGAGTGAGCTAGACCTTCTGATATATAACCAAAAGTGAAAGCTTGAAACCTAGACCAGCCAACCCTCCATAAACAAGGAGAAAACAATGAAGGCGTCTGAAGGAAGCAAGCAAAGCAAGCCTTCAACACGTCGAGGAAACATTTGAGATTCACATCAGAATACAAACAACAAAACAAACCCAATGCCAAAAACACAATGAAAGACAACATGGGAAAAGTGCATAATAATTCCACACCAAAATCAACCCTATAGAAAGATTCCTACAATGAGATCACAACAGATTAAAAAAAAAAATCCACACCAGGCCTGGTTGTGCATGTCTTTAATCCTAGCATTTGGGAGGCAGAGGCAGGCAGATCTCCATGAGTTCACAGCCAGCCTGGTCTACAGAGCGAGCTCCAGGACAGCTGGGACTAAAGGGAGACCTTGTCTCAAAAATACCAGAAAAAAAAAAATCCAGAAAATTATATGAGATTACTTAAAAAAACCTGTACTCTACTAAGTTGTAAAACCTAAGAGAAATGGATGAATATCTGAAATCCTGGAAATCAACAAAGCTTAACCAAGAAGAGATTGACAGCTTAAACAGACCCATAATATTTGAGGAAATTGAAAATGTAATAAAAAACCTCCCTCCTAAAAAAAGCCCAGGCCCAGATGGTTACAGAGCAGAATTCTACAAAATACTTAAAGAAGACTTACAACCATTACTACTCAAACTGTTCAGAAGAATAAAAACAGGGGGAATTCTCCCAAATTCCTTCTATGAAGCCAGCATCACTCTAATACCAAAACCAGGCAAAGATACAACCAAAAAAGAAAACTATAGACCCATCTCATTAGTGAACATAATTGCAAAAATTCCCAAAATACTTGGAAACCACATACAGACCACATCATAAAGATCATCCATCATGACCAAATTGGATTCATACCATCTGTGGATGCTAGTAACAAGTACCTAGTTGTAAGGCAAACTGAGCAATATTAATGTTATATTCCACTTTTTCTGAAAGCAACTGTGCTCTTATAATGTAAATCCATTAACAGGTTCTAGAATTAACCTGCCATTTATTTTCAGACTTTGTAATCTTGATATATGGATGAAGTGTATGCAGGCATATTTTAGAGTAATACAAATTTAAAATGGAAAGATGTGAATCCTGAAATATGATTTGGAAATAACATACAGTTTATTTTCAGATGACATAATTTTAGTATAGGTGTGACATATATATATATATATATATATATATATGCATATGTTGAAGCAATACAAATTGGAGGGAACAACAACAAAAGAATCAACTGAATCAATAAAGCTCTCCCCCCAAAATAAATAAATAAATAAATAAATGAAAAATAAATAAATAAATAAAGTGCCCTGCATGCATGAAGTGCCCACAGAGGTCAGAAGAGGTTATCAGATTTCCTGGAACTGGAGTTACAGAAGCTTGTTAGCTACCATGTGGGTACTGGGAACTGAACTCAGATCTTCTGGAAGAATAGCTCTTAGCCACTGAGCAACGTCTTTATTTTTTGAGGACAGACTCTCACTGTATTACCCAGGCCATCCTGGAACACATTGTACAGCCCCAAACTTGCCTGAACTTATAGTCCTCCTGTCTTGGCCTCCTAAGCGCACCACCATTCCTGGCTTAGCTGTCCTTTGCTTTCCTTTAGCAGAGTTTTTGTTTGTTTGTTTTGTTTTTTGTTTCCACATACAATTTTTTTTTACATATTTTGTTAAATTCATATTTGTTCTTTTGAATATAATGTAAATTGTTTTGTTTTTTATTTCAAACTCTATTTGTTCATTACTGATGTATAGGATGATGATAGACAAGATTTTTGTAAATTAAATTTGTCTCCTGCAAAACAAACAAACAAAAAACAATAACAACAACAACAACAATAAACCCCAAAACACTACCAAATTTCTGCCCTGAGTAAGAACAGAGGGGAGAAGTTTCCTTCAGGGCAGGTTTCATTCTGGTCTGCTTTCCCATCCTTCCCTGGTCCTGTGACTCCTCCTCTTCTTCCTCCTCTGCAGTTCTCCGCACCTGTGCACCCATTACTTTTTTTTTTTTTTGGCTGCAAGGCTTTGTTTATGGTGTCCTCCCTGGCTGGGGGGTGGGGGTGTTATCTGTTAAACTGAGTTTGATCTCCAAAATAACTGTTTTTAGGTACTTTTTTCTCTTTTGACTGTTTACAGGTTGTTTTTTTTTTTTTTTTTTTTTTTTTTCTTTGGTGTTTTTGAGACAGGGTCTCCCTTTAGTCCCAGATGGCCTGGAGCTCACTCTGTAGACTAGGCTGGCCTTGAACTCACAGAAATCCTCCTGCCTCTGCCCCCCCCCCAGTGTTGGGATTAAAGGCGTGCACCACCACACCCGGCCATACTTTACAGGTATTTTGATCCCATTTTCCATCACAGGTTTCCTCCCCTACACTGTATGCTGTGTTTTTGCCATCCTCTCTCATTCTAGGTTTCTAAATATCATCTTCCTGTACCCAATTTCATGTTTTTGGTATTGTCAATTGCTGAATTATCTTGGTTTTGAACTGCCTTAGTAAGACTAAATGTCTCCTGTCACCTCATTCTTTAACTTCTCCCTTGGTAAAACTGTCCTTAACTGTTTTATTGTCATTTTGGTTATGGCTAGCCTTTCATACAAATTGAATATATAATTATGTTTTCCATCACTTGTTAAAATATTTCAGAGAGTTTATACTCACCCCCCATCCTGCCCTCCACCTGACAATAGTTTTAAAACTAAAGTTATAAAATATTTGGTAACAGCATAATAGAGAAACTGCATTAGCCACTTCAGCCTTGGGAATCAACGGGAACCAATTAGGGCTGGGTGGTTTAAATGGCATGCCTAAAGATAAGTTTGACAGTAATGTATGTGACTCTGTTCAATGCAAACACTAGAAAAAACCTCAAGCGTGAAGGTCTGGATACATATGGGTATATACGTATATGATGCCGTTAAGGTGTTTTCTCCAATGTGTGTATGTATGTATGTATGTATGTGTATGGAACTCTGTAATATAGTTATAGCATATTAAGAATCTATCAGGCCATCGATAGACAATGTAACATGTTTCCTCTAGATGAAAGCATTTATGTTTTGATAGTGATGTATGTGCCTCTGCTCAGTACAACATTTATAAACTGCCATCACCAAAATTAATTATTATTATTATTTTTTTTATGTAGGAGAAATATACTACCACTCAACCTCTACTGTAAGGTTGGCAGCCCTGAGAACTCCTTTCTCACTGTAGCATGTAGGATATATTCCTGTTCCAAAAGCTGAGCAGAAGGTCTTTTCCACATGCACCAAAATTAATTATTAGAACTTTATGTATGTATAAGTGTATGTATGAATACTATTTACTTTTTTACTTTTTTTTTTTTTGGTCTTTTTGAGACAGGGTCTCCCTGTAGCCCCAACTGTCCTGGAACTCACTCTGTAGACCAGGCTGGCCTTGAACTCACAAAGATCCACCTGCCTTTGCCTCCCAAGTGCTAGGATTAAAGGTGTGCACCATCACGCCCAGTTGAAGTACTATTTACTTTTAAGAATTCTTTGTGAGTTCAAGGCCAACCTGGTCTACAGAGTGAGTTCCAGGACAGCTGGGGCTACAGGGAGACCCTATCTTGAAAAGACCAAAAAAACCCCAAAACCCTATCAGACCATGGATAGACAGTATAACTTTTATAAAGTGTCATCACTAAGATTTATTAATTTTAATATGTTTATAGTCTTATTACAAGGAAATCGTGTTCCACAGCTGGAGATTGTCAGTACTGTACAACCTGTGGACAGTCTTAAGTATTATAATTTTATCTGAGATAATCATGTAATATTATCATAGAGATTCAGTATTATTATTATTATTATTAAAAATCAGTGTTGCAACCAAGGTTTTAAGACCATTCCCTCAACATGTACCACACACCTTGTTACAGTCTCAGGTAAATTAATATATATGAGTATTGGGTTATTCATACATAGTGAAAATGTTTTATATATCTCTGTTATACTTTGCACATGTTATTTCTGATAATTTTTTTTTTTGTCTTTTTCAAGACAGGGTCTCCCTGTAGCCCCAGCTGTCCTGGAACTCACTCTGTAAACCAGGCTGGCCTTGAACTCACAAAGATCCGCCTGCCTCTGCCTCCCGAGTGCTAGGATTAAAGGCGTGTGCCACCACGCCCGGCTTATTTCTGATATTTTTAAGAAAATTAGGTTTTACTTCTGGGAACCACATGGAATAGTCCAAATGAAACCAATTTCAGTGAGCTTAACTTAAGTCTATTTCCTGTGTGCTGTAGGTATATGAACCCCTTTTTTCTAATCTGGTGGCGGGCAGAGAAACAAATTATGTATGTTTATAGTAAAATAGCCTTCATTTGGGATGGACCTAGAAGGTATTGTTTTCAGCTTTTCTATTATTTTGGGTTTGTTTCCCTGGCTATGTTAAAATTTTCCCTTTCATGGTTTAAATCCATTCTACCTAGAGTACCTAATGCTGTACTGGATAGCTTTAGTGTCAACTGGACACACCTGCTAGCCCATTGTGGGCAATGCCATTCCTGGACAGATATTTATATATTGTATATTATAATAGGTTGAATATGGGCCAGCAACACAACCAATAAGTGGCAGTCCTTCCTAGACTGTGCTGCAGTTCCTACCTCCAGGCTCCTGCCATGAACTCCTGCCTTGAGCTCCCTAGGTAATGAACTGTGACTTGGGAAATGTAAAGCAAATAAACCCTTTCCTCTCCAAGTTAGTATTAGTCAGAAGTATCTTGTCACAGCAATTCAGAATTTATTAAGAATGCTTCAGCCAATGTTCAAGCTTTATTTACATGTTATATAGTAATTAAAATACCAAATCCATACAATTGACCCTCTTGTAGGTTTCAGATGCTGGGTGTGGTGGCGCGTGCCTTTAATCCTAGCACTTGGGAGGCAGAGGCAAGCGGATCTTTGTGAGTTCAAGGCCAGCCTGGTCTACAGAGTGAATTCCAGGACAGCTGGGGCTACAGGGAGACCCTGTCTCGAAAAGACAAAAACAAAACAAAACAAAAAAAAAACCCAACCATACCTAAAGCTCTAATCCGATTTGACCAGGGGGAGTTAAAGGGGCCATCTTTTGCCCCTTGCCCTCTAAGGCCAACTTAAGTCCTAGAGTCCTGCATGGGCACCTCTCTACCTGTCTTATAGCAGTAAGTTACCAGTTGTCCCAGGCCAGGGAGGTCTTGAAGATTCACTTAAGGGACTCCATCTAGCCAGTGTCCAGTCAAAGGAGGAATGTCAATATAGAGGAGAATTTCCTCATGCTTCAAAGGGAAGCCCCGGTTGAGCAAGGCCTGACTTTTTCCCACATCGATGGCACTGGTAAAAGAAACCAGGCACAAGGCCTGAGTGACCCCTAAGGACCAGCAGCTCAACTGACCTTAACACCAAAATTAAATTAATTTACTTGAGCTAACTGTATGGTTTTAAACACCCCAACAGGAAAGTAAAACCATAAGAATAATAAAATAACTTATACCCTATTACCAGAGAGATGGGTGAGAGACCTGCTGTGCCATGCTGGAAAATATCTCAGGAATAGGTGAGATCTGCTATGTTAGAAATACTGGGGACTCATGACTGACGCCTCCCCAGGACCTATTGTCTGGATCTCATCCTGGAGCTCTGTGTACCAAAACTTTTTCTCAAAACCTTTACAATTCCTCTCCTAGGATTCCAAGGGACACATAGATGTCCACTCGCTACAGAAGCTGCCAGTCAGTGACTTTGCATCCCCTTTCATCACACTGGACTCCCCTCCCAGCTGACAAAGGGGAAACCTGCCTGTTCCTGGGAGAGAAAGGCTGCTATTACATCAACGAGTCTGGCCCGGTGGAAACCTGGATTGGACCTCTCCAGAGACTGGGAGCAGACCTCAGACCCTGCAGCTGGCCCCCTTCCTCTCCCTCCCCCTGGTGGCAGACTCTCCTTTTTACATGGCTTTCCCCATTATGGGACCCTGCCCTATTATGGGACCCCTCATCCTCATCTGCTTATTTTTTCTCCTACCACCTATCTTCCCTGTTTTCTACTGGAATGCATACTGAATGCCCCTGCACCCTTACACCCCCTGAGTACCGGCCCACTGGATCCAGACCACCCCCTCCCCAGGAAGCCCCCCCTACCAGCCTGAAGAAGCCAGATCTGAACAAGCCAGCACCGCCCATATACCCAAAGAGGTCGGGAAGTTAGGCCAGAGAAAAGCCTTTGCCTGCCACAGCACTCTCCTGCTCCAGGTGCCCTTTGCCCCAGTGCTCCCCCCCCCCCCCCCCATGTGCTGTGAAGCAGAACAAAGAAGCCAGCAGGAAAGGTGGGAAAACTCAGCTCTGCCCTCTGGAGAAGTCAGTAGTCCACTCAAGTACCTGCCCCCAGGGGTCCAGTCATAACCTGACTTGGGCATTAGTCCAGCTCTCTGGACACACATCAGCCCCCTACCCTCAGAAGTCTATAAGATGCCCCTGCACCAGCCCCAGGGCCTGCACCACCATGCCCAGCTTAAAGGCAGTTCTTAGCCACCATGTGGGTGCTGGGAATCAAACCCAGGTCCTCTGCAACAGCAGTTGGTGCTCTTAACTGCCGAGCCATCTCTCCAGCCCCCAAATCTGACCTTTTCTATGCATTGCTGAAACCATTCAACTCTAATATTCCTCCACCTCTTTTGTGTGAAAGGCAACACATCATGTCAGGAACAGGACATAGGTCCTTCATTTCCTCCTTGTCCCATACCCAGAGGGAAGGAATGCCACACAGGCAAAAAAAGAATCCAGACAGACAGCCTTGCTGCAGTCCTTCCTGACAGCTGGTTGGCACATATCGTTCCCTCTGTATATGCACTGCTGGCCAGCTCCACTGAACCCAGGCAGAGCAGTGACCAACTTCTCTTGGTGTTTGGACTTGCAGTCCGATACTCTCACCTCATGCAGACCTTTGATCAAGTGAAATCTCTTAATATTTTCCTACTGTCAATCTTTTATTGTAGGGATGTGAACCTTGACCCTTGAGGAGATGAAAGCTAGTAATAGTAATATTCTTTCCTCCTCTGTGTTGGTTATAGACTAAGTTTTCCTGCACCAGGACTGATTCCTGCTGATATTGTGATGATAGTAAGTTTTGGTTCTTTATATTTGGCTGATGCTCTCTCCAATTTGGGGGTGATAGGAGTTTGTCTGGTGACCACAGTTCTCTGATTCATCTAAAAAGTTACTGAGTTTAGTTTGTTCTCCCTTTTTCTTGTCTTTGTGAATAATACCTGTGGAACCTTCTCTTGCTACGAGCAGGTAGGGTATGGCACAGTCCTACTAAGGGAAGGGGAGCATAGTGCCTGACACTTCCGCACAGAGGTCAGCTGGTTACTTTTGTAACCTGACCTGAGAGGTACTTCTAACTCAGGTCCTTAGCCTGGGAAAGCGGAGCGTTTTCCATTTGACCGTCCTTTCCCACCTTCACAGACTGCTGATCACTGGACAGGAATTTCAGGCTGATGACTGATGGCCTATCTTCAGTCTACACCCACTCACAATTCACTTCATGGATGGTGACCTGGTAGGTCTCCGCCCAACCCCACAACAGCGTATCAGGTTGATGGTCTGATGGTCCACCATCCAACCCACTGGCCACAAAACTCAAAATCTAGGCCTGCTTTGGCCTATATACATGCAAAAATAATGGCTGGGAATTCTGTGTAATGATGGTAATGGAGAATTTGCTTTATTGCTTGTGGCAACTCATTTTCATAAGCAAAATGACACCAGCTCCCAGAGCCAATCACAGACCCCTGTGTGAGCCACTGTATACTGCTGCTCTGCCTAGCATCATGTGCCTGGGACACATTGCTTGCTCCCTCTTGGGGTGGGGTCAGAGGAATCTCATGACTCCCTGAGGGGTGCTAACTGAGAACTAGCCCCTAATTCCAAACTGGATTTTCCTACAAATACCTCTGAAGCTCTTCACATGCTGGGCCAAAAACTGGAAGGCTTTCCTGGATTCTTACTGCAGTGGAACATTATGTTCTTTTCTATTCCTCTATTCCAAGTTTCAGGAAGTGAAATTAGTATACATGTACAAGGCAAGGTGAGTAAAAATATTCACAGAAATACATACAAAAAATGAGAAGAAAATCCCTTGGAAACAATAAAATACCAGTGACAGCAGGACAAGTGTTTGTGGTCTGTTCATACAATGGAATGGTACACCAAGAGAAAAACCAGTGAACAGCTTCACAGAGCAACATCTACAAGTGTCAGCAATAATAGCCAATTAAAAGTAGCCTGAGCCGGGCGTGGTGGTGCACACCTTTAATCCTAGCACTTAGAAGGCAGAGGCAGGCGGATCTCTGTGAGTTCGAGGCCAACCTGGTCTACAGAGTGAGTTCCAGGACAGCTGGAGTTACAGGGAGACCCTGTCTCAAAAAAGACAAAAAAAATAAAAGTAGCCTGAAAGGGACAAATAGCAAGCTAAGCCTCCTGTGCAGGTCAGGAAGCATTAGAACTGAAATGTACATTGATAGAGTCGGCCCTTTATAGCTGTGAGTCCAGTGTCTATAGAGTTGAGCACTGAGGAATTTAAAAAGTATTTAGGCTGCCGGGAGTGGTGGTGCACACCTTTAATCCTAGCACTTGGGAGGCAGAGGCAGGCAGATCTTTGTGAGTTCAAGGCCAGCCTGGTCTACATAGTGAGTTCCAGGACAGCTGGAGCTACAGGGAGACCCTGTCTCGAAAAGACCAAAAAAAAAAAAAAAAAAAAAGGATTTAGGCTTACAATGATATTTCTATATTGATACACAGTTTTGTTTGTCACTATTCCCTGAAAAATGTAGAGAGCTGGAGAGATGGCTCAGATGTTAACAGCACTGTCTGCTCTTCCAGAAGATCCATGTTCAGTTCCCAGCACCCACATAGGAGAAAACAGTCCGTAACCCCAGTTTCAGGGGACCCAATGCCACCTTCTGACTTCTGTGGGTTCTTATGCACATGGTGCACTTACATAGGTGCAGGCAAAACATTCATACAAATAGATGAGTAAATAAATAATACAGAAGTAAATAAAATAGAGCATAAAAACTATAGGAGCTAGGGTGATAGCTCAGTGGGCAAGAGAACTCGTTCTGCGAGCATAAGCTCTCAGTTTACATCTCCAGCACCCACATAGAAATCTGGGCATGGGTTTGTGTGCTTGTAACCCTGGTATTTGGGTCCAGAGACAGATAGATCCTGAGAGCTTGGTGGCCAGGCAGCCTGGCAAAAAATTATGAGTTTTGGGGGCAATGAAAAACCCTGTCTCAAAGGAACACAGTGAAAGTCATAGAGGAAGACACTTATCCTGCACACTCAAGCGCTGGCAAATTCATATGCATGCACTACACGGAGAGAAACGACTCTTTACATAGCATTCTCATGGTATAAGTAATCAAGAAATAAGTAAAGGGGTATAGGTGCTGGCTAGACACAAAATACCTCAGCGTTTTATAGAAGGGATTTGACCATACATGGATTTTGATATCTGGAGGGGTTACTGGAACCGGTTTCCATGGATACTGAAGTGAGAGATGGTGAGACCAAATTTCATTGATGGTAAGATTCGAATTGAAACATTTCTGAGACCCAGTGGAGGACAAAGAGAAACTAATGAAAAAGTAGCTCCCCCTAGTGGGCGTGATGGGGAAATGGAAAGTTATAGTTGAAGGCTTTGCAATACAAGCAAATCTTTTGTGTATTTTCCCATTCAGCGCTGCCCTGGATCTTTATTTCTGACACCGCTGGAAGGAGAATTTTTCCACATCAAACAATTCCACAATTCTCTGTGGGGAGACATTAGTAGTTCTATAATTCAGCTCAATCTGACACACCCTACACTATGCACAGACCCCACAGGTCCAGGGCTCATTCCTAGGAGTCATCCCCAGACTGACACCAATGCGATTTCAAGTTATGTACAACTTCTGTCTGGCTTGGCCACACAATGAATCCCTTCCTTGGTTTCTGTCATTTGCTACAGTGGCTCACACAACTCATGCAAACACATCTACTGGTTTAATAGAAAGGACATGGGCTGGAGAGATGGCCTAGCGGTTAAGAGCACCGACTGCTCTTACAGAGGACCCGGGTTCGATCCCCAGCACCCACATGGCGGCCGAGAGCCGTCTGAAACTCCAATTCCAGGAGAACTCCAGCTCCAGGGGAATCCGAGACCCTCTTCTGACCTCCGCGGCGTTGCACGACACGGGTGCACAGATTTGCATGCAGGCAGTACATTCATACACATACAGAAATAAATAAAATTAATAAAAAAAAATTAAAAAAAAAATAGAAAGGACATGATAAAGGGTGTAAAGAACAGCCAGATGACAATCTGAAGAAGCTTCCGGCTGGCTGTGTCCATCTCCCCTTCCCACCCCAAGAACATAGATGTGTTCAGAGCCTTGAAGCTCTCTCCCTGAGTCTCAGAGGTTGTTCTGGACCAATCATGACATACACACCATCTTTATTAACTAAGTGTCTCCCCTCCCTAAACTATGGCAGATGAAGCTGAAAGGTCTAAACTTCTAATCTTTCTATTTAAGATTTTCCTCTTTTAGAGGCTGGAGAAATGGCTCAGTGGTTAAGAGCACTGGCTGCTCTTGCAGAAGACACAGGTTCAAGTCCCAGCACTGACATGGCAGCTAACAACTATCTGTAACTCCAGTTACAGGGGATCCAATGCCCTCTTCTGACTTCCACAGGCATTGCATGACATAGGTACACTTACATACATGTAGGCAATACACTCATACACATCAAATAAAAAATAATAAATAAAATATTTTTAAAATACTTTCTTCTTTTGAAATCAAGTTGCACAGCTCAGACTGGGGTCAAACTCCTAATCCTTCATCTCTTCCTCCCAAGTGCTGAGATCACCGGTGTGTGACGTCACCCCCAGATCTAAACTTCTAACTTTTCTATCTTGGTTTTTCTGGACACTAGAATCCATTTAGGAGCCCACAAGAGTTACTTCATTGGAAGAAAACATCCTCTTCACTCAGGAAACAAACTTCGAGAGATTTAGGAATTTTGTGTTCAATGTTTCTCATACTTAGAAAATTATAAAGATTTTTGGAGCTTTGTCTTAGGATTCAGGGTCAAAGAAAAGCATTAGAATAAAAGATTCTCCTAATTTGTAAATTGTTTAGAGACTCTGAGTTAGGAACAGGGCATGGATTTTTTTTTTCCCTCCACTGTAACACTCTCAGAGACAAATGAATTTCCCCAAGTGGTCGTAAACAAAGAACTCTGTACATCTTTAGGTGAAACACATATTAAACACTTTAAAAAGTCATTGAGAGATCTATAATACTAAGGCAGGGTATTTGAAGGTGACAGGCCCTTTCATGGCCCAGATGTGTATGATGCAAGGACTTTAGGATGCCATCTTATGGTCATTGAAAATCTACCTGGGACAGTGGCTCTGAGCTTATTGTCTCATGCCACAGAAGATTTATGGCAAGGATCCTTCTGGGAGTATGTAAAACAGAAGCAGGATTTATTAGGAATTATTACAGAAAAGTGAGAAGTTCAAGAAAAAGAGAAATCTCAGGAATGGGAGGGGCTCCTAAGAGAGGAAAAAGCTGGTGACTTTCCTTTGTCTAGAGGTGGGTTTTTTTTTGTTTGTTTGTTTGTTTGTTTGTTTGTTTTTTGGTCTTTTTGAGACAGAGTCTTCCTGTAGCCCCAGATATCTTGGAACTTGCTATGTAGACCAGGGTGGTCTTGAACTCACAGATATCTACCTGCTTCTGCCTCCAGAGGCTGGGATTAAAGATGTGCACCATCGCACCCAGCTATATTTCTTATCTTTAGGAGTCCAAGGTGGTCTTGTTAGTGGAAATGTCTTGTTAGAAGCTGCTTTACTGATAATTAACACAGAATTAACTGTATTTTTTTTTGCATGCAGCTCTTTCTTTCTTAAAGTTGTTTTGTCAGGGTATTTTATCCCAGCAACAGGAATGTAACCAGGATGGCCAAATAATTTAAAAGTATTTCCCTTAGAAAACATAGTATTGGTAACATATAATTCTGAATTAGACAGTGTCTTCTTTCTTGAGTCCTTAGTGATGATACTCAAGTACTGGGTTAAATATATTATAGAAGCCTTTTTTTTTATCCCCTTCTCTTCTCCCCACCCCACCCCTACCCATCCCAGATCATGCATTCTGCTGTAACTTTTCTGCATCTTTCTGGGGTTTTTTTTGTTTTGTTTTCATTTTTTTAACAATAAGTGATAATTTGTGAGTACAAGCATCCTTCATGTAAAACCAATTTGCAAGCAGTTGTGCCCAAACCCACACAGCTCAATCGTCCCATCATCCAGCAGGGGGGGCTTGTATGTTCAATCAAGTTGATCAAATGAGTGTCCAGTCTATATTGTTGTAGTTTCACCATTCACCCCAATCGCAGCCCTTACATTCTACCGCGCCCCCTCTTCCGCAGATTGTTCCCTAGGCTTAGAAAAGGGGCACAGGTGGATGAGAAGCAAAACAGTCTACTTTCTCTGGAGTTGTTGTCTTGGTCTCTAGTCAATTCAGGCTGTTTTCTTTCATGGGCTGACAGCTTGTCCAGGCATAACCTTTAGATCCTACTAATGAAGCACATGCAATTAGATATATAGGTATTTAAAGAATATAATATATAGCCTTTCGATCCTACTAATGAAGCACATGCAATTAGATATGTAGGTATTTAAACGGTACTAATTGTTATGGTAGGTTACTTTGGTATAGACACAGATGTTTGGATGGTATGTTAATCCATGAATTACATTTTCTTCTGTTAAGTATGACAGGGTCTTCGTCTGGTTTATAACATCTCCTAACCATTAGAGGATGTAAGATTGTGGCATCAGCCGTGGGTTATTCCTCCAAGGAGAGAGCTAATAGCCAATTAGATTTGGGATATACAGACATATGGCTGCCACTGCTGCACAGTATTTCCAGGCAGATGAGGTGTAGCTGGTGCTGACGGAGGAGTCTTGCTTGACTCAAGGAGACCTATATTTGCTTTATTGGTTTAGTGG
>VZQC01011272.1:47530-194909 GCA_009823505.1 Rhizomys pruinosus
TCTTCCTTTAGTTTGTCATTGTATCCCTCTAGGTCCTTTTTGAGTTTTTCATTCTCTCTCTTTACTTCTCTGAATTCTTCTTTATGTTCTTTAATTTCTCTGCATAGGTCTGCAATTAGTCCTCTAAGGTCTGTTTCTGGGGTCACCTCCAGGGGGATCCGATTGTAGCTGTCTCCTACCGGTAGAGCTTGGTGCAGAATTATCCTGCACCTTTCCCATATTGTCTCTTCCTCGTCTCCCTGGCATGTGGGTTTCCCTTTTGTGATTCAAATCTCAAATGCCTTTTCAGTTTGTTGAAGGCTGAAAGCTTGTTTTATTTTGCTTGCCTCCTTCCAATGCCGTTTTTTCCCCCCTTCCTTCCCTCCTTGTTGTTTATGGAGTGTTGACTTGTCAAGTTTTCAGGCTTTCACTTTTGTTTATATATTGGATACTGAAAGTCTCTTCCTTTCCTGTTTTGAATGTTCTCTTAATCCACTGGATACTCTCTCCTCAATTCCAGTTGTTGGGGGGGGGGTGTTCCTGCACCTTCCTGGAGCAGTGGCAGGCTGCTCCTGACCCCTGCCCTGCTCAGGACCACAATATGGCATCTGCACCTGACTCCAAACCCAGGATCCCCTCCCACTTGTGACTGGGGGGGGGGCACCCAGCCAGGCAGCCACGCTTTGGCGGGATTTAGGAGTCCAGTCTAGGTCTGCCAGTCACTGGCCCCCTCTGCCACAACTCAGCAAATCAATTGTCCTGCACCCGTGGGTCAATGCCCTAAGTTTACCTTCCTGGAGCAGTGGCGGGCTGCTCCTTACCCCTGCCCTGCTCAGGACCACAGAAGTAACTGTATTAGAAGCAAGAATGCACGTGTTCCTCAAGCATTTGGGGGAGGTGGGTACCTAGCCTGCTGTCCCTGGCCCACAGCCTTTCCTTCTCAGCCACCATGTGGGTGCTGGGGATTGAACCCAGGTCCTCTGCAAGAGCAGTCGGCACTCTTAACTGCTAGGCCATCTCTCCAGCCCCCTTCACTTGCTTTTATCAGGTATTTTGTCACACACACAAAACATAAATTTCAAAATAGATCATAAAGTAGATACTATCAAAAGAGAAATCATAGGAGATATAGTATGGTTTTAAAACTACTAAAAATTGTAATGAATAATTACCATGCCTGAATCTTGACTGAATCCTGACTTTGAAACATAGTTGGTGACAATTACAAGAATTTGAATATTCACTGGATATTTTGGAATTATTGTTAATTTTCATAGATGGCACTAAATGGCAGTGGCGTACCACTGGTTTTTGGTAAAGAAAAAAGGAAACTTTTGTATAAAAATAATTTGTAAATTCAGATAAACAACCAAAAAAACCACCCCACACAATTCTAATACATAAAGAAATTATTTTTATTCACAAGAGAAACACAGCATTTTATAGTATCTTAGGGAATTAATGGTTCTATGTTTCTTAGTGAAATTGAATCTATAATTAAAACTTCATGAAATAAACTCCAAATTCAGATGGTTCCACAAATAAGGTCTTTCGAATACTTATGTCATAAAACTATTCTACAATTAGCTGGGCATGGTGGTGCACGCCTTTAATCCTAGCACTTGGGAGGCAGAGGCAGGAAGATCTTTGTGAGTTCAAGGCCAGCCTGGTCTACAGAGTGAGTTCCAGGACAGCTGGGCTACAGGGAGACCTTGTCTCAAAAAGACCAAAAAAAAAAAAAAGAAAGAAAGAAAGAAATACCCATTGTTTAACTAACATTGTCTGAAAGGAATGACCATGGGAGTTAACTGTGAGGTGACAAATGTTGAACTGTTGAGCTATAAAATAGAATCTCTAAGACATAATGAAAAACATGTTCCTTGTGGCGCAGAAAAACAACACTTAATAAACTCTGTTAAAAACTCCATAAGCTACTCCAAGGTCAGATGGTATCACTGGTAATCTATGATTCAGAGAAATCTTACATGAATGTTTTCAGAAAATGGAGAATGCATAGCCATCCAAATGATTTTTTTTTAGTCCATCATATCCTAATTGACCAATGTATTACTAAGCATTTTACAAACCAGCATTACTCATAAATATGGATGTGACAATCTACTACAAAATATTAGATCAAATTCATTACCCTAGACCATATTCCAAATGCAAAGTTCATTTAACACTTGAAGGTTAATTGATAAGACTCACCATTCTGATAGAATAAGCTGGAGAAACCAGTTGATGTCTTCAGTAGATGAAGGTCAAGCACTTTACAGAACTCAAAATGTACTTGTGATTTAAAAAATGTATATGGCTGGATAGATGGCTCATCTATTAAGAGAACAGGCTGCTCTTTCAGAGGACCCAGGTTCAATTCCCAGTGCCCACATGGCATCTAACAACCTTCCATAACTCCAGTTCCAGGGGAGTCTGACGCCTCTTCTAACATCTGTGAATATTACATGATGTGGATAGACATACATGTAGGCAATACATTTCTGCACATAAAATAAAAATAATAAATACATTTAAAAATGGCAAAAGCTCTACAAACTAGAAATACAAAGTTCCTGAGAGTAATAAAGGGCATTTAAAGTCAATGTCATACTTAATGATAGAAGACTGAACCATTTTCCCCAAGACTAGGAACACAGCAAGGATGTATGTTTCAATTACTTTATCAACACTGTGTTCAAAGTGCTGACATACTGATTGCTTTTCTCATGGCTGTGACTAAATACTTGACAAGAAGCAGCTGAAAGAAGTAAAGGTTAATTTTGGCACAAAGTTTAAGAATGGATCCAGTCCATTATTTAGGAAAAGGCATAGTGGCGGTGGAGTCTGAGGCAGCTGGTCACCACGTACCTGCTGTCAGGAGCCAGAGCCAGAGTGCTGCTCAGCTTGATTTGCCCTTTTTGCTCAGCCAGGACCCCAGCCTGTGCAATGATACCACTGACATTCAGGGTGGATTCTTCTATCTTAATTAACCCAGTCTAGAAACTCCCTCACAGATATGCCCAGAGATCTGTCTTCTAGATGATTCTAGATCCTGTCAAGTTGACAGTCAATATTAACCACCACACTTGGCTAATACAATATGGCTAAAATAGTAAACAAAGAAATAAATGAAATATACAGGTAGCCAGGTGTGGTGGCATACACCTTTAATCCCAGCACTAGGGAGGAAGAGACAAGCAGATCTCTGTGAGTTCAAGTCTAGCCTGGTCTACAAAGTGAGTTCCAGGTGAGCTGGGGGTACAGGGAGACCCTGTCTCAACAAAACACACACACACACACACACACACACACACACACACGCACACACACTCTTTAATCTGCTTCTATTTAGAGATCATTTTAATTGCTTACATAGTAAATCCCAGGAAATGCTGCTGGCAATCCTGGGTATTGACCTGCAGAAGAATTAGATCCATATGGTTCCACTTTACTTTCTGTGGTTGTGATAAACCACTCTGACCAAAAGCAACTTGGGAAGGACAAGGTTTATTTCACATCATACTTCCAAGTAACAACTGATTACTGAGGAAAGAGCAGGAGCCAGCAGAGGCGGGGCCCATGGAAGGAAGGTGCTTACTGGATAGTACCGCCCATAGTGGGCTGGGCCCTCCTGTATCAATTGGCAATCATAAACATGCCCCACAAAGGCAGGCGGATCTTTGTGAGTTCAAGGCCAGCCTGGTCTACAGAGCGAGTTCCAGGACAGCTGGGGCTACAGGGAGTCTCTGAATCCAAAAAAAAAAAAAAAAAAAAAAAAAAAAAAAGAAAGCTCCACAAACATGCCCTCAGGCCAGTCTGATGGAGGTAGTTCTTCCATTAATGTTTTCTCTTCCCAAGTGTGTCAAGTTAAGAAACAAGTTTAGTCATCACATAAATCATTTACCATGTTCAAAACTTAACTCATAGTGGATCAAAAACCTGAATTTAAAACCTGACATCTTGAAACTGCTAAAGGAAAATATAGGGAATACTCTCAAGAGAGAGGGGTACATGGCTGGAGAAATGAATCAATGGTTAAGAGCACTGGCTGCTCTTGGAGAGGACCTGGGTTTGGTTCCCAGCATCCACATAGCAGCTAACAACCATCTGTAACTCCAGTTCCAAGGATCTGATGTCCTCTTCTGGCTTCAACAGGGATTGCATGCATGTAATGCACTTACACACATGCAGCCAAAACACCCATACATGTAAAATACATAAAAAGTTTAAAAAGATATTGAGGCAGTCAGCAAATTTCTGAACAGAACTCTGACAGCACAGGCACAGACACCAATTATCAACAAATGGACATGTTTCTGTACTGCAAAAGAAACTGTTGGTAGCCCACAAAAGGAGAGAATGCTTTACCTGCTATACTTCCGACAGGATGCTAATATCGAGAATTGCAAAGAACTATAAAAATTAAACATAAATGGAACAAACTGCCAAGCAGCAAGTGAGCTAATGAAAGGAATATCAGCTGTCAAAAGAAGAAATGCAAATGGCCAACAAGTATTTTTTTGAAGTGTTCAACATCCTTAGCCATTAAGGAAATAAAAATAAAAACTGCTTTGACGTACTACCTCACCTGAGTCAGAATGGTGATCATCGAGAAACCTGACAACCAGTGTTGGAGAGGATATGGGGAGAGGATCCCTTATTCACTGTTGGAGACAATATGGGGAAAGAGGATTCCTTATTCAGTGTTGGAGAGGATATGGGGAAAGAGGATCCCTTATTCACCGCTGGTGAGAGTGTAAATTAATACAGTCATTACGAAAATAAATTTTCAGGGTCCTCAAACAGTTGCCATGAAGCTGGAGAGATGGCTCAGCAGTTAAGAGCACTGGCTGCTGTTGTAGAGTATCTGGACTTGACTCCCAGCACCCGCATAGTAGCTAACAACTGTCTGTAGCTCCAGTTACGGGGGATCTGACACCCTCTTCTAACCTCTGCTGACATTGCATGACAAGGGTGCACCTACCTAGAGGCAGGCAGTACACTCACATATAAAATTAAACAAATACTAAATAAAATTTTAAACAATAAAAATAGAACTACCATATGATCTGCCCCTACCACTCCTGAGCATATAACCCAAAGAACTCCAGATGTTACCACAGAATTATTTGCAAATCCATTTTTTTTCTGCTCTATGTGTGATAGCAAGGAAATGGAACATCCATCCACAGATGAGCAGATAATAATGATGTGATATATTTTAATATAATTCAGTTGTAAAGAAAAATAAAGGCATGAAATTTTCAACAAAAATGGCTGGATATGTAAAATATAATATAGGTAAACAGTTGTAAGTCTGGGGAAAGAATAAAATTTGAAAGGGGAACAAGAGAAGGTAATATTAGGTGATAAGGAAAGAGAATAGAGTTGAAGGCCATGATCCATGAAAGGATACAGGGCTGGTTTTCTCTCTAGCTCCACCCCCATCATAGTTTTCCTTTTTGTGCTGGATGTAGATTCAACATTTTTGATACTGAAGTGGCCAGAAACGGGACTGCATTCCTTAAGACTCCAACATGGTTTCCTTTGAGCCAGTTATGGTGAAAGTTAGGCCTTCTTTTTAATTCCACTGACCATCAGTGCAAGAGGAATTACATGTGGCTGTTCTATTCAGAAAGCTTGATGAAGCATTTGGAATGTTTTAAAAATATTTTTTCTAAAATTTTATTTTCTATTGTTTTTATTTTTATTGTGTATGAGTGTATTGCCTGCCTACAGACTCAGAGGAGGGCATTGGATCCCCCTGGAACTGGAGTTACAGTTGTTAGCCACCATGTGGGTGCTGGGAATTGAACCTGGGGCCTCTGCAAGAGCAGCCAGTGCTCTTAACCACTGAGCCATTTCTCCACCCCTGGAATGTTTTTACTATGAACAAATGATGTGAGTTTGAGGAGAGAGAGGTTTAACTTCATCTCTTCATCTAGACTATGATACATTCATGCGTTGACATGTCGCAGTTGTACACAACATTAATATATAGTTTTTTTTCAGGGGGTTCTTTTTGAGACAGGGTCTCCCTGTAACTCCAGCTGTCTTGCAACTTGCTATGTAGACCAGGCTGGCTTTGAACTCACAGAGATCCGCCTGCCTCTACCTCCTGAGTGCTAGGATTAAAGCCGTGCACCACCACGCCCGGCAATATACAGTTTTTATGTTATCAGTAAACTAAATATAATTTCAATTAAAAAGAGATAATTAAAAGTAAATACATACACTTGGAAAAAATATCCACATGTCAGACAAGTAACATTTATTCATAATACAGGAATATTTCTTCCAATTCAGTACTATGAAATCAGTCCAATAAAATGGATGAAATATCTGGGCATTTTATAAAAGGCTACAAATGGCCAATAAATACAACAAAGATGTGAATATTATTGATCAGCAAGGAAATGAACTCTAATTCTCTAACTTGAAATTTAAAGTGCTTAAAATCAGGAAGGCTGAACATAGGAATTGGGGCCAAAGGTGTGAAAGCACTGTAAGAGAAAAACTCACGTCTCTTTGGAAACAGGTTAGCAGTTTCATGAAAGTTTAAGCACACATTTGCCACATAACCTCACCTTTTCACTCTGTTCATGAGCAATGAAAACATGTTTATACAAAACCTTCTACATTGAAACATATGGTAATTTTACTTAATAGAAACCAGAACAAAGAAAACAGCCTAAATGCCAGTCCACCAATGAATGGATAAAAAAAGACCATGGTAGTTGATATAATGGAATATTACCTATCCATGATAAGTAATAAACATGGTTGATACAAGTAGCAATATCTCAAAATCCTTATGCTGAGTAAAAGAAGTCAGCCAACAAATAAAAATAAAATTATGTATATATACATATATAATTCTATTTATACACGTATATTTCATTTATATTATATAACTGGATAGTGAATGAAAGCAGTTCAACAGTTACTTAAGCATGGCAATGGAAGTAAAATGGATCACATCACAGGAACTAGGAAAATTTGAAAGGAAATGTCTGTTATAGATTTTTGTGATAGTTTCATAGGACTCAATATGCATAAAAGTTTTTTTTTTTAATCTTTTCGAGACAGCGTTTCCCTGTAGCCCCAGCTGTCTTGGAACTTGCTCTGTAGACCAGGCTGGCCTTGAACTCACAAAGATCCGCCTGCCTCTGCCTCCTGAGTGCTAGGATTAAAGGCGTGCGCCACCACGCCTGGCTCAAAAGTTATTTAATTTTTTTTTTTTAAAGGGATCTCCCATTGTCCAGATTTATTTTATTTTTTTTATTTTAATTAACTTTATTTATTTCTGTATATGTATGAATGTACTGCCTGCATGCAAGTCTGTGCACCCGTGTCGTGCAACGCCGCGGAAGTCAGAAGAGGGTCTCGATTCCCCTGGAGCTGGAGTTCTCCTGGAATTGGAGTTTCAGACGGCTCTCGGCCGCCATGTGGGTGCTGGGGATCGAACCCGGGTCCTCTGTAAGAGCAGTCGGTGCTCTTAACCGCTAGGCCATCTCTCCAGCCCCCTTAATTTTTATAGTTTAAGTGTGTTCAGTTTAATGTATTTCCATTTTCCCTTCAATAAAGCTGAGACATATAAGGAAAATTCCAATGAAGAAGAATCTATCTATGCAACTCGCCACAGTACGAGAAAAATATGCTAATTCGATTGTTAGTTATGGAAAAAGCATTTGATTACATTAACCACCTGCTCATAATAAAAAACATTCTCAGCGAACTAAGATTTCTCAACAGGTCTCATTTAAGTATGCAAAATCTTCCCTCAGTAGCATCGAGGTTTCCAGAAATACCTTGAAACGCCAAAATCTCTGGATACTCAAGTCCTTTAGAGAAAATAACAATAATTGTGTGCACACAATCCATGAATATTTCCTGGATTCTTTAAATTATTGCTAAATTATACATAATACCTATAGAGGTTTGAAGGAGAATGTCTCTCATAGGCTCTAAGTATTGGGATACTTGGTCCCCAGTTCATAGCGCTGTTGCGGGACTGTAGAACCTTTAGGAGGTATATCCATCACGGGGCAGGGGGATGGGCCTCCAAAGTTCATTCCCATTTCCAATCTCTCTCTCTCTCTCTCTCTCTCTCTCTCTCTCTCTCTCTCTCTCCTTTCCTCTCTCCTTTCTGCTTCAGTCACCTCTGCCGCCATGCCTCCCTGCCATGATGGACTCATCCCCCTGGAACCATAAGCCAAATAATAAACCAAAGAAACACTTCCTTCTGTAAGTTGCCTTGGTCATGATGTTTTACCACAGTGACAGCAAAGTAACTAATACAACACCCAGTATTATATATACTGTGCAAATAGTCATTATATTTTATTGTTAAGAAATAAAAAAATCTATATACTCAAACAGATGCATTTTTCCTGAATCCTTTTTCCTTCTTTCCCCTCCCTCCCTTTCTCCCTCCCTTCCTTTTTCCCTCCCTTCCCCTCTCTTTCTCCTCTTTCTCTCTTTCCTTCCTTTCTCTTTCTCTCTCTCCCTTTCTCTCTTTCTTTCTCTCTTTCTCGATTTCTCTCTCTCTCTCTCTCTCTCTCTCTCTCTCTCTCTCTCTCTCTCTCTCTTCCTCTCTCTCTTCTTTCTTTCTATATAATCCCATGCTGCTCTCAACTCCTGATGCTTCTGCCTCAACCTCCCGAGTGCTCCAAGTATAGGTATGGATAAATGACAAGGTTCAATGTTTCTGATCCTCAGTCGGCTGAACCTGCAGATGCGGAACCTATAGATACAGGGGGCCGCCATTCCATGGAGCCCTACTCTAGGCAATCCAGCTCCCGAATCCCATTTAATAATTTTCTGTCTTAAACTTCTGTACCAACTGTCACATAGAGGAAGTTTATTGGAAAGGTCTGCACAAGTAACACTTTCAGGAAGATGATGATGGGAGGATTAGGCAGAGTGAGAAACTGATAATTATGCAGTCACAGCAAGGGCTTCTATTCATTGCATGTGGATTTCCCTAGAAGCAGAGGTTGAACTTGAGTCAAGTGACTTTGGAGGAGCTCAGGTCCTAGAGAAGAACTCTACTGAGAGCCAAGGCTTGCAGCAGCATTTGTAGAATGGTGGATGCACTTCTGTTGTGTGTGAACAGCCTGAGCAGGGCGTCTGAATCACATAAAGGTGACAGCTGCAGAAGCGAACCTCCTCCACCTGCAACACAGACAAATAAAATATACACTAATGTCACCCTGAAGATTAAGATACTGAGAAGCTCTCATCTCAGATTGAAACAAGAGAACACTTGTTCTTACTGATTTAATAATGTTTTAGAAATACAGGTCAATGTAATAAGATGGGAAAAATTAAATTGTCTAAGTTTTGGTTTTTATAGCAAGATACCCAGACTAGGTGCCTTAAACAACAAGCATTTACTTCTCATGGTTCTGTGGTAGCAAGTCCAAGATCAATGGTGAGGGTGCTCTTCCTGGTTTGCAGACAGCTGTCTATATATGGTGTGGGAGAGAAGAACCAAGCTCTCTCCTTTTTCCTTCTTATGAGAGTGCTAACTCCACTATTAGGACTATTATTACTGCTGAAGAGCTTCATTTTCAAATAGTACCACACTGTATTTAAGGTTTCAATATGTGAACTTTTGAGGGATGTGATCATTCAGTTCATAGTGAAGGTAAGAGAGTTTGAAAAGAAGCAAAACAGTCATATTTATGTGTAGGATTATATACATGGAAAACCTGGAGTCATAAAAGAATAACTTGAACTGACTAGAGTTTAGCAACAGTGTAAGTGGACAAAGTGTGTATGGAAAAATTAGTTGTATTTCTACTGGTACCAGTAAGTCATAGAAAAAGTAAGGAAAATAGCATATAATAACCAGATAATGCTATAATAACATTATAAATAACATTACAAATATTATAACGTTAGGAACCTAAGGATGTTTAAAGCCCCTACTCTGAAAATGTTGCTGAGAGAATTAAAGCAGGTCTAACAAAGGGTGGTATAGTTCATGTTTGGATGACTCACTGTCTTTAAGATGACAACTTCCCCCTGAGTTGTCTTAGAGATTTAAAGAGAATCTCAGTAGAATTTTAAAAATCTGAATGATTACACAATTTATATGAAGATGTAGAAGACCTAAAATAACCTAGACAATCTTTTCCCTGAAGAAAAAAACAAAGTGAGAAGTCCTACATTACCATATTTTTAATTTTTAATTTTTAATTTACTATTTTTATTTAAGGTGTATGAGTATATTGCCTGCATGCATGTAAGTGTATCAGTGTCATGCAATGCCCATAGAGGTCAGGAGAGGGTGTCAGATTCCCTGGAACTGGAGTTAATGACGGTTGTTAGCTGCCACGTGGGTGCTGGGAATTGAACCCAGATCCTCCCCAAGAACAGCCACTGCTCTTAACTGCTGAGCTATCTCTCTCTGCCCCATATTACCATACCACCACAAGAATAAGCAAATAAATGAGTCAATGAAATATCATAAAGAACTGAAAGATCAGTTCAAACTCAGCATGGTTGGCTTCAGGTTAGAGACAGGAATAGCTGATATGGTGCTGGTGCCTAAGCAGGCTACTTACAGGATTCCCATTTTCTTGAGGGAGGTTAGTCTTTTTCCTTAGGGTCTTCAGTCGATTGGATGAGGCCCACACACATTTTGGAGGGTATTATTCAGAGTCTACTATTTATATGTTAATTTCTTCTAAAAATACTTTCCCAGAAACATCTAGATAAGATAACCACATTTATGCTATTGATGTCTAGCCAAGCTGACACGTAAAATCAACTATAAGAGCACAAGAGTCAACCAGTTATAGGAGAAATGATCTTTCAGTAGTACAGCAATTGAATAACGATGTGCACCCAAACAATGACTAACTCACAGCATACAAAAAAATTGAATTTGAGGTGGCCATAGACCAAGATGTGATAGGTAAAATTATAAAGCTTCTAGCAGAAGCAAGATAAGGGCTTCAACACCTAGGGGTAAGCCAAGTTGCTTAGGAACCAAAAAGCATCAATCTTAAATGAACAATTGACAAATTGGACTTAATAGCAATCTAAAACTCACCATAAGCCATCAGTAAGTGAAAAGGTAAGCCATATACTAGTAGAGAATCATTATGCTACGAGTCACAATGTGTATCCTTATTTGGCAAGGATTTATGAGGCGCAATAACTCAGTAAGAAGGATAAATAGCCCAGTTAAAAATGGTAAAGAGAAACCACAGTTTGTGGATTAGCATACCATCCAAGCATCTGTGTCTATGCTCACAGCTTAGCTAGCCATAATAATTAGTACTGCTTAAATGCCTGTACATCCAATTGCTTGTGCTTTGTTAGTATGACTAAAAAGGTATCACTGGATAAGCTGTCAACCCATGAAGGGAAACAACCTGAACAGACTAGAGTCCAAAATGACATCTCCATAGAAAATAGTTTTGCTTCTCACCCACTTGTGCCCCTTTCCCCTTTCCCAAAGCCTAGGGAACAAATTGCAAAAGAGGAGGCGTGGTAGAATGTAAGGGCTGCAGAGAGATAGGGGTGAATCATGAGACAACAGCAATATAGACTGGACTCCTAACTGATCAACATGCCTGCGCATACAAGCTTCTCCAACTGGACTATGGGAACCTTGGGTTGTTCAAAATTTGGACATAGATACTTGCAAAATGCACCAATTACCTAATTGTATGGCAAACTGAGCAACATCAATGTTATCTGAAAACAACTGTGCTATTATATTGTAGAATCCCTTAAAAATAAACAAATAAAAGAGGAAAAAATGGTAAAGAGATTTGAAAATGCACATCAAAGAGAAATACGTTGGAGCTCGGGGGGATGGTTTAGTTGGCACAGTGCTTGCTGTGCAAACATGAGCTCAGATCCCCAGCATGCGCATGAAAGCCCAGGATGGTGACACATGTCTGTAACCCCAGCTCTGGCGGCAGAGATTGGAAGATGCCAGGGCCCTGCGGGGCAGCCAGCTTAGCTGTAGACATGAGCTCCAGGCTCACAGACAGATCCTGTCTCAAAAAGTAAGGAAGACACTCAATATTGACCTCTGGCCTCCACGTGTGCTCACACAAGGCAAGTGTACCCTTACACACATTCACAACACACACATACACCACATATACACACATATATACAGTAAAAGGGCATGTCCAAATGGTTGGTAGATGCATGGGACCTTGTGCAATATCATTAATCATCTGGCAAATGCAAATTAAAACCAGTAGTACACACTTACCAGATTAAATACAATTAAAAACTGTCAATAACATGCACTCAAGAAGATGGAGAGCAAGTGAAACTCTAAAATGGCACAGCCGCTTTGAAAAGCTATTTTTCTGAGAAAGCTGTACATACATAGCAATTTCATGCCTTGGCGATATATGCAAGAGAAATGTGTGCGTTCATTCCATAAAACAGCTTGAATAAGGGAATTTATGGGAAACTAAATGGTCTAGTAGCTGTATACTGGAAGCATCCTCAAGTTCAGGTGTAAGAACATTGATTAACAGTGGTCTAGATTGATAAAACGCTACTGTCCAGCAATAGAAAAGAACAAAGAGCAAATATAGTCATCACTTCATAGATTCTGCCTCTTTGTTAAAATTTGTAACAGCAAAGCCAATACTCATGACATTTCCATGCTGATTTTGGGACATACATGGATGAACAAAACTTCTGAGTCACCTGTGGCATATTGTTCCAGTGAAGGCAACTGAGGCCCTGGGTTCCATGTTTCTGTTCCAGCCTTTATTCTGCAAGTGGGTTATTCCCATCATTTATTCAGTGCTGAATTTGTCACTTTTTGTATGCTTTTTTATTGGTGATTTGGCTGTTTGAAATGGACTCCAAATGGAGTGCAAAGCCACATATAGTGTTAAGTATAGGGAGACCATGATGTGAAAATATATTAAATATGGTGTTGTAGTTTGTCTTCCATTGCTGTGACAAAACACTCTGACCAACACCAACTTAGGAAGGAAAGGGTTTATTCAGCTTACATCTCCTGGGTCACAGTTCATCACTCAGGGAGCCCAAGGCAGGAACTCAGGGCAGGAACCTGGAGGCAGGAGCTGAAGCACAGGCCATGGAGGAATGCTGCTTACTGGCTTGCTCCTCTGGCTCATGACCATCCCGCCTTCTTATATGGTACACAACAACCTGCCCAGGGTGGCACCACTCATTGTGGGCTGGGCCCTCCCACACTGCTTGACAATCAAGACAATACTCCACAGATGTGGCCACAGGCCAATCCAATGGAGCCAATTCCCCAATTGAGGCTCCCTCAACCCAGGTGTGTCAAGTTGACACTAAAGCTATCCAGCACAATTGACCCCTTGTCAACTTGACACACAAAACACATCACTATTAAACCACCACCTTTCCAGTTCTTATCCCCAAAGTATGATGTTAACATTAATCACAACCTAAGACAGTACAACCTTAAAAGCCCCACAGTCCTTAAAATGTCCAAACACTTAAAAGTTCACAGTCTATTAAAAGTCTCTTAACTGTGGGCTGCTGTAAAATCCAAAACAAGTACTGTCTTATTTCAAAGGGAAGAATCAGGCACTCTCAAACAAAACCTAAGTCCAGCAAAGTAGCTCAAGGCTGGACACCTGGGATTCACTCACGATCTTCTGGGCTCCAAAGGGTTTCGGCAGCTCCCCCTCTCTGACTCTGCCATCCGTGGCACACACAGCTCATCTCGCAGGCCCAGGCCGACTCCATTCCACACCTGCCGCTGCTCTTGGTGGTCGTCCCATGGTCCCGGCATCTCCAAAAAGCTGGGGTCGCCACTGAAACTGAGGTTGCTTCTGACCTCTCCTGATGCAAAACCTCAGCTTCTCTTCCTGACCCCTGGAATCCTGGGGTCTTCACTGCAACCAAGGCCGCACTCTGACCAGTGGCCTTTCCTGGCCTCTCATAGTGCCAGGCCTCAGCTGCTCTCTGTGACCCCTTCATGCTTTCAACACCAGAACCATATAGGAGACTCTTACACGTTTCCAAGTCCTGCTTCTGGCTTGACATGGAGGGTTGAGCCCCTTCTGGAACATAGCTTCTGTGTGCTGACCCTGAAGAAATTCTTCCCAGAAGATTTCACCACAGTGATGCTGGTCTCTTGTTACTTACAGCTGATTTTTCAGCCCCAGCTGACCAGCATCAATTGTCCCAATAAAGCAAAGATTTTGCTTCAGGTTCTGATCTCTTTTTACTTACAGCTGATTGTTCAGCCCCAGCTGACCAGAACCCACAGATTACACAGTCCTGATGGTCTCTGCTTCCCTTTGAATCTAGAAATTTTACAAGCCAGGCCTCCATCTTCTACAAATCCTTCAGCAAAACTGCTCCAAGCTCTACAGCAACAATCTTTAGGCATTCAATGATCTTCCCAGCCCAAAGTTCCAAACGCCTCCACAATCCTTCCCCAAAACACCAAGGTCAGGTCTGTCACAGCAATACCCACTCTTCTGGTACCAATTTCTGTTCTAGTTTGTCTTCCATTGCTGTGACAAAACACTCTGACCAACACCAACTTAGGAAGGAAAGGGTTTATTCAGCTTACATCTCCTGGGTCACAGTTCATCACTCAGGGAGTCCAAGGCAGGAACTCAGTGCAGGAACCTGGAGGCAGGAGCTGAAGCACAGGCCATGGAGGAATGCTGCTTACTGGCTTGCTCCTCTGGCTCATGACCATCCCGCCTTCTTATATGGTACACAACAACCTGCCCAGGGTGGCACCACTCATTGTGGGCTGGGCCCTCCCACACTGCTTGACAATCAAGACAATTCTCCACAGATGTGGCCACAGGCCAATCCAATGGAGCCAATTCCCCAGTTGAGGCTCTCTCAAGCCAGGCGTGTCAAGTTGATACTAAAGCTATCCAGCACATATGGTAATTTTAAACAAAAAACCCCCACATCAATTCTGACTTCATTTACATGTACTGATAAGCTGATATGTGTTTTACATGGTTTATTTGTTTGAATGGATCAAATGATGAAACACTTATCGCCAAAGACTCATAGGAACGGGGGCTGGAGAGATGGCCTAGCGGTTAAGAGCGTCGACCGCTCTTACAGAGGACCCGGGTTCGATCTCCAGCACCCACATGGCAGCCGAGAACTGTCTGGGACTCCAATTCCAGGAGAACTCCAGTTCCAGGGGAGTCCGACGCCCTCTTCTGACCTCCGCGGCATTGCACGACACGGGTGCACAGACTTGCATGCAGACAGTACATTCATACACATACAGAAATAAATAAAATTAATTAAAAAAAAAAAAGACTCATAGGAACGAACCTTACTCCCCCCCCCGCCCCCATGAATTGCTTCAGTATTGGTTCATTCTGGTTTGTGATTACTTTATAGACTACAGCTACTGTAAAGAATGAGAATCAACTGTATGGACAATATGGACAGCCATCAACACTCAAGAGGAATCCATTTATGTTGTGTTCCAAAACAGTCGAGTGTAATCATAGAAGTCAGTGCAGCAGTGGCCTCTGGGGAAATGTTGGCTGAAAATCACCGGGAAGCTCACTGGGTTTGTGGAAAGGTTCTGCGTCTTAACCTGGAAGTTAGCCTTTAAGACACAAGGTGAGAATCGGTTACAAAGCTATCACTATGGGTTAGCTAGCTGCATTGTTCTTCTAAGGCCACAGGGTGGCAGTGTTGCAGCGGTGACTATATTCAGGGATGAAATTAAAATTCCAGGGTAGACTTGTGGTGCATTTGCTTACAGTTCTGATGGTTTTCACACCTCCTCCCTTAAGGAGTCTTCACCAACTTCTCTTGTGACCCTCTGTAAGCAAAATCCTAATCAAAATCCTACGATAACACCCACACTGTCCTAAGGCGAAACAGTGACACTGCATAGTACAGACCTCCAGGCCTGTCTACCCTGCCCGACTCACTATCTCTCTATCCTCTTCCCATTTGTCCCTCCTAATGTGCTAGACCATGTTTTGAGCACCAGGTTCCCTGAGCCTATCAAATCCAGACACCTAAGTCGAGCCTGCATTCCACAGGGGAAGTTCAAAAGAGAAAAAAGATCTCATGTCACATAATTCATGTTAAACCTAGAATTGGAGAAAATGCTTATTCACAGAAGAATATAAAGTCTTTCATTTGCAGGTTATAAATGAACAAAAATGCAACAGGCCTATATTGGAGGCCTCGGGGATTGTCAAGAGCTCTTGTTAAATGAGAAAAGCATCGTGCAGAGCTGAGCGGGATAAACCAATGACCAAACTTCCCTGCATTTTGTGTATGTGTAGATTTATGAACATTAATAAAAAGTATTGGCATCTGTGTGTGTTCATAACCACATGCATATACATAGCATATTTGTATATATGTATATGTTCTTTTGTGTGTGTATAGTGTGCACACATGTGTATGCATGTTAATATGAGTGTGGTCACATGTGGACACAGATGTGTGTGTGTGTGTCTGTGTGTGTGTGCATGCCCTCACCAGTAGAGGTCAGAGGTTGCAGTCAGGTGTCTTCTTTCATTTTTTTTTTTTTAATTTTAAAAATTTTATATTTTTATGTGTATGAGTGTACTGTCTGCATGGAGGTAGGTGTACCCATGTCATGCAGTGCTGTGGAGATCAAAAGAGGGCGTCAGATTCCCCTGGAACTGGAGTTAAAGATGGTTCTTAGCCGCCATGTGGGTGCTGGGAATCAAACCTGGGTCCTCTGCAAGAGCAGTTGGCGCTCTTAACTGCTGAGCCATCTCTCCAGCCCCAGGTGTCTTCTTTCATCACTCTCCATTATATTTACTGAGGCAACACCTCTAGCTGAACCTGGAGCTAGCAGACTTGGCTAGTCTAGGTAGCCAGAGTGCCACAGGAATCCTGTCCTGCCTCTGCGGGGATCACAGGCAAGCTGCCATACTTGCCTGGCTGTGTGTAGGTACTGGGAATCCCGACTCCAGTTCTCACACTTGAGTGGCAAGTGCTTCAGGCACTGCTAACTCTCCAGCTCCCCTTTTAAATAAAAATCTGACAGGCATGTATCATATGCTGAGATTTCACTTTCCTGTCCCCTCCCCAACCTTCCCTTTTCTTACCCCCCTGAATCTATTGATTTTTCCTTTTGGGCTTATCTAAAAGAATTTGTTAAATATCTGTAAAAGTCAAGACATTGGTACACATTTGTCTAGGCATAAAAGTCTCTTACTAAAATAAATGGGCTCTGTCATCCATCAGTTTGTAGACCAACGCTAAGGAGAAAGATGTTCAATCCAAGAGTGAAAACATGGAACCCAACACGGCTTGGTGTTTCTCAAGATTCCTGGAATTAGAACTGAACTTTGACCTGAAAGCAGCCAAGGGCAGTGTCAGGGCAGCCAAAGAAACTGAAGTTGAAGATGGTCGGAGACACTATTTATTCTTCCCAGCTATAATACCTTTTTATCCTTCACATTTCTTTATTTATTGTGCATGTGAGTGTGGGTGGAGGGCATGTGCCATATGGTTCATGTGGAGGTAGGGAGCAACTTGCAGGAGGCAGCTTTCTGTCTTCTACCATGTGGGCACTAGAGATGAACTCAGATCTTCAGGCTTGGTCAGCAAGGGCCTTTACATGGAGCCATCTCAAAGGGCCCCTCTAGCAAGTGAAGAATTAGAGAGAGTTCAGTGGCAAGCCTGTTACTTTTGTTACTTAAAGCAAAAAGGTAACCTAAGCCAACGTGGCAATATTGTGCCAAATAGAAAGAAGAATAAAAGGCAGCCTGTGAGATGGCTCAGAGGACTGCCAAGCCTGATGGCCTGAGTTCAGTCCCTAGGAGAAAACTGACTACTGCAAGTCATGATCTGAGCTCCGCATGCGTGTTGTTGTTGACACACACATAGATAGATGAAGATAAATAATGAGAGATAGACGATAAATGGATAGATACATTATAGAGCGATACATAGAGAGATTAGATAATAGATACACAGACAGATATTAGAAGGATAGGAGGAGGAGAGGAGAGGAGGAAGCAGAAGAAGGAAAAAAGAGAGAAGGAAAAGCACCCTTGGAGCCCCCCCGCCCCGACTCCAGTACATGACATAAGCATCAAAGGGAAATTATAAGGAATTGAGAAGGTCAACAGTCTCTCTCACTAGGTGGCTGAGGGAAAATGGCAAGAGCAGATGCCAGCTGTTAGCAAGTGCCTATATTATCAGTGTCCTATAGCTACCACAACCAAGTACCACAAATTTGACAGCTCACAACACAGAAGTTTTGTTGTCGCTATATTTCTTGAAGCTGGAACTCCAATGTCAAAGAGCCAGCATGGCTTATTCCTTCCCAGAGGCTGGGTGAGTCCTTCAAAGCCTCCTCCTCCTATCCTGTGGTTGTCACGTCCCCTCCCCTCACTCCCCCCTGCCATGCTTCATCTCCATCACTAACCTCTGCCTCCATCATCATATGCTTCCTTCTCTGGTGTACCATGGCATTCTCTCTCATCTGCATCCTCCTTTCCTATGCAGTATGCCCTTATCTTAACTTATTTCATATACAACAACTCTACTTCTGTGCTGGATACTTTAGTGTCAACTTGACACACCTGGGTTGAGGGAGCCTCAATTGGGAAATTGGCTCCATTGGATTGGCCTGTGGCCCCACATCTGTGGAGTATTGTCTTGATTGTCAGAGCAAGGGAGGGCCCAGCCACAATGGAGTGGTTCCACCACCCCTAGGCAGGTTGTTGTGTACCATATAAAGAGGGCAGGCGGGCATGGGCCAGGGGAGCAAGCAGTCGAACAGCATTCCTCCATGGCCTTTGCTTCAGCTCCTGCCTCCAGGTTCCTGCCCTGAGTTCCGTCCTTGGGCTCCTAAAGTGATGAACTGTGAACCCAGAGATGTAAGCTCATAAAGACTTTCCTCACCCAATTGGTGTCTGTCAGAGGTTTTGTCACAGCATGAGGAAAACAAACTAAGAACAGAATATGATACCAGAGGTGGGGTATTGCTGTGACAGACTTGACCTTGGTGTTTTGGGGAAGGATTGTGGAGGCGTTTGGAATTTGGCTAGAAAAATATTTGATGCCTGTAAGATCGGCTGTTGAACTTGGAACAGTTTTTGCTGAAACAGTTGTAGAAGTTGGAGGTGGCTGGTGAGTTTCTAGTTTCAAAGGGAAGCAGAGATCATCAGGACTTTTAATCTGTGGGTTCTGGTCGCTGGGGCTGAAGAATCAGCTGTAAGTAACAAGAGACAAAACTGAAGTGAAGAATCTTGCTTTACTGGGACAATTGATGCTGGTCACTTGGGGCTGAAAAATCAGCTGTAAGTAACAAGAACCAGCATCATGTGGTTGAAATCTTCTGGGAAAGACTTTCTTCAGGGTCAGCACACCAGAAAGCTATGTTCCACAAGGGGCCCAAACCCCATGTCAAGTCAGAAGCAGGAGATGGTAACGTGTTAAGAGTCCTCTATATGGTTCCGGTGTTAAAAGCATGAAGGGTCACAGAGAGCAGCGAGGCCTAGGCACTATGAAGAGCCAGGAAGGCCACTGGGCAGAGATGCCTTGGTTGCAGTGAAGACCCAGGATTCGAGGGGTCAGGAAAAAGAAAGCTGAGGTTTTGCATCAGGAAGGTCAGAAGCAAACTCAGTTTCAGTGTTGACCCAGCTTTTTGGAGATGCCAGGACGTGGGATGACCACCAAGAGCAGCGCAGGTGTGGAATGGAGTTGGCCTGGGCCTTTGAGATGAGCTGTGTGTGCCACAGATGGCAGAGTCAGAGAAGGGGAGCGCCGAGGACCCTTTGGAGCCAGAAGAATTATGAGCGAGTCTAGGTGCCAGCCTTGAGTTATACTTGCTGGACTTAGGTTTTGTTTGAGTGTGCCTGATTCTTCTTGAAATAAACAGTACTTGTTTTGTATTTTACAGCGAGCCTACAGTTAAGAGAATTTTTAATAGACTGTGAACTTTTAAGTGTTTGGACATTTTAAGACTGTGGGTCTTTTAAGGTTTACTGTCTTAGTTGTGTTTAATGTTAACATCATAACTTTGGATAAGACCTGGAAAGGTGGTGGTTTAAAGTGATATGTTTTGTGTTTTCAAGTGACAAGGGGTCAGTTGTGCTGGATAGCTTTAGTGTCAACTTGACAACCGTGGCTGGAGGGAGCCTAATTGGGGAATTGGCTCCATTGGATTGGCCGTGGCCACATCTGTGAGTATGTCTTGATTGTCAAGCAGTGTGGGAGGGCCCAGCCCACAATGAGTGGTGCCACCCTAGGCAGGTTGTTGTGTACAGTACTGAAGAAGGCAGTATAAGAGAATTAGAGGTCACTTCAAATAAGCTTTTCTTTTATACTTTATTTATTTTTGTTATGTGTATGAATGTACTGTCTGCATGTAGGTTTTGTGCACCCGTGTCATGCAATCCACAGAGGTCAGAAGAGGGGGTCTCGATTCCCCTAGAAATGGAGATTCTCCTGGAATTGGAGTTTATAGACGGTTCTTAACGCGCCATGTGGGACTCGGTACGATCGTGGTCCTCTTGCAGAGCAGTCAGTGCTCTTAACACTAGGCTATCTCTCCAGCCCCAACTAAGCTTTTTATGGTACATATTTTTGCCCTACCTACCTGGCCAACATCGTCATTACCACATAAATTCCAAGTTAAGCATATCTCTTTTGGTGACTTTACTACCCCAAAGTATATTTATTTATTTCTTTAAAACAAAGCTAATGGGGCTGGAGAAATGACTCAGTCGTTAAGAGCACTGGATGCTCTTTCAGAGGACCTGGGTTCAGTTCCCAGCACCCACATGGCTGCTAGCAACCATCCTAAACTCCAGTTTCAGGAGATCTAACATCTCATGTCTCTGCAGACATTGCACACATGTAGTGTATACTTACATACATACAGGCAAGACACATATATACATAAAAATAAGTAAATCAAAAATAATTTTTAATAAGGTCCATATTTGACTCTACCTCACTGCTGAAAAAAAGTGTTATGCAGAGCACTGTCAGATGCTGGGTGAGGTACACGTGCAGATAGTTCCAGTTATGCCAAAGGCTGAGGCAGAAGGAGCACAGGAGTCCAAGGGTTCTAACTGAGCAAGATTCTATGTCAATAAAACAAAACAAATCGAGACTGTTAAAAATAGGACAGATGGAAAGGAAGGATGGACAAGCATAGTAAAACTTACTTCCCTCTGAAGAATAAGCCCAAATAGAAAGGGAACCTTTTTTTTTTTTTTTTTTTTTTTTTTTTTTTTTTCTTTTTGTTTCTTTAGAGGCAGGGTCTACCTGTACCCCATGTCTTGGACTCACTCCATGAGACTAGGCCAGCCTTGTACTCAAGATTCACCCTGCCTCTGCTCCCAAGTAGGGATTAAAGGCGTGTGCCCCACACCTGGCCAAAAGGAAATTTTCTTTTTTGTATTTTATTTTGACTTATTTATTTATCTTTTTTCACATAAATTTATTTTTATTTTTTAACAATCTACACCCGGTTGTTCATTCCATTCCCTACCGCCAGAAGCTCTGCATTCTGCCAACACTGTTTCATTCTTTCTCAGTTTCTCAATATCTTTTCCATGAGGAAGTTGACTGTTTTGAGCAGAAGTTCACTGTTTCAGTCAGTTCTTTGAATGCAGCCCTTTCTGTTGTTGTCATTGTTTCCTAATATGCATTACGCGCCAATCTGCTTTGGACAAAAGCTCAGGGGCCTACACAAGAAATTACTTACACTAGGTAAATTGGCATTACTAGCATCCACAGTGATAGGATACCATCTCGTTGTTTGTTTTTCCTGGGACTTGTGTTACTCACATCAGCATGATGCTCTCTAGCTCCAGCCATTTTCCTGAAAGCTCGTGATGTAGTCTTTCCTTACTGCTGCATAGAACTCCATTGTGTAGATGTACACACATTTCTCTATCCACTTCATTCAGTTGAGGGGCATTTGGATTGTTCCAGCCTCTGCTATTGTGAAGAAACTGAAATAACATGGCCGTGTATGTATCTCTGCGTTGGGGGCGAGTCTTGAGGGTAAATGCCCAGGAGTGGTATGTGCTGGGTCGGGTGGCAAGTTAATTCCAATCTTCCAAGGTTTCTCACACTGGCTTTCCATAGTGGCTGTACGAGTTTACATTCCCACCAGCAGTGGATAGTGTTTCCCTTTCCCACAAACCTCTCCAGCACTTGGTATCATTTGTTTTCTTGATTTAGCCATCTTTATTGGAGTAAGATGATATCTTAAAGTGGTTTTTGATTTGCATTTCCTTAATGATTAGTGATGTTGAACACTTCTTAAGGTGTTTCTCAGCCATTCTCTAATTCCTCAGCTTGTGATCTCTGTATTCTTTCTCCATCAATTGAGTGGTCATGTTGTTTTCTTTTTTCTTGTTTTTTGAGTGTTTATATATTCTTGAAATCAATGCTTTGTCAGATGTATCTTGTGAGGGTTTCCTCCAATTCTGTGGGATTTCTCTCATTCACTTCCTTGATTGTTTTCTTTTGATGTACCAGAGGTCCTTTGAGTTTTATGAAGCCCCCATTTGTAATTGTCACTGTAATTCTTGTGCAGCTGCGTTGAGTTTTAGGAAGTCTTTTCCTATGCCTAGTCTGCATGTCTGGCTGCCAACTTTTTCTTCTGTTGCCTTCAGCATGGGGTTTCCACATGAGGTCTTTGATCCATCTGGGAGTTGACTTTTGGTACGGGTGAGAGGTAGGGGATTTAATTTTCATTCTTCTACAAGTGGATGATCCAGTTTTGCCAACACCAACTTGCCTGAAGATGCTGTCTTTTCTCATTGTGCTTCTTGGCCCTTGTCAAATATAAGATGCCTGAAATTGTATGTGCTCAGATTTGGATCTTCGGTTTTGTTCCATTGGTCAACAGTGTGTTTTGTGCCAACGTACCAGGCTGTTTTTATGACTATAGCCCTGTAGTATACTTTTGAAGTCTGGTTAGAGATCCCCCTGTGTAAGCTCTTTTCGTTCAGGGTTGTTTTGGCTATTCGGGGGTCTTTTGTTTTGCCAAAATGATTTAATGACTCAAAGGCGATATTTTTAGGATGGCAGGGAGCAGGTGCTCCAGGAGCAGAACAGGTGCATACTCAGAATGCACTAAGACAACATTCAGAGAGGACATGGGATTGGCTAAACTAAAAGGAGAAGTCTGTTAAAACTAGAAGGGGAAAAGGGCTCACGAGGAACAAAAAGGTCTCAAAAATGCAGCCCTGTCTGTGCAATCACAAAGGGTTTAAATCAGGAGGAGGAGGGGGCTGTACTTGGAGAACTAAACTTGTTTGCGTGAATAGATGAGTTTTTTGAAATAAACATTACACAGGACAGAAGAAAAGGGAAGGGATGGCAACACACTTGTAAGACCAAGCAAAAAGTGAATGCTAAATCGCTAAATACAGACATGGATGTGTGGTTGGGTCAGAGGTGTTATGGTGAAGTCACCCGTCGAATTGGCGCAGAAGTGAATTATATCTTTTGGTCAGTGAAATGTAGAAGAATAGGGAAGTGCTTGCGCTAGGGGCCTGTGTGGTCAGCGATGCGGGAGTTCAGGATGGCGATGAAATTGGTGCTCAGAAGAAAGGTTAAAGTTTCTAACGCTCACACTTCTTTAGCAAAAAAAATTGTAATTTGGCGCGAAGTCTGTTCTAGTTTGTCTTCCATTGCTGTGACAAAACACATCCTACAAATACCAGGGATTGGGCGAGAGAAGGTTTGTATTCAGTTACATATCCTTGGGTCACACAGTTTCATCCTGTTAGGGAGCCCAAGGCAGGAATCTAGGGGCCAAGGACCCTGGACACAGCAGCTTGAAAGCACACGCCCACGACGGAGATGCTGCTTAGCTGGTTGCTCCTCTGGCTCATGCCCGAGAGGCACCAAGTATGAAGAGATGGGATGAGACTCGGAGCGGGGCAGCAACGCCTCTGCCTTTTCCGCGCTGGCCTGCTTCTGGATCTGCCGTGGCATGTCTGCCAGAAACGCTTGGCTGTTGCCCTCACATCACGTGTACGTGGTTTTTTGAATTTTTATCCAATTTGTCATTATGTATTATCCTCTTATGTTTTTTTTTTCTTGAATGTTACTGTGCTGCTTGTAGTGTACCATGTACATACTCGTTAGTAGGGTTGGTCCCTGACTCGGTTTCATCGCTGACATTGGAGTCGGCGTGTCAGAGGTCCCGCGCATGATGGAGTTCCCCGTGGGTCTGAATGGGTACGGGTCCTCGAGACCGCAGTGTGGCATCTGGGTTAACTGGTCCATAGGCGGAATCCATGACTTCTTCACTTCTCCCAGCTTTACCCCGGCAGACGTTATTTTGGAATTGTCTATTTCCATATTCCTGAGCGCTGTAGACCACTAAAGCACCAAGGATCGATTTAAACTCTGAGTACATTGTTAAAAATTTTCGGAGCAGTTTCAATTGTCGACAGTAGCGGCCCTCAAGCTGCAGCTATGTTACAGCCAAGGCTGCCCTTAAATTGCCCGCAGTCTTACTGCTGCCCCGATCCTTCCAAATGCTAGATGTATAGGCAATCGTCCCCCCCAGTACGCAATCTCAGCCTAAAGGCAAAATTTTAAATTAGGTGTGTTGTTGCACACTAGTAACAGCGATGCACTCAGGAGACTGAGATGACGAGAACGATCAGCAAGTTTCAGAAACAAGCCTCATGGCCAATTAGCACAATTTCAGTTATCCTGGGCTTAGGCATGGTAGAGTAGAGGAAATTAAATGAAGCACATCAATGAACAAAACAAATAAATCTTTTATCAGAAACCGTTATGGTTCTCCATACAACACATATATTCTAAAATTCTTCAGATGGATTAAGAAATATAGAAATGTTAAATAACAGAGCCATACTGAGGAAATCTAACAGACAAGGACTGCTTTTATATAGATTTTGATGGTGGCCAAGAGGTGTACATCACTATAGATAAAAGAAGATGAGAAAACATTATCAGATCAGATGAATGACATATATGGATGTATATGTTAAATGAAAGAAGTGCAAATTTGGGGGGAACAAAGGGGGAAANTTATTGAGCTTACATCTCCTGGGTCACAGTTCATCACTTAGGGAGCCCAAGGCAGGAACTCAGGGCAGGAACCTGGAGGCAGGAGCTGAAGCAAAGGCCATGGAGGAATGCTGTTCACTGGCTTGCTCCCCTGGCCCATGCCCAGCCTGCCCTCTTATATGGTACACAACAACCTGCCTAGGTGGCACCACTCATTGTGGGCTGGGCCCTCCCTCTCTGCTTGACAATCAAGACAATACTCCACAGATGTGGCCACAGGCCAATCCAATGGAGCCAATTCCCCAATTGAGGCTCCCTCAACCCAGGTGTGTCAAGTTGACACTAAAGCTATCCAGCACAGAAGTAGAGTTGTTGTATATGAAATAAGTTAAGATAAGGGCATACTGCATAGGAAAGGAGGATGCAGATGAGAGAGAATGCCATGGTACACCAGAGAAGGAAGCATATGATGATGGAGGCAGAGGTTAGTGATGGAGATGAAGCATGGCAGGGGGGAGTGAGGGGAGGGGACGTGACAACCACAGGATAGGAGGAGGAGGCTTTGAAGGACTCACCCAGCCTCTGGGAAGGAATACAGCCATGCTGGCTCTTTGACATTGGAGTTCCAGCTTCAAGAAATATGCGACAACAAACTTCTGTGGTTGTGAGCTGTCAAATTTGTGGTACTTGGTTGTGGTAGCTATAGGACACTGATAAGATAGGCACTTGCTAACAGCTGGCATCTGCTCTTGCCATTTTCCCTCAGCCACCTAGTGAGAGAGACTGTTGACCTTCTCAATTCCTTATAATTTCCCTTTGATGCTTATGTCATGTACTGGAGTCGGGGCGGGGGGGCTCCAAGGGTGCTTTTCCTTTCTCTCTTTTTTCCCTCTTCCTCTTCTTCCTCCTCTTCCTCCTCCTCCTCCTCCTCCTCATCCTTCTAATATCTGTCTGTGTATCTATTATCTAATCTCTCTATGTATCGCTCTATAATGTATCTATCCATTTATCGTCTATCTCTCATTATTTATCTACCATCTATCTATGTGTGTGTCAACAACAACACGCATGCGGAGCTCAGATGATGACTTGCAGCAGTCAGTTTTCTCCTAGGGACTGAACTCAGGCCATCAGGCTTGGCAGTCCTCTGAGCCATCTCACAGGCTGCCTTTTATTCTTCTTTCTATTTGGCACAATATTGCCACGTTGGCTTAGGTTACCTTTTTGCTTTAAGTAACAAAAGTAACAGGCTTGCCACTGAACTCTCTCTAATTCTTCACTTGCTAGAGGGGCCCTTTGAGATGGCTCCATGGGTAAAGGCCCTTGCTACCAAGCCTGAAGATCTGAGTTCAATCTCTAGTGCCCACATGGTAGAAGAAGAAAGCTGCCTCCTGCAAGTTGCTCCCTACCTCCACATGAACCATATGGCACATGCCCTCACCCCACACTCACATGCACAATAAATAAAGAAATGTGAAGGATAAAAAGGGATTATAGCTAGGGAAGAATAAATAGTGTCTCCCTGACCATCTCCAACTTCAGTTTCTTTGGCTGCCCTGACACTGCCCTTGGCTGCTTTCAGGTCAAAGTTCAGTTCTAATTCCAGGAATCTTGAGAAACACCAAGCCGTGTTGGGTTCCATGTTTTCACTCTTGGATTGAACATCTTTCTCCTAAGCGTTGGTCTACAAACTGATGGATGACAGAGCCCATTTATTTTAGTAAGAGACTTTTATGCCTAGACAAATGTGTACCAATGTCTTGACTTTTACAGATATTTAACAAATTCTTTTAGATAAGCCCAAAAGGAAAAATCAATAGATTCATATTTTCTGGCTAATCAGACGCAAAGAATGCTGCTGAATGGGGCCAGGCTAAATAGAGAATGGACTTTATTTTCATGATGTGGGGATCTGTCAAGTGCCAATTCTGGATACAGCTCAATGATTGAGGTAAGACAAGAGAAAGCACGGGGAACAAATTTGCAAATAGGTCTGCATAGTAAGATGTAACAAATCCTGTCAGGGAAAACTCACAGAAATATTTCATTGGCTCATACATCTGTTTTGGTTTGGGGATGGAATATAGTCTTAGCTTCTAGCTGTGCAGGTAAAATCAATAACAGAAAGGGTGACAAACACTGTTGCTGCTAAAGGAAGCCACAGAGGCAGGAAAGCAGATCGACTGTATTGCCTAGTCCAGTGAAAGACTTTAGTTTTCAAGATGGGAAACAGGAGAATGGGCTGATGAGAAGGCTGTGTGCAGGTCAAAGGAAAACCATACATGAAATGAAGGAGGTTGAAGAAATTCACCATGGGGAGATTGTGATGTTATCATTAAGGTACACATACATTTAACCAGGTCATTCGTAATGCTTATGGTCATGTTACCTACTATACAAAGGAAACCTTTAGTGGCTTAAAGTGTATTTCTTACCTCATAGAACCCGTGAGTTGGGAATCTGAGCAGAGCCCAGTTGGGTACTGTGGCTTGGGTCTCTCAGAGGCTGTAGCTTGCTGTAGGCTCATCTGGAGGAGGGCCTCCTTACATGGCCGTTGGCAAATTCAGTTGTTGATGGACTGTTGCGAGGAGTCTCAGTTCCCTGGCTGGTAGCTGAGCACCCTCGGTCCCTGGCTACACTAGTCTCTCAGCTCACAACATGGTGGCTGGCTTTTCTCAGTGACCAAGCAAGAGAGGAAAAGAGCAGTCGGGACAGGAGCCAGAATCTTTTAGTGTCCTTTCACTACAGCCTACCCTGAAGAGGAGGAATACAGCCAAAGGTTCTGATACCAGAGAGTGGGACACTAGAGGCCATTGTGGAAGATGTCTACTACTGGGGTATTGCCAGATCAGAGTTTGACAGAGGTGGTCATGTTTAGTGGAGAAATGTTTGTGTTCCTATAAGGAAAATGTGTATTTCTATCTTCACTTATTCATTTTGAATGCTATGCTAAAAACAAATAGGCTTTAAAAATATTTTATTTTTAAATTATTTTTTATTTTTTTATGTGTATGAGTATATTGCCTGCATGTATGTAAGTGCACCTGTGTTGTGTAATGCCCACAGAGATCAGAAGAGAGAGCCAGATCTCCTGGAACTGGAGTTATGAAAGGTTGTTAGTCATTATGTGGGTGCTTAAGAATCAAACCTGGGTCCTCTGCAAGAGCAGTCAGTACTCTTTTTAAAAGTATTTTTATTGAAGTTTTGTACATTTCATACATCATTTCTCAGTCCAATTGAGACTCATTCCCTTTTCCATGCCCCCCACCCCACCTGAGTTAATGTATTTTGCCATACATGTCTTGTATCTTTTTCTGAGTCTTTTTAAAGTTTTCCTATGCAGAGGATTATTGTTTTGGGGAGAAGTTTACTGTTTCAGTCAGTTCTTTGTCCCGGTCCTTTTGCTGCTGTTGTTCCCTCCAATTTGTATTGCTTCAAAATATGCATATATATGTCACACATATACTAAAGTTATGTTGTCTGAAAATAGACAAGCAGTCAGTACTCTTAACTGAGCCATCTCTCCAGCACCACAAATAGTCTTTTTCATGTTGAAGGAGTGATTTATAAGAAAGATGTGATGGGGGCTGGAGAGATGGCCTAGCGGTTAAGAGCGCTGACCGCTCTTACAGAGGACCTGGGTTCGGTCCCCAGCACCCACATGGCGGCCGAGAACCGTCCGAAACTCCAATTCCAGGAGAACTCCAGTTCCAGGGGAATCCGACGCCCTCTTCTGACCTCCGCGGCATTGCACGACACGGGTGCACAGACCTGCATGCAGACAGTACATTCATATACATACAGAAAAAAAAAAAAAAAAAAAAAGAAAGATGTGATGAAGGAAGCTAACAGATTGAAAAAGAAAATCCAAGGGCTTAAGAGAAAGTTGAGAAAAAGAACATGCAAGGAAAGTGTGTACTCAAGAGTTTCTATTTAAATATTAAAATAATCTCAACAGATCCCAGCCTAGACAAATAGTCTTTTGCATGAAAATCTACTGTTTAAAGATGTTTGACTGTCCTCAGCTAGCAAGCTCCAAAAACTGTTATCCAAGGGGACAAAACAATACCTAATAAATACTTGAATGTTGCGAATGTCGAGCCACAGAATCTCCTTTATATTTAAGATGCCAAACTATAGTGAAATAAGGGCTGTTTCAAAGGAAAAACCAATAGGAGGAAGAAAAATCATTAAGGGGGAGTATTTTATTGAATAGGCTATCTCTTCCCTAATGGAGCCAGGCTGAGTGCCTCTTTCTCACCACCACTCCCGGAGAGGTGAATCTTCCAGCCAGGGACCAAAATACCTGCTTTTCCCTAAGCCCCTTTCACCTGGATGGTGCCCAAATGTCACCCACCCAGAAGGAATTCTCTGACCAGTATCTGACATATCCACCTGCCTATCCTCTTAGTCTGCCTTTATTTTTCTTGTTAGCAATTTCTGCTTTCCAAGACTTATACCACACGTTTACGTTTTATCTTATTGCCTGATACCTCCACTGGGAGGCACGGGACTATAATCCTGGCTCTGAGAGGTGGAGACAGGATGCTCAGGAGTTCAAGGATAAGGACAGCCAGGGCTACATGCAACCCTGTCTCAAAGACAAAATAAAGTCCAGAGAGATGGTCAAAGGGTAAAGGCACTTACTTCCAAGCCTGCTGATTTTAGTTCAGTTCCTGGAATTCATATGGTGGAAAGACAGAACTCCCACAAATCGTTTCTCCCTCTCCCTCTCCCCCTTCCCCTTCTCTCTCTCTCTCTCTCTCTCTCTCTCTCTCTCTCTCTCTCTCTCTCTCACACACACACACACATACACACACACGTATTAAGATAAAACAAGACAAAACAGCAAAACCCTATGAATTGAAGAACTTTAACTCTGCTTTAGGATTTAGAAAAGCAGGTCATTGGGTCCTATCCTATTATTATTGATAATTAACGTCTGTTGAGTGAAACCCATAAAAAATGAGTGTACTAGAAGCATAATACAAATTAACGTGCAACGGTAACGTACACATTCACGTATTTGTAACTTATTTCTTAAAAATCCGGGCGCACGCCTTTAATCCTAGCACTTGGGAGGCAGAGGCAGGCGGATCTTTGTGAGTTCAAGGCCAGCCTGGTTTACAGAGTGAGTTCCAGGCCAGCTGGGGCTACAGGGAGGACCCACCTTTCGAAAAGACAAAAAAAAAAAAAAAAAAAAAAAAAAAAAAAAAAAAAAATCCAGAAGAGTCTCAAGCGATCCAATCGCGGTGGAAATGTTGTGGGCAGCACTTAAATCTGCCCAGTTTCTCTAAGGAAATTCAGCAGCAGCAAATCTCTGGGCCCTTCTGCACATATTAACAAAATAGGAGATTCTCCGGGCGGTGACTGTGTGTGCCCTCCCTCTTTTATAAAAATGTATTCTTGTCGGTACTTGATTGGCTATGCCTCCCAGAGCCCCCTCTCTCATTGATGTATGTCTCAGTCCATCACTTCCAGACCCAAGCATCCTATTGGTCCGCCTCAGCTCTCCAGCAGGAGGAGTTCCCCAGTGACGTCAAAGAAGCTCTCCGCCCACATTCCGGGGCCTGGGCGGAGACTTCCCGCTACTCTACCTTTGGGGGCGGGACATGACGGCGAAAGAGACTTCTGATTGGGTGTATCTGGAGATACTGGCATCCGATTGGTCGTAAACTTGGGAGGAGGTGGGGTCGCCTATGATTCCCCGAGCCTAGCTCAAGAGCCCAGGGGAGTCTCAAAGTTTGTCTGGAGCAGTCTTAGGAAGGGGGCTTATTGCAAAAGGATTTTCTTGGGATGCGAGCCGGTTTCTTGCCTTCCTTTCGGATGCACAGTCCGGTTTAACCCCTGCAGCCTCGGGTCGGAGCCCAGTGCGGCTTGTCCCCCCGCCCCCCGGGATTCTCACGTCTCCGAGAGTTCTCGGGTCGGGGAGCCCTCTGCAGTGTCTCTCGGGTCCCTGCACGCACCTCTAGGCACACTCCGAGGGAGCGTGTGGTCGGCCCGCGGCGGCTCTGCCGGGTCCCCTCCAGCCTCAGCACCCTCGGCCCAGCGCGGCGCCCACCGGCATGGAGGTGCTGGAGAGCGGGGAGCAGAGCGTCCTGCAGTGGGACCGCAAGCTGAGCGAGCTGTCAGAGCCTGGGGACACCGAGGCCCTCATGTACCACACGGTGAGGACCCGGAGGCCGGGGCAGGGGGGCCTTGGGAAGAAAGGCGCTGTTGTCACCTGGGAGACCTGGGAACTGGGGGGGGGGGGGGGGGGGACGGNCCTGCAGTGGGACCGCAAGCTGAGCGAGCTGTCAGAGCCTGGGGACACCGAGGCCCTCATGTACCACACGGTGAGGACCCGGAGGCCGGGGCAGGGGGGCCTTGGGAAGAAAGGCGCTGTTGTCACCTGGGAGACCTGGGAGCGGGGGGGGGGGGTAGCGAAAGGTCTGGGGTGGGGGAGTCTCTTTCCATCAGAGAAGATGAAGGCGCATGTCTGGACCCTTGAAACTGTACAGAGCAGGGACCTTTTGTATTCCACAGCAGTTGCTACTATTTTCTTGTATGTAGCATCGGTCCCTACTGCTAACGGTACTGTAAAATGCTGGGCAGGGGGTGTGTTTTGAAAATAACGCCTCCGCCCAGTTTGCTGTATTGATTTTTTTTTGTGGGAAGTTTTGGAAAAAGAAGTGGGTAAGCTTAATGTAGCACTTTCTTGCCATCTGTTTCTTCTTTCTCCCTCCTTCCCTCTGCCCCTTTACTTTCTTGTTTATATCTTAAAATGTATGTGCGTGTTGGAAACCCTTCTTCGCACTGGAGGAAGGCCGCGTTATTTGTCCTCATCAACTGTACAGCCAAGAAATCTGCTTCCTCCCTCTTCAGAGGAGAGATCTGGGAGAAGTACGGAAAATCTGAGGCAGATGAAGATTTCAGAGAGGATTTGCGGGGAGGTAGACTAGCTCACTAGTTCCATTGGTCTCTCAGAGACCTTTTTGGAGACACAGCTGTCACAGAGCAAATCCATTTAAAGTTGTCACTTTCAACTTTTTGATATTAAATTTGCCAAGGAAGCCCCACCCCCACCCCCCGCTGCTAACCAGCACTGGGTCATATGGCTTTGTTCAAGATCCCTTAGAAGTTTGTAATGAGAGGGAGAGAAAAGAGAGCTAGAATCACCAAGAAACAAGGAAAGGCGAGCCTTGGCTGCTTTCCCTTCTCGCGGTTAATGGGGTCAGTACCAGGATATTTGAAACTTTTGCAAAGCGGCCTGCAGGCTCCACCTTTTTGCCCTTTGCTGTGGGCTGACTTTTATTTTGGGAAAGGGGAGGGGGCTCCCTGCTGCTTCCCACCAAAGCGGTTGTTTGTGGTAGCTGAGAAGGGTTGGTTAAAAAAAGAAGAAGCCATGTGCTTCCAAGAGGGAGTGGCAGTTCACTCTGGGGCAAAAGCCAGATGTTGAGCTTTGGGCCTTTGCACACGGTCTATCCCAAGGAAGCTGTGTGGGCTGCCTTTGGGATGGAGGCCCAGATGTGCTTCCTGTCCTCTGGAAAGAGCTTGGAGCATGCTGAGCCACAGCTATCTTCTGACTATTGGGGCCTCCAGATGTTCCCACTGGCATGAGCTACAGTCTGACCTTGAGTGCATGTTGCTGGACCCATGGCTTGCACTGGGATCCCAGGCTGGGCTTCAGGTTGCTCCCTGAGATGGGCTTGGGGAGGAATGCTTGGTTTGGCCCTAATGAATCTCTTTATGTAGTTTGAAGCTCAAGACCTTGCATTCCTGATGTTATTAACAGCACAGGTCTTCTGTGTCATTGTGGAAAGCAGTAATATGGGATTATTTTTCTACCAACATTTTTAAATGACTGTTATGTTCTCCAGACAAGTATCTCACTTCTGAACAGCTCACTTCTACAGAATGGGACTTGTTATTGCAGAATGTCACTGCAGTATGTTTCTATACATTAGTGCAGAATGAGGCATAGATAAGTGAATCATATTCCTGGGAACTAAGGCAAGTTTGGTAGTGATTTGAAAATAGATGGCTTTGCCACTTACTTCATGAGCTCAGTCCAGGTGCAGAGCTGCTTGTAATTGTGATTTGTCCATAGTGGGAGAGGGGCTGAGTCCCCATATAACAAAACCACAGTCTGATTTTATTATGTATTCATTCAAATATATTCTTTCATTTGATGTTTACATATTACCAAACGCTATTCTAAGCACTTGGAATACATAACAAACAAAAATAGACAAAAATTCCTGACCCTGAGCAGCTAGCTAATGTTCTTTGTGTGTGTTTGCAAATGTGTAGGACAAAAGGAAGGATAAAAGATGAACGTAATAAGAAGTTAGCAGTATAGTTGGTTACACACGGTCAGTGTTATGCAAAAAGTAGAAAGGTGTCACAGGGATAGAGACCCGAGTGCAGAGGAAGGAAAAGGAGGGTATGGAACTGATGATTGGGACATATGAACAGGGGTTTGAAGGAGGCGAGTGTTTAAGCTCAGCAGGAGGGAAAACCAGGACACTGGCTGTCTGTCAGAAAGTAGGCACCTTTGATGTGCACCTATGGTAAATAACATCATCTTCTGTTTTAAGTTGTCTTGTCTTGGTGAGTCATTTTCTCTGTAAATACAGCTACTTTCAGGATGCCTGCAGGTGCCGGTTTTTGGAGCGCTTGGAGAGAAGCCGGGGCTGGGAGTTAGAGGGTAGGTTGTGAGTTGGGAGAGGGCTAAGGAAGAGAAGATGATAACGATAATCCATACCCCCAAAGAGTGTGCCTCTGTATGCACGTGCGCTTTGGGTTGGATGTTCTCTTTTTACCATCTTTGTATGAGTGCCTATACACTTGCGTGTATTGCATGTGGAGGCCAGAATATAATCGTGGGTGTTCTTTCTCAGGCGCCAACCACCCTTTTGTTTTGAGACAGGGTCTCTCACTGTCCTGGAACTTGTCATGTGCCCTGGTGAGCCCCAGGGACCTGTGTCTACCTCCCCAGCACTGGAGTTACATGTGTGTGCCACCAGGCCTGGCTTTGTTTTTTTTTTTTTTTTATAAATTTCTGTTCTAGTGATTGAACACAGGTCCTTATGCTTGAAAGGGCTGAGCTATTTCCCCTGCCCTATGTTACCATCTTAAAATTCTTAATAAGTTTTGGAAAAAAGCCTCCTATTTTTGTTGCACAAGGGTTTCCCTAAATTATATTAAAAGGTAGTATGTTTATTGTATTAAAATGATGTCATTTTCCTTCTTCATGATGCATGAGTTCTTTGTTTATTTTTAAATCTTATTATTTGTATTTGTGTGTGTGTGAGAGAGTGAGAGAGCAAGAGCTCAAGAGAGAGAGAGTGAGCGAGAGAGAGAGAGAGAGAGAGAGCTCATACAAGAGAGAGAGAGAGAGAGAGAGAAAGATAGGGAGAGAGAGAAATAGGGAGAGAGAGGTAGGGAGAGTGCATTTGTGTTGAGATCAGAAGATAAATTTCAGGAGTTGGTTTTCTTTCCACCATGAGTTTCAGGGATTGAACTTTGACCCTAAGGTTTGTGAGGCGAGTGTTTTTACCTGCTTGAGCCATCTCCATGGCCTGAGCACATTTTTTGGAGTCACTTTACACATATACAAGCAAACTGAGGCTTGATGCATTTCAGCATCTCATGGGTCTTGGGCCTGCCTGACTCCACAGCCTGTTATACTATAGGTTGAATAATCCCAACTTAAAGAGAAGTATCTGATTAAGAGGATGGGAGAGAATGATAGGGTTACAGAAACTGCTGATCTCCTAGTGACTAATGTTTAACTGGGGTTGAGAGGTCTTCCCGTGATAGGATCATTGTTTTAAGCAGGGATTTAGTTAACCACATGCCTCATCGCCAACACTCTTTTAGCAAACTGGTCACATACTTCGTTTTAAAAATAGAGAATGTTCAAGTTGCCCGAGGCTAAGATTTTATGTCTCTCATACATTTCTGTGAGCCATGAGGAGAAATGCTTTTCTTACTTGGTTAGTTAGGAGGACTGCTTGGTCCCAAAGGCCCAAGGCCTAGAGGAGTAGGTTTGAAGTGTACAGGATAAGAAGATACACTAAGCAACGGGCTTCATCTTGGGGCTTGTTAAAAGTTTTCTGGGGGCTGGAGAGATGGCTCAGCAGTTAAGAGCACTGACAGCTCTTATAGAGGACCTGGGTTCGATTCCCAGTACCCACATGGTGGTTAAGAACCGTCTTTAACTTCAGTTCCAGGGGAATCTGACGCCCTCTTCTGACCTCCGCAGCACTGTACGACACGGGTGCACCAACCTACATGCAGACAGTACACTCATACACATAAAAATAATAAATAAATTTTAAAAAAAGATACTGACAATTGGGAGATTAAAAAAAAAAAAGTCTTCTGGGCTGTGGGCATAGTCCCTGGGTTCCATCACCAGTACTGAAAAAAAAAAGTTGCCTTGAAGGTGAGGAAAGGTTATTTTATTTTATTTTTTGTTTTAAGCATATATATTTTTGTGAATTTTGTACAATATATTTTAATTATAATTAGATCCTTCCTGTCTTAGTTACCTTTTCTTTTGCTGTAATAAAAACACTGAGCAAAACTAACTTGGGGAGGAAAGGATTTATTTTATCTTACATCTTCTGGTCACAGTTCATCTCTGAGAGAGCCTAAGGTAGGAACTCAGGACAGGAACTTGGAACACAGACCATGAGGAGTGCTGCTTACTGACTTACTTTCTTGGCTGATGGTCAATTTTCTTTCTTTCTTTCTTTCTTTCTTTCTTTCTTTCTTTCTTTCTTTCTTTCTTTCCTTTCTTTTTTGAAATATAAAAAAAAATTATTTTTATGTGTATGAGTATATTGCCTACATGTATGCAATGCCCAAGGAGGTCAGAAGAGGGCATCAGAACCCCTGGAACTGGAGTTACAGACTGGAATTGAACCCAGGTCCTCTGTGAGAGCAATCAGTGCTCTTAACCACTGAGCCATCTCTCTAGCCCCTCAACCTGCTTTGTCATACAGTCTAGGACCACCTGGCCAGGGGTGGCATCTCCCATAGTGGGCTAGGCCCTCCCATATCACTCAGCAATCAAGAAAATGCCCATAGACATGGCCACAGGCCAGTCCAATGGAGACAATTCTTCAGTTGAGCTTCCCACTACCCATGTGTGTCAAGTTGACACTAAAGCTGTCCAGCACAGTTCCCATATCTGCACCCCCCATACACATTCTAACTCACCATCAAATTTCTGTAATCAGATATGTGTGTGTATGTGTGTGTGTGTGTGTGTGTGTGTGTGTGTGTGTGTGTGAAAGCATTTAGAGTCAGGTTTGTGTCCCCAGATACCCTTCAGCGTAGGTCTATTTACTGGAGCCGGGTCAGCCTACTAAGAGTCTCAACCTTAAATTTGACTGAATCTTTTCCTTCCCATTAGTTGCTAGTCGTTCCTCAGATAGGCTTGGGGTTTCTTACCTACTTCCCCAAGGCTGTGTTGGGATTTTGTCTGGTTTGAGTTTGTATGGGACTTGTCCATGCTTCCAGCCTTGCTGTGAGCTCATATGAGCAACTGGCCAACCGTCTGGAACACTCTGTGTCCTTGTGCTCATCCACCTCTTCTGACTCTTATAGTTTTTTGGTCACCTCTTCTGCAATGATCTCTGAGCCTCAGGAGGCAGAAGTTTGATGTGGGCATCCGATTCAGGGATAAGCACTCTGCAACCTCTAACTCTGCATGTTGGCCAGTTGTGGTACTCTGTGTTAATTACCATCTGCTCTATAAGGGCATTTCTCTGCTGGGAGTTGAGAGGTGCATTAATCTATGGCTATAACAATAAGTCATTAGAAATACATTTAATACAATTATCTATGTAGCAGGACAATTGTATTGGGCTTTCTCACATGGCCTGTCTCCCATGCACTCTCTAGCCTCAGGCTCCCAGACCTGGTAGCAGTGTCAGGTATGGGCTTCCATACTGTGAAGCAGACTCCCATAATATCCATGCCACCATTGCACCAGCGGGCATATCTTCCAGGCCAGCTGTAGCTCTCAGGATTCACAGCTGGATAAGTTTCAGCTAAACTTTCTCTTCAGATACCTTGCATAGCCGTTTCCAGCACTATGAAAGCTGGGCAGTAGAGATGACGCTTTGAAGTCAGAACCAGCTTGATTTCTCCTTGTGTGTTCTACAGTTCCTGTTTGTATTGTCTTTAGTAATAGGTGTTACCATGAAATTCTGGTGGGTAACCAAGAGCAGGCATCCCATACACCCTCAAAGAGAACTGGGCATTGCCCCTGCTCTCGGAAGGTTATTTTACATCAGTAAATAGTGCTTTTATGAAAGCTGTTGCTTCCAGACTGTATTAAAGCTATAGGTGTGTTTAGAAAGATGGCTGATGCATATGTGAGGAGTTCTCTCAGGGCTGGGAGTCCTTGTGAGAAACCTTGCCCTTCTTTGCAGACATGCCTGGATGTTGAACATTTGTAACCTTGTTAGATTCCTGTGCTGGATAGCTTTGTTTGTCGGCTTGACACATCTGGATAGAGGGAGCCATAGTTGGGAGAATCGCCTCCATTAGACTGGTCTGTGGGGCATTTTTGATTATTGAGTGATGTGGGGGGGCCCAGCTCACTGTGGGCAGTGCCACCCCTGGGCAGGTGGTTTTGTATTATATAAGAAAGCAGGTTGAGCATGGGCCAGGGGAGCAAGCCAGTAAGCAATGTTCCTCCATGGCCTGTGCTTCAGCTCCTGCCTCTGGTTCCTGCCCTGAGTTCCTACCTTGGGCTCCCTCAGTGATGAACTGTGATCCAGGAGATGTTAAGTCAAATTAACCCTTTCCTCCCCAAGTTGGTTTGGATCAGAGTGTTTTGTCACAGGAATTTAAAGCAAACTATAACAGTTCTTTTATGATTGTGTACAAATTACATCTCTGGGAATTCTCTGTGGATTTTTGCAACTTAAAGTGCAAAATTATGTGTAAATTTTATTAATGTTTTGGGGGTATAATCATTAAATGACAACATTATTTCTGGTCAAGGGATTTGGATCCCTTGGATCAGGAGAGAGAGGAAGTTGAGCTACACCCCACTATACCATTTGGCTCTGTTCATCAAGTATTTAAACATTATTATTTTATTATTATTATATGTATGTGTGTGTAAGTTTGTGCTACCATGCACATGTGAAGGTCAGAGGACAACTTTTGGGAGTCAGCTCTGTCTTTCCACAGTGGGTTCCAGATGTCAAACTCAGGTCCTTAGGTTTGTGCAGCAGACACTTTAATCTTCTGAGCCCCAACTCTTAGGATTTTTGCCTCCTGGATTGAGACCCTATAACAAAACAAAACAACAAAAACACAAGAAAATTATAATTTTAAGAGAATGGGGTAAACTAGGCTCTAAAATGAAACTAAATTAGATGCATCTAAAGTTGGACTAGAGGTAGTTTTCCTCTGGGTGTCCTTGGGGCCAAGAGACATTGGTGCTACATTAAAATTCATCTCTCTGGGGCAGGAGAGATGGCTCGGTAGTTAAGGGCACTGGCTTCTCTTGCAGAGGACCCAGGTTTGGTTCTCAGCACCCACATGGCAGCTAACAACCGTTCCAACTCCCATTCCGGGGCATCTGACACTCCCTTCTAACCGCCATAGGCATTGCATGACATGTGTACATTTACATACATGCAGACAATACACTCATACACATAAAAATTAAAATAAATAAAACATAAAAAACTAATCAAGTTGCTACAGTCTCGGATTAAGACTGTGGGTAGCAAGCATGCTTGATAGAAATGGATTCTCTGGTTGGAGGCTGACAGCAGGTTACATAGTAAAGCTTGATATCTATATATCTATATATCTATATATATATGTATATATATATGCTTATACATATATATGTCACTTTCCCTCTTTCCTGTATTTATTATCTTATATCCATGTAGAAAATAAATATGTTATTGATTGAGTTTTGCAGTGATTTTGTCCATTTAAAATGCAAAGACAAGAGCCAGGCATGGTGGTGCATGCCTTTAGTCCCAGCACTCAGGAGACAGATGCACGTGGATCTCTGTGAGTTCAAGACCAGTCTGGTCTACATAGCAAATTCCAGTTCCTCAAGGAAAAGGACTGGTCCTAGCCAGTGGTATTGAGGGAGTTATGGGAACCTGCTGGTGTCCGACGGGAAGCAGCTGGCTTCCTCATCTGGCCGACACTGTCTGCCAAGGAGCTGGCTCATCTCACAGACTTGAGGGGGTTTCCTCTTCTACTGGCAGCCCCAGAGACTGGCACAATTCTGGTGGACAGTGAAGCTTTCAGTTTGATGTTCCCTGCTGGCCAGGTTCTGACAGATCTGGGTCTTCCTTGGCTGAGAATGTTGTTGCTTTTGGTCACCTGACCTCCCCCAACTGAACAAGCATAGTCCCAGCAGGACACGAACTGTGGCATGTTGTTTGTCTTCAGGGCCCTTGTTTGACCTTTCTATCCCTGCTCCCCCTTCATGTTTCTCTTCTTTCTTAGGCCCCAAAGGTTCACTTTGATGTTATGTTTCTCACTCCTCCTCTTCAAATTTTGCTCTCAGGAAAGATTTTATGAGCTTACTTACATTAACATTTTTAATATTAGTAAGGCTTAGCATGTTAAGCCCATGGACATTCATATTGAACTGACTTTACTTTAGGCCAAAAAGATGGATCTCTAGCTGGAGAACTTCAGAGAGTAGTGGCAGATAGGAGGTGAGGACTGTGTGGGGGACAGGAGGAGCACCCCCTCCCTGCTCTTTATTCCAGATACACTGCCCTTATTTGGGAGACACCCATCCTTGCTCGTGCATGGCTAATTTATGTATGATCTAAGGATTCCCAGCTATCTTTGTAAATATCTTTAACCTATTATTTTATTGTTTCTCATACTGTTCAGATGGTGTTAACATAGGTTGGGGGGAAGCAGACGTGGGCACAGTCCTGACAGGCAGGAGGACAGGATAGAGTTTTGTATTTGCCTCTTTCCTGAAAGATCTCTGAAGTCCAATGTTCTATAGAAACAAGGAACCCTACTGCGACCTTGCTCTTGTAGGAGAATGAGGTATTGCAGCTAGACAAACCGCTGAATGAATCACAGTGCTTGCAGCTACAAGGATCCAAAACCAACTCAGATTGGCACATATAAGGAAATTGTCTCATACCGCAAGGAGCTCCGAAATGTAGCTTCCTGTGGGGATGACTTGGTAGTTCCTCACTGTCCCCATGGACCTTGGTCCCAGCTATTTATGGTGGAGGCCTGGTGGACATAGGGGCTGTAGCTGTTAATTTCCACAGGGACAGGATACAGAGGAAAAAGGGCAGTGGTTTCTTTCTTGTGCCCCTTTATTGGGATGAAAGAAACTTTTTTTTAAAAATGCTTTGTTTAATTAATTATTTAGAGAGACTCTGTGTGTGTGCATGTGCGTGTGCGTGTGCGTGTGTGCGTGTGTGTGTGTGTGTGTGTGTGTGTGCACATGCATACATGCTACTGTGCACATGTAGAGGTTAGAAGACAGTTTGAGGGCACTGATTCTCTCCTTCCACTATGTGGGTTCTAGAGATGGAACTCAGGTCATGAGGTTTAGCAGCAGTTTCCTTTACCCACCAAGCCATCTGATTGGCTCCAAGAAACTTTTTTTGCTGTTTTGTTTTTGAGAGAGGCTCTCATTATCTGCTAGGATTGAAGGAGTTCTCCATCAAGTTTGGCCAAGAAACTTTCCTTCCTTCTTTCCTTTTCTTCTTTTTCTTTTTGTTTTTTTTCAGACAGCGTCTCCCTATAGCCCCAGCTGGCCTGGAACTCACTCTGTAGACCAGGCTGGCCTAGGACTCACTGAGATCCACCTGCCTCTGCCTCCTGAGTGCTAGGATTAAAGGCATGCACCACCACGCCCAGCTTAAAGGTAGTTCTTAGCCGCCATGTGGGTGCTGGGAATCGAACCCAGTCCTCTGCAAGAGCAGTTGGCGCTCTCAACCACTGAGCCATCTCTCCAGCCCCCCTTTTCTTCTTTCATTTTTTGTTTTGCTTTGTTTTTTTGAGACAGGCTTTCCCTGGAGCCACAGCTGCCCAGCTGGCCTAGAACTTGGCCTGTAGACCAGGTTGGCCTCAATCTTACAGAGATCCACCTGCCTCTGCTTCCTGAGTGTTGGGATTAAAGGTGTGTACCACCACACTGGCCAAGAAACTTTTCTATTGATAAGATTGGTTTAGATAGATTATTTAGGGATGAAGGAGCTACTAAAGACTTGGGGATGACCATTATTATATACAACAGTCTGAGTTGATACTTGTTTCCTGAACCAAAAGACATGTTTGATTAATAAAGGTATGCCTGCTCTCTCTCTAAAGGTGGGGTAGCAACTAGAAATACATTTAAAATCTAGTGCCCCTCAACTGATGAGTGGATAGAGAAAATGTGGTACATCTACACAACGGCGTTCTATGCAGCGGTAAAGAAAGATGACATCATGAGCTTTGCAGGTAAATGGCTGGAGCTAGAAGATATCATGCTTAGTGAAGTAACACTGTTCCAGAAAAACAAACGACAAATGGTATCCCTCATCTGTGGATGCTAGCACCAATTACCTAATTGTATGGCAAACTGAGCAATGTCAATGTGATTTGAAAACAACTGTGCTCTTATATTGTGAATCCCTTAAAATATAATAAAACAAAATAAATAAAAAAATAAAATCTCCATTAATCCTAAGAACAAAAGGGCAAGCCCCAATACTGAGCCACTTATAAAGACCTAGACATTATTTAAGCTGCTACCTGTGTCTAAGGATGGAAGACCAAAGAGGCAGAAGAATCCATGGAATGAATTTGAGGCCTGTTCTTGGAGGTGGGGTGGGCTGACCTGAGTCTGGCTCACTAACTGGGACATGCAGAATTAACTACCTCATTCCCACTCTTGGCATCGGGGTCAAATGCCAGGTCTGGAAGGAGCTAGCCAGCCTGAGATCTTGCTCTCCATGTGAGACAAGACTGATTCGTTCTGTTCGAGGTCCACAGCAGGCAGAAAGCCGAATGCTGTTTTCAAAGGCACCATTCCCCCCCACCCCTTGTGTACGGCTATTCAAATATTGATGAGGCAGCATGTGTCGGTAGCTTGAACCGCCTGCCACAGCCTGGCGGAGGTCTAGCCTGTCTGTTGACTCTCCTGGGACAAATGGCCTTAGGCCCTTGCTGGGCATTTGGTGTGGTTGAGGCTATGGCTGCAGAGTGTGAGAGCTGTCCCAGTGAATGATCTTATAAATGAGAGAGTGCTGTCTGTTCTGTGAGGTACAGAGGGGGTTTTATCTATGGAGAATCTGAGACTTGGAGTAGTAAAGATATCTGCCTCCTGGATGAAAGGTTCCTTGAGGGCAGATCTGCATTTGTTTGTTTTGTACTCCCCCTGCTTAGATCAAGTGCAGGTTGCTTAGTGGGATTCACCGATCCATGAATCCAGGATAGTTTCTTGACAGAGAATCATCATGGAAAATGGAAAACTGGGTGGCTTTGGTGGCTTTGGTCTCCTCTCTCTCTCTCTCTCTTTCTCTCTCTCTGTGTCTCTCTCTGCATGCTTCAGTTGTGCACATTAGTTTGATAGGGATACTGGTAGCTTGCTATCAGTATCTTTCTTTTAAGAGGATGATGAGTTTGGACTGATCATTTAACAGTCCTGATTTCTGTCAGGACTGGAGGCAGAGGCAGCATTGTGAGTCTGATTCAGGGCCACTTGGTGCTGAGGGCCACTGATTGTCAGGTGACCTTGGATCTCAGTTTCTTTGCCTGTAACATATTCATTTATTTTTGCTCTGCCCCCTGTGTCAGATGTTTTCAATTTGAGGATGAGATGTCCCAACCTTGGGCGTCTGACGTCATTCAGGAAGCAGAGGGGGCCTGTAATTTAAATTTTCTCGTGCATCTGTATTCTTCTCTCTCCAGCTTCTATCTTTGGTTCTAAACATGGGTCTCTGCCTTCAACACATGCTGGCCAGCTGCCCGCTTCTTGCCCGTGCTTTCCTCTGTCTAGTTTCTGGTTGGGCCTTCTCACACAAGCTGCCAGCAGCAGCAGCCTCTATTCCCTCAGTTTCACTCCTGGCCAGAACTCTGTGTTCTGGTTCTCGTCATTGAAAGTTTCCCCCAGGCTCTCCCTAGCTGCTACATCCAGTCATCTTTCTTCTGTCATTACATGCTTTGTGGAAATATTTGGTAATATTAACCACAGGCTCATCGTTTAAGTTGTTTGTTTGTTTGTTTTGAGAGAGAGTCTTGGTTTGTAGCTTAGGCTGACCTTGATGCAGTGTATAGTTAGTGCACCCTACCTTCAAACTCACTACATCAGTGCAGGGATCCCAGGTGTGTGCTATCCTGGCCGGTTGTAACTGGCTTTTGCTGCAGTTTCTATGACGCTGGGGGGGGGGGTGAGAACTTGGCTTTTTCTCCTTTACTGGCTTCCTTACTGCCTGTTAAATATAAGCATTTGGTCCTTGCCCATCTTCTCCTTCTGTACAACACCCCCTTCCCACCTCTGTCAGCTTGAGTGCAGCAATTCTTCATGTCTGTAGTTAATGGAGAACAGGAGATTGTTGGAGCATGACCCAAGATTCTCCTGGGTCCATATTAGCTGCACAACCGCTCTGGTTGGGTAATCCTTGAATCTTCATGATGTGTTCCTTTGACTAAGAGGAGCTGAGGAGACTTTGATACCTGTTATCACCACACCCTCATTTATCTGGAGGAATATTTGGTGACACAGCACTCCTGCAGGGTAAACCCATGAGGAACTCCCATGCATCATTTCTGGAACGCAGCTGCTTTGGATTCGGTATCGCCCATCTCATGCAGCCTGTGTTTTGTCTCAACTTTACACTTTGGCCGGGGATATCCTTTGTGGAGTTTGGGGGTGGTAGAGTTTTTTTTTTTTTTTTTTTTTTTTTACTGTTTGGAAAGCCAGTGTAAAACTCAGACTGAGGTTGTGTCCCGTACATTCCCATGGGTCTTATGCTGCTCTTCAGCTGGGTTACAATCAGCTCATGTTAAACTGTCTACTTTTGCATGTCTCTCTCTAGTGTAACTTCTTTTTTTTTTTTTTTTTTTTTTTTTTTATGTGTAGAATGTATTGTTGCTTGCATTTGTGCACACTTCGTGCAACAGGGGGTCAGACGGGGCGTCGGTTCCCTGGAGTGGAGTTCCCTGGATTGAGCTCAGACGGCTCTCAGCGCCATGGGGGCTGGGATCGAACCCGGGTCCTCTGCAGAAGAGGTCGGCGCTCTTAACCGCTAGGCCATCTCTCCTAGCCCTAGTGTAACTTCTTTATCCACACTTCACCGGCATTTTGAAGAGCTTTTTTTTTTTTTTTTTTTTTCTTGAAGATTTCAGATGGGTTCTTCTGAGCCACTCAAATCTCCATGCCCACTTCTTGTTAGAAGCATCACTGGCAGGTAGTTCTGAGTTGGGAGTGACCCAGTTTGATGTGAGAAACTCATCACAGGGCAAGTGACTTCATACCTAGGTCCAGTCTATCCAACTGAAAGATTCCGTGCTTGTATTAAATATGCTGAAGTCCCCTTTGTATTTCATGTTTTAGTCTCCTACCATTGAGAGTTGTTCATTTTATTGTAATTCTTTTAAGACATGGTGTTACTCTGTGGTCTAGGCTAGCCTGAGACTCACCGTGTAGCCAATACTGGCCTTAAAGTCATGGCAATCCTCCTACCTCAGCTTCCTGAGTACTAGAATTATAGCTGCGAACTACTACAACAAGCTAAGTCTCCTGTCTTTAAAAATGGGCTCCTTGGCTGGGCATGGTAGTGCATGCCTTTAATCCTAGCACTTGGGAAGCAGAGGCAGGCGGATCTTTGTGAGTTCAAGGCCAGCCTGGTCTACAGAGTGAGTTCCAGGACAGCTGGGGCTACAGGGAGACCCTGTCTCGAAAAAAAAAAAAAAAAAAAAAATACGGGCTCCTTGGGGCTGGAGAGATGGCCTGGTGGTTAAGAGCACTGGCTGCTCTTGTAGAGGACCTGAGTGTGGTTCCCAGCACCCATGTGGTAGCTAACAACTGTCTGTAACTCCAGTCTAGAGGATCCAATGCCCTCTTCTAACATCTGTAGGCACTGGATAACAGGGGTACACTTACATGCATCCAGGAGATAGACTCATATACATAAAATGAAATAAAAGGGCTACTTAATAATGAAACCCATTACTTTGTATGCTGACTTAATAAAATTTTTAAAAGTATCTATAGCAAATTTTCATTAAGTGAGGCATTTAAAACAGCAGCGATAACATTCAGTTGATTGCATATTTCATTTGGGCAATATAGTTGCCTTTGTTTTATTTTTGCTTTTTTGTTTTGTTTTGTTTTGTTTTTGTTTTGTTTTCAAGACAGGGTCTCCCTGTAGCCCCAGCTGTCCTGAAACTCACTCTGTAGACCAGGCTGGCCTGGAAGTCACAAAGATCCGCCTGCCTCTGCCTTCCAAGTGCTAGGATTAAAGGCTTGTGCCACCACACCCGGCTTATATTTTTGCTTTTTGAAATACAGTCTCCCTATGCAGTGTAGGTTGGCCTTAAATCCCCTGCTTCAGTCTCCCGAGTGCAGGGATTACTTGCTTACGCCCCACACCTGGTTAATTTTCTATTTTGTAACACAAACATCTGCTTTCTGATTTAAAAGCTTGCTTCAGTAGAACCTAGACAGAATAAAAAGTGGAAAAACAGGGAGGTAGGAAACATTTTTTTTTTCACATTAAAAAAAAGTCCCTTTTCAGACTTCTTGGCAAATAAAGCCAGTCTGGGGAAACAGAATCTACAGTTTCCCAGTTGTTTGAGTGGAAAATCCTGGTTTTTAACATTTTGTATCTTGGAAATGTCTGAATAGTTTTTGTGTAAAGGGAAATTCCTTCTGGCTGAGAGAGAGCTTGCAGGATTCACACCGATAAGGCCATGTTTTTAGGCAAGTTGGAAGAAATAACACTTGGGATCAGGCCCCCCCCCCCCACGCCGCCAATCCTGTGAGCAGAAATTTTATGTGAGGTCACCAATCACAGTCAGTAGTTCCTTCCTTCCCTGCTTCCTGCTGTGCATCCTGGGGAAACATGGCTCTCAGCCTGTTCTCCCTCTAATTTCAGGAACTTTCTGAACTGTGTTTTTAAGCCTGTGCGTGTCGTAGGTAGGCGGATATCTATTCTTGACCTTGTGGCTCTCCCAGTGGATCAGGAAGGAAGATTGGGAAAGGAGCCATTAAACGGCCGGAACGTGCTTTGGAGTAGAGCTGTGATCAAGAGCTCTCTGCAGTACAGATGATGGAATGACAAACCAGAAAGGCTTGAGTTAGGGGACACATCACAGAGCAGGTGACGTTGGCAGTCAATGCTGGAGTAGAAATAGTTCTTCAGGCATTGGAGTACAGCATAGAAATATGTAAAAAGCCAAAGCTGATTCTGAGAATTGCAAGTCATTTACTGCACTTCAAACTCAGATCCTTCTGCCTCTACCGGCTGATTTCAGCTGCACACAGTCGGACGCTGCCCCAAGCCCTTTTTCTGTAGTTTGAGAGGGGGCGCTGTGTGGGGAGTGCTCGGAGCTAGTCTCAAATCATGAAAGGGTTTGTGTATTATTTTTGCAGGCCAGAGGGTGGGAGGCGTTTTAATAAGAGCGACCTCAGAAATGTATTTTAGAAAGGTAACTGTTAGAAAGTGGTTGAGAGAGATAGGTTAGAGGGCAGAATTGACGGTCGCAAAAAGTGATCAGCTGGTTGGCAAGTTGACTTCTGTGATGGAACAAGCCACCGTGGGCCTTGAAGACTCAGGAGAAGAAGTGCATGGAAGAGGATTGGGAATGGAGACCTGGTGGCTGCAGGGTAGCAGAGTGCCATATGGGAAACTTCCTGTCCTCTGTGTTGGTGGGCTGAGTTGCCACTGACCTAGAACGGAAATGTTTAGTGAGCGAGTGAGGTCGGTCGACAAGATAATGCTTGACTTCAGACATGGTGATGGAAGGATTTTCAGAACATTCAGTAAAACCTAGACAAAATAAAAAAGCACGTGGAAAACTGATGGGTCTGGATTGGAGATTTAGATTTGAGTGCTAAGAGCGGTGGTGGGTGCGTGAAGTCAGGTGTCCATATATAGTAGTCCAGACAGGCCTGGGTGGGATGAAGGTATAGGAAGGGAGGAAAAGAATGGAGTCCGGGGAATACGGAAGTGCTGGCAGAGGTGGAGGAATGTGTTGATGGAAATAATGGTCAGAGAAAGTGCAGAAAATGAACAAACTTCTATTCTAGGATCCAAAAGAGGGCGAGAGGCCAGAGTAGACAGGTGAAGAGGGCTGTGTGAGGCCTTTCTCTGACCTGAGCACTCCTGGGGTGGCTTTGCCTGCTAGTCCAGGACTGCAGCTGTGTCCCTGCAGCCACAGTTCTTCTCTAGTGGCATACCTGTATGCAGGGCATGGGACCTTCCATCTGGAAAGAGCTGTGTGGGTGAGAGTGGAGAGTGCAGAAGACTGGGCCCAGTCAGCAAGGTGCATCACACATGCAGCACAGCTTGGTTTTCTCAAAAGGTTGGTGTCAGTTCTCAAAACTGGCGACATCCTTGTTGTCTGTTCTTCAGTCTCCTGTCCATGATGACTCCATCAGTCCCTGGATGCCCTTCCAGTCAGCATGGAGGCCTTTGTGTATGTGTCTCTTATGTGTGTATCATGGTTATGCAAAAAGATGGACACAGACTCCTACCTATAAACGAGCTAGAATTTGTCAAGTGACTACAAGGAACCCATTTCCCTTCTTTATTTCTGAGTCTTCTGCTGAGAAAGTTTTGGGCAGATCCATCCATACCAAAAATGCATTTGATAATAGAGACATCAACAATGTTTCGAGGGCAGAAAAACAAAGTCAGGTATGGTGGCATAAATCCCAGCACTCCGGAGGTAGAGACAGGAGGATCAGGAGTCCTTGGCCAGGTGCAGTTACATAGGGGGTTCATGGCCAGCCTGGGCTGAGTGACATTCTGTCTAAATTTTTTTTTTTAATGAAGGAGGAGGAGGAAGAGAAGAAAGATGGAGGAGGAAGAGGAGGATGAAAAGGAGGAGGATTAGGGGGAGGAAAAGGAGAGGAGAGGATGAGGAGGAAGAGGAGGAAGAGGAGGAAGAAGAAAATAAAAATAAAAGTACAAACAAAAGATCCTCCCCAAAGGAACTGGCTCTGGTTTTGTGTGACATAATAAGGCCAGGTGAGCGCAGATGGCTTTGTAGCGGGATCAGTGCACAGGAGGAACTAAAACAAATGACTGCAGCTTCAAAGAAAATGAGCAGCTCCAAGCTGTCACCACAGAGCCCTGTGGCAGGACACATGCCTGACCCCTCTGCATCCCCCCTCCCCCGCAGCCCCCTGCCTAACTCTGCCCTCACTCTCAATTTTGCTGTATCCAAGAATGAGTCTTTCTTGTTTTCGGGCCTCCTAGGCACATGAGGACCAGAGATGTGAGGAGAAGTTCATCCTGCCCCAAGGAGGTCAGGTACATTAGATGGGGCAACGTTAACAGAAGAGCATTCTGTTTCGGGGTAGCCCGGAGCCTCTAGGAGGGCTCATTTAAGAAGGCGGGATTCAGCCAGGCATGGTGGCGCACGCCTTTAATCCTAGCACTTGGGAGGCAGAGGCAGGCGGATCTTTGTGAGTTCAAGGCCAGCCTGGTCTCCAGAGTGAGTTCCAGGACAGCTGGGGCTACAGGGAGACCCTGTCTTGAAAAGACCAAAAAAAAAAAGAAGGCAGGGTTCAGCATGTAGTGCAGTATTAGGTGGGGGGAGGAGGTAGGTGAGCTTCTGAGGTCTAACCTAGGAACTGAAAACTCCATCACCCCTTGTTTTTTAAGTATCCTTTCTTTTTTTGAGATGAGGTCTCATGTAGCCCAGACTAGCCTTGAACTTTACGTCTATGTGCATATATTCGTATGCACATCTGCATGCGTGTGTATGTGCATGTGTGTGCCTGCGGAGGCCAAAGGAGGCATTGGATCCTCTGGAGCTGGAGTTTCAGGCAGTTGTGAACCAACTGACACACTGAGAATTAACCCCTGGTCCTCTGAGAGAGCAGCAAAAAGCATTTTAGCCCCTGAGCCATCTCCCCAGCTTTGCCCTTAAAGTCTCTGCATAGCCAAGGATTGCCTTGAATTTCTGATCCACCTGCCTCTAGAGCGCTGGTATTATAGGTGTGCGGCACCGTGCTTGGCTTCTGTGCTGCTGGGGATCAAGCTCAGGCAGCTAGGCAGGCCCCTGCCAAGAGACCCATAGCCCCACCCCCAGCACTTGCTTTCAAGAAGAAAGTGTCTTGTGAACTTGAAGCATCTCTGGAAAAACTTTTTCTAGAAACTGATCTTTTTTGAGATTTCTTTTTTTTTAAAGAAAAATTTTAATTATTTTTATTTTATGTATATGAGTATTTTTTCTGCATGAATGTAATACAACACGTGCATGCCTGGTACTTCTTCAGAGACCAGAAAAAGATGAGTGTGAGCTGCCACGCAGGTGCCAGAAACCAAACCTGGGTCCTTTGGAAAAGTAGTCAGTGTTCTCAACTGCTGAGTTATCTCCCCAGCTCCCTGACTTTATTTTTTTTAAGGGAGCTCTAGGTATATAGCAAATCTGAACAAAAGTACAGGGTTTCCAGAGACCCTGCCTCAACACACACAGCTCCCTGGCTTGATCTCCCCTACGGATGTCCTGCGGAACATGGCTGCATTAGCTGGGGTTGCCTGTGGCAGCTTTCGACTTTAACTTTATTTTCTAAGATCAGTCATAATAAGCTTTCCTGTGCAAGCAGCAGGAATCCAGATTGGCCTATGAGAGCCTTAAGCCTGTTTTTGTGTGCATGCTGTGTTCTCTTTATGTTAATAAGAGCTTACTCAGACACCCAGGTGCAGAGCTATGGATTTCAGTAGAGTACACTTGAAAAACTAAAATGTGTTCCTCTATGTTTCTAGTCACAGATGACTCAGTCATGTATACTGTCCTTCGTAAAGGGATCTGAATTCATATATATATATATATATATATATATATATGTATATATATATATATATTCTAGTGGGAAAAATAATGTGCCTGTGTCTGTGTCTATGTGTGTATCTCTGTGTGCATGTGTATTTCTGTGTGTGTGTATCTGTGTGTATCTCTGTGTGTATCTGTGTGTGTGTGTGTATCTGTGTGTGTGTGTGTGTATCTCTGTGTGTATATCTCTGTGTGTGTGTATCTCTCTGTGTGTGTATCTCTGTGTGTATCTGTGTGTGCATCTGTGTGTGTGTTTATCTGTGTGTGTGTGTATCTGTGTGTGTGTGTGTGTGTGTGTATCTCTGTGTGTTTGTGTGTCTGTGTGTTTATATAACCAAAGACTTCCAAAGTCTACCTGTGTCACTGACTCTGAGCTCCCTGCCTGGCCATGCATTCACTTCAGAGGCCAGAACTTGTTTTTCTGGTTTGTCTCTGGGTTTGTAAGTTCTCTTTCCAGGATGCCTACTTTGGGTCATGATCCATATTTGGGAGTTACTAGAAGGTTGGTGTCTATGGGCTGAGGCCAGGGTCAAACCCAGATGGAAACAGGCCTCCCTGCCCTTGGACTCAGGGCATCATGGTCTATCTAGAGGTACCCAGTGACCTTGACAATCTTAGGATGCACATTCTCTTTGTGTGGTGGCAAAGGCAGACAGGTAAGTGGCTAGCTGCCAGCTGCTGAGGGTCTTCAGTATTCTCTTTGACCCATAGGAAGAAATGCACTAACAGAGAAGTTGATGGGCAAGTAGATCATGCAAGATGAAGTTTTTTTGTTGTTGTTGTTCCACCCCTTCCTTTTTCTGTTGTGGGATTCTGCCTGGCCTGTTGTGTGCTGATCCCTTAACCATTGTGGAGGCAGATGAGAGGATGCTGGATTTTGGTTCCTATGCAACTTAATAGCCCTAAGCACCACTGGCAAGATATTGTGTGTGTCCAAGCTCTGCAGATGTGGTACACATGGAAAATGATGGTGTTTGCAGGGCCCCTCAAACCCCTGGATGAGGCTAGTCATAGCAGGTAGGTTCCACCCCAGGGACTGCTCTAGTCTCTGTCGTTGACTGGCTCCCTGTGCCCAGACACATGCATGGAGCTGGGCGCTCCACAACACACTTGTTGGGAAGCCCAGGAATTGTGGTTGCTGATACATTTCCTCCAACAAAGTGTAAGCACCTTGCAAAGCAGATCTTCATGTGTTTTAATCACTGTGGGGGTTCCCAGCTTCCAGAACAGTGTCCGACATATTGTAGCTATTCAATAAAATATTTGCTGAATGAATGTGTGACAGCATGGGTAAATTTGGGCTCACAATCTAGTTTTGGCTCCCCAACCTTGAGTGTCTTTCTGAGGATATTTTCACAAGGCTCCGAGAGAGAATGCTAACATGGTGTATCTATTGTTCTCCTGGTACCAAGTGATGTCTCAGAAGGGATTAAGTTATTTTTATCTCTGTCTTTCTATTTTATTTTAGTAATTTTAGACAGACATAGGAAGAAAGCCCTTGCTGAATTATGGATTTAAGGGGCAAAAAAATCAATAAATAGAATAGGGTCTGTGTATTATGGTTTGGTTATGAAAAGACTTAACGTATAAAGAAGCTGGCAGTTTCTTTGGTTCTCTGAATTTTCTTGTGCTCTAGGCCCTGTGGTGATTTGCATGACTGAATTAATGCTTTGATTTTTTTTTCAGGCACCTGGTTGTGAGGAACTGAAATTCTCTGAGTTTTGGTGGGGGAGGGTTGATGGCAGGTGTCAGCATTCTTGAAGTTATGAAAGGAAACTAGAAGGAAAGAGCCAGTTCATGCGTCTGTCCTCCCCTGATGCAGCTATACTGGACCACAAGATTACTAACTTTAATCTATCTACATATATCTATATATGTAAATGAATATATCTATATATTATCTATATAACTATATATTTCTATCTATCTATCTATCTATCTATCTATCTATCTATCTATCTATACCTTTCTTGGCCAGTTATAATCTAGTCAGCAATCTGGTAGCATCAGGAGAGTGGGGAGGGGACAATAAACATGTCTTTGAATGGCTCAGGTGGAGCTGCAGTTCAGGGCATCATAAAGCTGATAGCCTTCTCTCTTGTGACACACACTACTGTCTCCTGAGCTTCCCAGCAGAGCCGCTCTGCTGTGCCATTGAGCACCGTGAGCAAGGGTATAGAAGCCATGCAGAGTCCCTCTGGCCTGGCCTTACCCATTCTTGGGCTTTTTGAAGTTCACAGAAGCAGCTTGGTGCACACCTGTAGTCTTAGCACTTGGGAGGCAATGCAGGAGGGTTACAACAAGTTCAAGGCCAGCAGGGTTATATCAAGAGACCCTGCTGATCAATCGATAGATAGATGAGATAGATAGATGAGATATATAGATAGATGATAGATAGATAGAAAGATAGATAGATAGATAGATAGATAGATAGATACTCATCATGAAAGTTGAGTTCACTCCCCAGAAATCTCCTGAAGCCTAAGTTCTAAATTGGTCTCTAGCCTTCCCTAACCAGTCAGCTCTCATCATCTAATAGAACTTGACTGAGACGCTGCCATATGAAATGACCCTTTTCTACAATGTCTTACTACTCTGGTGAGGTCAGCAGAACTTTGGGGAGAAGCTGCAAGAAATCTGTGTCTAAATTTCCATCTTCCCTAGAAGTTATAGATTTTTCTTTTGAGTAAAAATGTCTCTGCTGATCATGAGTTTGACGGTGAAAGAGTAAGTCCTCAGCTCCACAGGCTAACACGTTTTAACACGTTACCCCGAGATTCTCTGTTGGGCTGCAGTACAGCAAAACAGTTTGCAGTTTTGGAGATGTTTTGCTGTCTCTGGTCTTTCATGAAATGCAAACACTGTTCATGGAAAAGTTTTTTCTTTGTTCTTTGCTAACTGAAAGAAATATCCTGCTTGACAGATACTTCTTTTCCTTGCCCTTTTTGAGAAACTCACTGCAGCCAATTTACTCTTAGAGAAACAAAGCAAAAAGTGCCCACAAAAATCTAAAAAAAATCCACATACCTCACTTACCTTAAAGGCACAGTTTAAATATATACAGGCCTACTCCCACCGTGAACCAAGAAGTCTCGATCCAGGATCCCCAGAACTGCCATAGCAGTTGACCAATGCCCATAGAGCCCAGAATTTTCCCTCCCATCCTTTCTGCCATGTTTAGTACAGAGATCTTTGATGTCATGACTGCAAGCTACCTGCTTCACTCCAGCCTAACTTCAGCCTCACTGGCGGAGGGGTGAAGCGGGAAGGCCTGGATCTGAGAACGCTTTTTTCTTTTCCTTAGCTGCTTATATCTGGAAGAGAGACCAGAGAGTCTTTATGTAGCTGGATGCCTTCCTACCCAGAACAAAATTGGTCTTTCTGATAGTCACAAGAAGGGAAAGATGGTGAAGTAGCAGTATTTATGTACCACATTTGACCAAACTTATGTAGTCAGTGGTCTAGAGGGGACCTATGAGCTGGCGGAGCACAGCATTTTGACCCCCCAGATAAGGGAACTACTTATTTTCCTTGGCTGTTTCTCAGAGGGCCCAGCAGTGTTTTAGACGCTCCTGGTTGGGTGCGCATGCCCTGATCTGTTAACTGTGCCTGGAATGTGTGTGGACTGAGGTCCCTTCCGCTGGCAAGGCGAGTGGTGGGGAATAGGTAGCATGTGTGTAGGAATCAAAAGGCCTGATTATGCCTTCTCAGGAAAAGCAGCTGGCCAACAGTAATTAAGGGGCCGCCTCTGAGTGCAGTACCTGGAATTAGGCCTTCCGAAATAATCAGAAAAGCCGTTGGGAGACTCAGCCTTGCCCTTGAGGAATGCAAACGGGGAGGGCACCAGTGAATTGCATGGGAGAGACACTGCAGAGGTGGATGGGAATGAGGAAGAAAGTCCATGCAGTCAGAGGAGCCAGGCCAGAAAGGTGACTGGGGGGACAGTTGGCTTGAAGCAAGGGTTTGTGAAGGTCTCCTATGTAGCATGTGAAAATCCTGCTTTGAGAGTAAGCAGCCTTGCTGGCTGGAGCAGCGTTGTAAGCAGCCTGTTGTAAGCAGCCTGAAGCCCAGTCTGTTTCCCCCGCAAGGGCAGCCTGAGCCACCAGAGCCGAGGGAGGGATGGTGGACAGAGGGCTCCATAGCTCCCACCAGCGTTTGCTTTGATGTGCTCACTCCTCGCTTCCCTCCTTCATCTCCAGTACATTTTGGGTCCACCCACTCTTTTCTTGTTTGTGATTCTACTTTGGGGGCCCAGTAATATCTCCTCAGAACTGGATCGGTGTTCTAAATAGTACTGTGGGAGGGGGGTCATTTTCCAACCTCGCATTTGGGGAATATGGTAGATGAGGCAAAAATGAGGGGCCAAGGTTCTAGCTGGTTCTACTCCTGATGAGCTCTGTAAGTCCTGGGTGCCCTCTTGCTATGCCCTCACAAGGTAAAGAGAAGATGGTATATCACTTTCTTCTGTCCGTGCCTTCCTAGAAAGCTGCTAATCCCATCATGAGGGTAGGAATCTCAAGGCTTCATCTTGCCCCATTTGTATGCCATAGGCACCATCTCCAAAAGCCATCACCCAGGAGGGAAGGAGGGAATGTCTTTTGAAGCCAAGATTAAAGAGGTGATACTCTTTAATCCATAGCCCCCCCAGAGCTCACTAGCATTTCATGTAACCTGTGAGTGACAAATGGTGGTGACCAGGGTGGAGTGCTTTCTACAGAAAGCAATGTGTGAGAATTGAAAATGTATTGGATGGGTTTTTTAAACTGGTTCTTAAAGTGGATCCATGGTCTCAAGCAGGATTGGAACCCTCTGGAAATGCTCTCCAGGATATCATAGGTCTTCTGTGTATCATCTTTCTTTAGGTTTCCAAACAGTAGGCTTGGCCTGAGCAGTGAGTGCTGCTGTCCTAGGCTGTAGAGTGGGGTCCGGCACCAGTGTCCTTATGCATGGGCCGGACCCCACTGCGGCTGCTTTGTCTTGTGAAGCATTCTCCAGAAGGGCTGTTTCCTCTTGCTACTGGACCCTCGATTAGACCCTGGCTTTTGACAGGTGAGTTGACCACCCAGGGACCAGAGCGAATCCTACACCAGCAAGCTGCACTGGCTACTGCGTGTCTGTTTCCAAAGCCTAACATGCGGCCTTCACTTTGTGTAGTCAATCTTTTTGAGGAAGACACATTCAAGAGCAGCTGTGACATCTCACTGCTGTTTAAGGGCAAAGAAGACAAAGGTTGAAAGTGACTTTTCTGACCATCAGTGGCTGGCTTGGCCACAAGCTCCCTCGGACCTCCCTGAATCAAACTGTTGTGTTCCCACCTGTCTGCCTACCCTTGCTGGGCACCCCGCAGGTGGCTCTTCCAGGCTTTCTGCTTTGGAGGATCAGGGTGGGGCTTTCTGAGTTGGCTGCTGTGCAGATTGGAGCATTTGCCAGACCCACGCTTATTTTTTTTTTTTTTGCTCTGGTTCTCCACATTGCTAATCCTTTTCTATATCCATTTTGAATTTTATTTGACCTGGTTAGTTGCCTTTAAGTCACTTAAAGCCTTCCAGAATCCAGCAAACAGGAAGAGAATAGACCTGGAGAGGCTGAGCCTCACTGAGAGCTGGCTCACCCTTGACCTGCCACAATCCTGAAAGCACACATTTGCCGCTGTCAGGCCTACCTTCCCATAGGCCCTTCCTCTTGCTCTCTCTTTGTGAGTTTTGCTGTCCCCTTTCTGTCTTGCTCTTGGACTGGCCTCTCTCTTCTCTGGATTCTCTTCCCTCTCCTGTTCTCAGGTTTGGAATGCTCTTGAGTCTCCCGCATCATTGTAGGACTCGAGGTCCTCTGGAGGACCCAGCATTCTGGAGGTATCACCTGAGTGGAGTGCATCCTTAAGGGTTTGATGTGGATTTCTCTCTGGTATATGGAAACTATGCAGTTTTCTCCCTGAATGGACTGGATGTCTAGGGCCAGGGAGCCACAGTGTGGAAGATCAGGGGTCATTAAGTAAAGGGTCAGGCCAGCAAAGAGAGGAACTCATTGCTTTAAAACTAGATAAGGAATTTGATTTGCAGCTGATGGGAATTTTATTTTTTTTTCTGTCTCTTCAGTCTTCTCATTTGAAATACTGAGCCCACTTTTTTTTTTTTGTCTAAGCTAAGAAACCTCTGTTGTGTATTTTAGGAGTCTTGACTTGCAAGTCAGAGACATGTGAAACTCAGCTGCTGTTCCAGGTGTCCGTAAACTTTGGGTAAGCCCTGGATGCCAGGCACTCTCCTCCCCCTCCCCATTTCTCCAGCCGAATTTATCTAGGACAAGGGGCTGCCCTGCCAGTGTGGGACCATCTTAACTGGGCCTCTGATCACCTCCATGGCTGACTCCAACCCTTCTGAAACTAGGGAACTCCTCTCTACTGCCTACAGTGATGGCTCTCACTCTTTGTTGCAGTGCTTAGCTAGGAGCTTAGAAAACATGATGCTTGTGTCCTAGGCCCAGATTTAGTGGGTCTTGGGATGAGGCCTGGGCATAATACATTTTAAAGTATTTTTCTGACAGTTTCAAAAATGAACCCAAGGTTGGGAGCCCCCGCCCTGGCTTGGAGCATTGCTGCTTGGACTGGTACACAGATGGTCAGCGTTAGTACTACCCGGGAGTCTGCCATTCATGCAGGATGAATGGCAGACTTTCTGAGCCCAAATCTGAAGCTCAGGACATCCCCCAGATGACCCCCTGGGTGTGTTAACTTTGATAATCACTGGCTGAGCCTCTTAAGTATCCTGGCACCCCTCACATGCGGCTTCCTGGACCCTCAACCCTCTGCAGTATACCAAAGCCAGATCAAGCTAGGGGGAGTCCAACAAACTGACTCACCCCACCCCCACTCAAGTCACTTCTGCACCTATATTGGACTCTCAAAGGCCTCCATTCCTCACCAATTCTTCATACACTGTCCAGTCAAGACTCCCAGCATGTGGTCAAGGCAAGGGTCTAGTTGGTATTCTTTAGAGGTCAGAGTCTGGCAGGACTGTCTGGGCCTGTGCTTTCTCATAGTTGAGCCGATGGCTCCCTGCTTCAGCTTCGTTACCTGCCACCTCCTTTCCCTCATTCTGGGGACATACAGCAGGTAGACCATTAGCTTCTTCATCCCCCAATGTCATGTTCAACCAGTGTCCTGCATTCATCTTGTGATGTGAAGTAGGGGCTGTAGCTGAGTTGGTAGTGTGACTGCCTAGCAAATACGAAGCTCCGGGTTCCATCCCCAATACCAACATAAACTTTGTGTGGAGGTATATGCCTATGGTGCCGACACTCTGGAGGTAGAGACCAGAGGATCCAAAGTTTGAGGTAAGACCTGGCTGCTTGTCAAGTTTGAGGTCAGCTTAGGCTACAGACCTTGTCTCCAAAGAAAAGGGGGCTAGAGAAGATGGCTAGTAGCTAAGAGCACCGGCTGCTCTTTCAGAGTTCGATTCCTAACAACCATGTATAACTCCAGTTCCAGGGAATCTGTGTCCTCTTCTGACCTCTGTGGGCATTGCATGAGACAAATGCACCTATGCACATTCAGGTAATACATTCATGCACATAAAATTAAAAAAAAAAATTTTAAAAAGAAAGAAATGTGCTGTTACCCAGTGCCATTTAGATCACAGCTGGGCCATTCAGAGGTGAGTCACCACTGAACTATAGCAGATGCTCTCACGGGTATAGACTGGCTCTCTACCCTCCCTGTTGATTGAACTCAGGGGTCGGCAGGTACAGAGTAAGGGTGGCCCAAGGACTGAGAGCTTGAGATCTGTCCAGAGAAAGCAGCTTCCTCTCTGCTCTCACACAGTCCCCATTGGCATTTGATCTGAGTAGAGGTATAGTTTCTTGGGATATCAAATCTCTTTTATTTTTTGGTCTTTTTTGAGGCAGGGTCTCCCCTTAGTCCCAGCTGTTCTAGAGCTCACTATGTAGACCAGGCTGGCCTTGAACTCACAGAGATCTGCCTGCCTCGGCCTCCTGAGTGCTGGGGTTAAAGGCATGCACCACCACACCCGGCAGGGCATATAAAATCTCTTTTTTTATTTATACGAGTGTACTGTCTGCATGTAGGTTGGCGCACCCATGTCGTGCAATGCTGCGGAGGTCAGAAGAGGGCGTCAGATTCCCTTGGAACCGGAGTTAAAGACAGTTCTTAGCCGCCAAGTGGGTGCTGGGAATTGAACCCGGGTCCTCTGCAAGAGCAGTCAGTGCTCTTAACCTCTGAGCCATCTCTCCAGCCCCCAAAATCTCTTTTTTAAAAAACAAAATTATTACGTTTAGTGTGTGTGTGTGTGTGTGTGTGGTTGCTTATGCATGCCATGGTACACATGTTGAGGTCAGGGTCAGAGGACAACTTGGGGAGTTGGTTTTTCTTTCCACCAGGTAGATTCCAGGGATCAAGCTCAGGTTGTCAAGTGTGGCAGCAAATGGCTACCTGTACCTGAGGAGCCATCTCTCCAAGCCAGGTGGCTGCTTTCTAAGGTTGCTTCCCAGTGCTCTGCTGACAAATGAAGGGAGAAGCCATGTAGGGGTGTCCTAGAGGCCATTTGCAGGTGAGTCACCACTGAACTGTAGCAGATGCTCTCACGGGTATAGACTGAGCTGAGCTGACCGAGCTAGCTGCAGACTACTGCAGTGTGTCCACATTTCTTAAAAAGCTACTTGTACAGCTCACGGGAAGGTGCCTGGAACTAGACCCAGGACATTTCATCTGCTTTGTACTAACTACTTTTCAAGCTCACTCTCTTCCTCCTATGAAGTCTTTTTAGGGTGATCATTCTTCCTAACCCTGGTTTCAGATTTTCCATAAAGTGCTTGAGATTAGGCTCTAAACGTTTGCGTGAAAAAGGCGGCAGATTTCCCCAGAGAGTTCTGGCTCCCACCAGCTTGCACCGTCCGAGCCACTCTCCATCCGTCTCCACTTCCTACTCCCCGCTCAGGTTACCCTGTCCGAGGCAGCCGCTCTGTGCGGGTCTGGTTGGAACCATGGCGGAATACTCGTACGTGAAGTCCACCAAACTCGTGATCAAGGGCACGAAGGCCCAAAGTAAAAAGAAAAAGAACAAAGACAAGAAGAGAAAAAGAGAAGAAGATGAAGAAGCTCAACTTGATCTTGTCAGAATCTGGTGGACTGTATCCAACTTTGGTGAAATTTTGGGAACCATTGCCATTGAAATGGATAAAGGGACCTATATTCATGCACTTGACAGTGGTCTTTTTACATTGGGAGCTCCACATGAAGCTGACGAAGGTCCCAGTCCTCCAGAGCAGTTTACTGCTGTCAAATTGTCTGATTCCAGAATTGCTTTGAAATCTGGCTATGGAAAATATCTTGGTATCAATTCAGACGGACTTGTTGTTGGGCATTCAGATGCAATTGGGCCAAGAGAACAGTGGGAACCAGTATTTCAAGATGGAAAAATGGCTTTATTGGCTTCAAATAGCTGCTTTATTAGATGTAATGAGGCAGGTGACATAGAAGCAAAGAATAAAACAGCAGGAGAAGAAGAAATGATAAAGATTTAATCCTGTGCTGAAAGAGAAACCAAGAAAAAAAGATGACATCCCTGAAGACAAAGGAAATGTGAAGCAGTGTGAAATCAACTATGGAAAGAAATTTCAGAGCTTCCAAGACCACAAACTTAAAATAAGTAGAGAAGATAGTAAAATTCTTAAAAAGGCCCAGAAAGATGGATTTTTGCATGAGACACTTTTGGACAGGAGAGCCAAACTGAAAGTTGATAGATACTGCAAGTGACCACGGTTTTGTTTTTATGTTGCTATGGGGGTTTTTCTGAATAAAAAAAAAGTGCTTGAGATTAGAGAAAGGGGGACTAAAGTTTGGGTTTGTTGAGCTTAGTGATCTCATCTAACTTTATTTTGGCCTCATTTATATTGTGAAATAAATTATGGTAGTGGTTTTGATTTCACAAACTTGGTGGTGATTCCTTTTGTGGAATCATTCCAGAGAAGGTTAAAGTGCTCTCCAGTTGTCAGATGGTATGAAGTCCACATGACACGGTGCTCCTGGAAACTGCCTCTGACTCCAGAAACACCAGAGTATGCTCATTGTTATTATGATGTCTCTCTCTCTCTCTCTTTCTCTCTCTCTCTCTTTCTCTCTCTCTCTCTTTCTCATCTATCTATCTGCCTACCTACCTACCTACCTACCTATTATCTTCTATTCTTCTTCTATCATTTATCAATCAATCCTCTATCTACCTAACCATATAACATTCTTAATTTTTAAACATCTATCTGTCATACTCTATCCATCATTTATTGCCTTCAACACGAAATCGTACAGGTGGCCCTAAAATTGCTGACAATTACTTGCTCAGATGCTCAGTGGATTTTATAAAGATTTTCTTCCGAGTCACAGCTTTCCAAGCTTTCCAACCTTTTCTAGGCTCTCATGAGTATGAACTGTCCTCATGGCTATGTCAATACCCAGTGTAGTATTGCATCGCCTTTCCCTGTGTGTGCTCTGGATCTCTGAGAGGACAGAGCAGAGCTGCTGTTTCTGTCACTTTGAGTATTGGGGTTAGGACCCTCTAGTGTAGCAAACCTAGGATAATAATCCCAGGCAGGCATCCCTTTTCCTACTGCTACGTTTTGAACAGCCCTGGACTCCACTTCCATGAATCCTTCCTCTGAGGGTGGGAGGAAGTATTCGGGGAGGAAAGAAGCTGGCAGGCAGGGAGCCAGGTGCATGCTCAAGCTGGGACCCTTGGGGACACTTCTGTGGACCTGAAAGTCTGTGGTAGAAGGAGGTGCACTCGGCAGCCCCAGCCCCAGTCCTCATCTTTGTCTTTGTTTATGAGAAGTGGTTATGTGTTTGGTAAAGCCTGGGGGCTGCAGGCTGTCTGACTCTTCTGGCTTATGATGGCCCTGGTCTCCCCCAATACACCAGGCCTCATGAGGAGACAGTTGTTCTTTCTCATCCGTTCTTGCCAGTATAAGTTACGACGGGAAATTTAAAAAAAATGTGAAGGCCTGAATTTCACTCAAGACTTGATTCAAATTTCTGTAAATGTGGCATGAGGATATATATATATATATATATATATATATATATATATATATTTTAAACACTAGTTCCCAGATTGGGTATTTATTTATTTGGGGCAGGGTCTTACTCTGTAGCCCAGGTTGTCCTGGAACTTACTAAGTAACCCAGGCTGTTCATGAGCTGAAAGCAAGTTTTCTGTCCCATCCTCACAAGTGCTAGGATTACAGGGATGGGCCACTATGTCCATCTTGGATTTATAGTTAACATGGACTGTGATTTACTATGTAATACACTAAAAATTAGAGTGATGTGATGGAGGAATCTGTCAATGGATACCTTTGAGGCAAGTGAAAAAATGAAATGCTCTCAGTAGCCCTTAGGCTTAGGAATGCCTGTTCATTGTAACATTCTTTCAACTTCTTTGCAATTTACCTCTTGGGAGAAAAACAGAGCAAACCTCTCCAGAGGCTTATACTGTGCAGCTGAGGTTGAATATCACTGGACTAAGGTTGAAATGGAGAGTGGGCACAGCTCTGAGATGCTTAGGGTGTTGAGATGCTTATGGTGTGAAATTTGGGGCTGATTCCCACAAAGCCTGAGGGCTGAGTGGGGAGGGACCACATCAGCTTTATGGGCAAGGGACATGGGGGCAGCAGGTCTGAACACAGGTGGCTGGGGCCTATATTTAGAAAAGGAGCCTGAGAAGGCTTTAGGGAGAAGGTGAGTAAGAACAGACTCTTGGCTGATCACATACCCCTGTCAAAGCCAAAGCTTGATCAATCAGAGTCCCGAGTGCCGTGTTAACATAGAGAAAGTGGATGCTTTAGAAGTTGTTGGCTTCTTCATCAGAAAGGATGTCTGGGGAACATCTGGTTCTCACATGTGGGACAGAGGCGCAGAGCAAGAGGAGCCTCTGAGGACTGTTTGGCCCAGCTTCCCACTTGGTGTCTTTCCTGGTGAACTGCACACCATTTATCCAGCTCCTAGAATGGCTCTAAGGATACTTGCTCTGAGAATGAAGCCACTTCTTTTTTTTTTTTTCATTGTTTGTTTTTTGTTTTTTTGTCTTCTTCTTTTTTAATATACTTTTATTGATGTTTTATGTATTTCATACATCATTTTCAGTTCCATTTAAACATATTACCCTTTCCTTTACCCCCATCCCAACCCAGATTATGTATTCTGCGATACATGCCCTGCATCTTTCTCTCAGTCTCTCTTTTTTTTTCACTGTTTCAGTCAGTTCTTTGATGCAGTCCTTTCTGTTGTTGTTGTTGTTGTTTCCAATATGCATTACGCCTAACTGCTTTGTACAAAAGCTCAGGGGGCCCTACACAAGAAATACTTACAACTGGGTAATTGGCACTAGCATCCACAGATGAGGGATACCATTCGTCGTTTGTTTTTCTGGGACTGTGTTACTTCACTCAGCATGATGTCCTCTAGCTCCAGCCATTTTCCTGCAAAGCTCGTGATGTCGTCTTTCTTTACTGCTGCATAGAACTCCATTGTGTAGATGTACCACATTTTCTCTATCCACTCGTCAGTTGAGGGGCATTTAGGTTGGTTCCAGCTCCTTGCTATTGTGAAGAGAGCTGCAATAAACATGGCCGTGCATGTATCTCTGTGGTGGCGTAAGTCTTGAGGGTACATGCCCAGGAGTGGTATGGCTGGGTCGGGTGGCAAGTTCATTCCAAGTCTTCCAAGGGTTCTCCACACTGCTTTCCATAGTGGCTGTACGAGTTTACATTCCCACCAGCAGTGGATGAGTGTTCCCCTTTCCCCACAACCTCTCCAGCACTTGGTATCATTTGTTTTCTTGATCCTAGCCAGTCTTATTGGAGTAAGATGATATCTTAAAGTGGTTTTCATTTGCATTTCCTTAATGATTAGTGATGTTGAACAGTTCTTGAGGTGTTTCTCAGACATCTCTAATTCCTCACTTGTGAAGTCTCTGTTCAGTTCTTTGCTCCATCTATTGAGTGGGTCATTTGTTTTCTTTTTTCTTTGTTTTTTGAGTAGTTTATATATTCTGGAAATCAATGCTTTGTCAGATGTATCTGCAGTGAAGGTTTCCTCCCACTCTGTGGGATTTCTCTTCACTTCCTTGATTGTTTCTTTTGATGTACAGAAGCTTTTGAGTTTGATGAGGTCCCATTTGTCAATTGTCGACCTTAATTCTTGTGCAGCTGCTGTCTGATTTAGGAAGTCTTTTCCTACGCCTATGTCTTGTAGTCTGCTGCCAACTTTTTCTTCTATCACCTTCAGAGTTTGGGGTTTCACGTTGAGGTCTTTAATCCATCTGGAGTTGACTTTTGTACAGGGTGAGAGGTAGGGGTTTAATTTCATTCTTCTACAAGTGGTGATCCAGTTTTGCCAACACCACTTGCTGAAGATGCTGTCTTTTCTCCATTGTGGCTTCTTGGCCCCCTTGTCAAATATGAGATGGCTGAAATTGTATGTGCTCAGATTTGTATCTTCGGTTTTGTTCCATTGGTCAACAGGTCTGTTTTTGAAATGAAGCCACTTCTGATTGCAGCAGATGAATATGGTTTGTGTCTCCCAAGCTTGGCTTATGTAACTCTCAATGGCCTTCTTCTGCTGTTTTAAATTAGGTTGAGATGCTGGGGGAGGAGCAGTACCCTAAAGAGAGCCGTGTCCTCTGCCTCCCAGTCTTGTACCCTAAAGAGAGCCGTGTCCTATGCCTCCCAGTCTTGTACCCTAAAGAGAGCCGTGTCCTATGCCTCCCAGTCTTGTATCCTAAAGAGAGCTGTGTCCTATGCCTCCCAGTCTTGTACCCTAAAGAGAGCTGTGTCCTACGCCTCCCAGTCTTGTACCCTAAAGAGAGCCATGTCCTATGCCTCCCAGTCTCGTACCCTAAAGAGAGCCGTGTCCTATGCCTCCCAGTCTCATACCCTAAAGAGATCCGTGTCCTATGCCTCCCAGTCTTGTACCCTAAAGAGAGCCGTGTCCTGTGCCTCCCAGTCTTGTACATCCTCATAGCCCAGGGTCCAAGGTTTTCTCTCTTGCTGGCTCCCTGGCTCCCCTCACTTCTGCAGTTACGGAGTGCAGAAGCAAAGGCTCTTCTGTCCTGCCTGGGAGGCTTGGAAACAAGTAACAAAGGCTCTTTAAGGGATGGAGACAGGCTGGAGTATTGCAGATGTGAGGTTACAGTGTGTCAGCCTGTCCCAGGGAGCTGCAAGCAGCTCGTTGCAGAGGCCTGAGTATGGGGGCTTTCTTGTGGGTTCCGGGAAAGAGATCCCCTGCCACCTGCGGTGGCCGCTGCTGTTGCTGCTGCTGCTACAGAACTCTTAGGCCCTTTCCTGGAGCCTCCTGAGAGCTCTCAGAGGTTCAGGCAGACTATTTCCTCAGCTTTTTTGGAGTTCTGCTACAGATTAAACTCTCCCCAAGTTCATACAATGAATGGCCTTGTGAAGTTTGACCTGCAAACTTACCAGGCTCCCCATCTGTAAAACAGAGAGCAATCTGAGCTGCCAGGCTCCCTCAGCTATTGGAGGAACTGATAGATTTTGAAAATGCTTTACTGTTTCTAAAACACACTGATTAATATGATCTCCTTTGATTCTGACACCCTTCTAAGAAGTCTGTGTGACTGTGCTTGGTGGTGGCATATAATCTCTTCTTGCTGTCACTTTTCTGTTGCTTCAGTTAGCTATCTCAGAGATGATGGTATCTCGTTATTTAGTTAGCCCGAGTCTCTCTGCAAGGCCTGATTAACCAGTTAAGCATGCAACTTTAATGTTAAAATGTGAATCCCTAAATGTGTTTTGGCCTTAACTTATAGTTTATTTTCAGACTTTGTAATTTTGATTTATGTGTGGAGTGTATATATGCATATTTTGGAGTAATATAAAATTAAAGGGGACAAAAAAGAGAGAGAAAAACCTGTTCAAAGAACTGACCAAAACAGTAAACTTCTGCATTGAAAAGATTAAAAAAGACAGAGAAAAAGATGCAAGACAGGACTTAACGTGTAAGGCAGAATCCATGAGCTCTGGTGGTGGAGGGTGGGGGGAGGGTGAGGGGTGGGCATGGATGGGGGAATGAGTCTAAATTTGATTAAGAAATGTTGTATGAGGGGCTGGAAGGATGGCCTAGCAGTTAAGAGCACCGACCGCTCTTGCAGAGGACCCGGGTTCGATCCCCAGCACCCACATGGCGGCTGAGAACCGTCTGTAACTCCAATTCCAGGAGAACTCCAGTTCCAGGGGAATCTGAGACCCTCTTCTGAACTCCGTGGCATTGCATGACACGGGTGCACAGACCTACATGCAGACAGTACATTCATACACATACAGAAATAAAAAAAAAGAAATGTTGTATGAAAGGTGCTCTATAAAAATTAACTTAAAAAAGGAAAAAATAAAAACTAAAAGGGCTGGAGAGGGAAAAAAAAAAAAGAGCCAATCTTCACACTGGGCTGTCCAAAGGCTTCTCAGCCTATCTCCCCAAGCCTAAATTTGTGATGTTTCTCCCTCCCTGGCACTGCCCCAGACCCATCTCTATCTGAGTGGGCAGTGTGGTCACCTGTCCACTTTTACTGGCCAGAATCTGGCACCCACCCTTCCCCCTCATACCCGGCTGCACACCCAGTCCTATGGGCCTTCCTGCCTAAATGCTACTCCATCCACAGCCCTCTGTTTCCTTGGCTACCTCGTTAGGAGAAAGCAATCCCCAGTTTCTGCTAGAATTGCCTGAGATCCGCTCTCCTTGATGAGCCCCAGCTTCTCTGCTTCCTGCCCTCTCAGATTTATAAGCCATCTTTCCAAAATGTGCCTCTGATTACATCATTGACTTTCCCTAAACCCTGCAATGTTTTTTGCATGGCTCTTATGACAAAAACAGGAGACCTAGCAAGGCGTTCATTTCTCTCTATGATTTGACTTCTGTACTCTTCCTCCTCCTCCCCTCCTCCTCCTCTTCTTCCTTCTTTTTATCCTCCTCCTGCTCCTCCCCCCCTTCTTCTTTGGTCTTTTGGAGACAGGGTCTCTCTGTAGCCCCAGCTGACCTGTAACTTGCTATATAGACCAGGCTGGCCTCCATCTTAGAGATATCTGCCTGCCTCTGCCTCCTCAGTGCTGGGATTAAAGGCGTGTGCCATGCTCAGCTGATGTTGCTTCTTCTATTTCTAATTTTATAGTCCCGACATTCCTGGCTCTGATAGGCTCCTTATTCTGTCATGCCTCATCCCCATTCTCTCCAGCAGAGTTAGTGATGCAGAATTGTTGGCCTGGAATTGCTCCCTGGAACATGCTATGGCAGCTTATAAAATGTCTTCAGATAGCTATTAATCTGATGAAGACTTGCTCAGAGATGAAGACTTGGGGCAGAGTGTAAGTGTCCCCACAGAAGAGGAGTCTGGTCAGGCACCCTGTAGAGAAGGCAGATGCCACAGTATAGAGAAGTTGTGAGAGGACAGAGGTGGGGTTGAGCTGCACAGCCAGCTGGGGCCCCTCTTTCTCCGCTCATATTCTGCATGGCCCTCAGCACTCGCATCTCGGGTGCTTCAGAATAAGTCTGGGTGCACTCAGCGGTGTCACTGGGTCTGTGCACTCTCTTGACTTTAGGACATCTGTCACATGTTGCTGCTGCTTGTTCCCTCTAAGGAGCAAACTGGATTCTGATTTATTCTGGATGAGCTTCCTCGAGCTCGCCAGGGCTGTTTGGTTCTCTTTTGTTGTTCAAAGAGACTAGGTTTCCGTGGATTGCCCAGGAAGCTGTGTGCCCTGCTGCGGTACTGAACCAGCTCCTTAAAAATTGATGAGTTTTAAGCCATAGTCCCTCCAAACCTCTGTATTCCCTGGAGGACCCAAGTCTTCTGCATAAGGAGACTTGCTAGAAAAGGGGTCTGTCTGTAGCACCGAGGCATCCATCATTAGTCATGAGAGTTCGGGCCATTTTAGCGTTTCATACCAGTTTCTGGGGTTCTGGAGGTAGGAGAGAGAGAAAGAGGGGGCTGGATTGGGGGACAGTCACAAAATCTAACACAAGGACTGTGTTGTCATAGTATCATCCAGGCACGTACTGGCAGGAAAACACACCTGATGTTCCACACTGTGTTTGCCCAGGAGTATTACAGGGACCTTGGGATTTAGTTCTCTCAGATAATGTAGGGGATTTCAAATAAGAAATCCTATCCTTATTCTGGATTCATGGTTTTCCCATTTTCTTATTTAGAAAAAAATTCTGTCATTATTGATGTTATATAAAGCATGACCTCATTATAGAAACTAAAAAGTTGGGGCTGGAGAGATAGCCTAGTGGTTAAGAGCACCGACTGCTCTTGCAGACGACCTGGGTTCAATCCCCAGCACCCACATGGTGGCTGAGAACCGTCTGAAACTCCAATTCCAGGAGAACTCCAGTTCCAGGGGAATCTGAGACCCTCTTCTGACCTCCGAGGCATTGCACTACATGGGTGCACAGACCTGCATGCAGACAGTACATTCATACACATACAAAAAAAAAAAAAGAAACTAAAAAGCAAAAACTGCATTCCTCACAAACTTCCCTCAGCTGCTACATTTTTCCAGTGTGTTGTCAGTCATCTATTTTCTGTGGCTATTTCTTTACATAGCTGTGATCTATAATTTTCAAGTATCTATTGGTCCATATTCTTTTATATTTAATAGCACAAAACATTCCTATTTTAATACTTACCCATCCATTTCTAGTGGCTGTGCACTATTCATTATATGTTCCTAGCCTCTTAACTAATTCTCAGTTATTACATTTGCCTGCTTTCCATATTTTGCTCTTTGAAACAGTCTTTGTTTCTTTAATTAGTAATTTCAGAAGGTAAAACAAGCCAGAAGGCAATAGAAGCATTCTTCAGCTTTCTGAGGCTATTGGAGAAGTCCAGGGTTAAGGGGAGGCCATATGATAAAGTGGTTTACAATGGAGAAGGCAACCCAGGCAATTATGATTGCACTGAGGATGTGAGTTCTATACACTACTGCATTGTGGTCTTGCCACACACAGGGAATTCTGCCTTGACTGTGTCATGTTCCACATCATAACCAAATAACAACTGCTTTAACATAACTCAGACTCTTAGAATAAGTGCACAATGCAAAGCTCTCTATATATTTGATTATTTTTGTTCTAATTTGTGTTTAGCTCTCAGAATTTGCTGACTTACTTTAGGGACCTGGATCATGCCTATGCTCAAAGCCTGCTGTCTGAGGGCCTTTTAGAACCATGGGTATTGTCAGCATTTCACACTGGGGCACACAGTTCTACAGTGACTGGGGCTAGCTAGGTGTGTACGCACAGTGTTAATGGATCTGCTTGAGGCCGGGGGGATAGCTGAGGGAGAAGGCTGTTCTTAGAACAAGGCGCATGCTGTTGGTTCCAGACATTCTTTCTTGCTGGAAGGATACAAAAGTGGTGTTTAACGGCTGCTGGCCCCTCGCCCACCCTCCAGCCCTGTGGAATGTGCTCTGTCTGGGCTGTGCTCCCAGCCAGCCAGGGCCTGGCTCAGGGAGGGCTGAACCCTGCTCTCTAAGCCCTTGTCCTGTGTCCTGGACACAAGGGGGAATCTGTTTTGAAGATGGGATTTCAACCCAGGTCGCGTTCCTCATTCTATGGCCACCATGCTTACCAAGAAAGATTCATTTTTCTTTCTTTTAGTTGTGGCCTCTTCATTGCGAGTGATTCACTCTGAATGTAAAGCAGAGAACCAGGCTTTATAAAGTTTATATGAAATTTGCTTGGTTGAGATGCAACACCCCATTCTCCTATTAAGAGGTGTTATGTACAGGTCCCATTTCCATGGCTTTCGGCACATGCTATTTTTCTGAAATGACTTCTGTGTGTTTTATTTAAGAGGAAAAAAAAGAAAAAAGATTTTTCTCAAACAAATGTGTTAGCTTATTCTTGGGGATTCTTTTGGCCTATTTAATTAGGGTTTCCATCATCTATTCTTTTATTCTCATATCAATAATAATAATAAACAAAACATAGCAGCTTTTCTGAATGATCTCACCTAGCTCAAACATCAGTTCTTTGATTAAGATTCCAATTTTGACACCATTTTACAAGAAGACTGAGGCTTGAAATTGGAGACCATCTCGCCCCATAGGTGAGATCCTTACATAGGCAGCCTGAATCTTGACTCCAGACCCGGAGCGGCTTCTAACCCCTCCCAGGGCCTTCAGCCTCACTGGAGGGAGTGATAGGGCCAGCGAAGACACCCTGAGCCCATGGAAGTGTCTGCTTCTTAGACTGGGAATAATTTAATTTTCTTTCTTTCTTTCTTTTTTTTTTTTTTTTTTTTTTTGTTTTTTGAAGACCGGGTCTCCCTGTAGTCCCAGCTATCCTGGAACTCACTCTGTAGACCAGGCTGGCCTTGAACTCACAAAGATCCACCTGCCTCTGCCTCCCAAGTGCTAGGATTAAAGGCGTGCGCCACCATGCCTGGCTAGACTGGGAATGATTTCTATTTTTTTCTTTAGATCTTTTGTTTGGAAAAATTTCAAACCTGAGGGAAGTCATAAAAACAGTACAATGAAGACATATCTTTCAATTAAATTCTCTAGTTGCTAATATTTATCCTATTAACTTATTGCTGTCCTTTTTCTTTGTATATCTAGGATCTTCTTTTATTTTTGACCTTTGAAAGATGGTTGAAACACTATCACATTTCATCTGAATACTTGGCAAGTATCTTTGAAAAACAGAGACATTTTTTTCAAACAACCTTAGTAAAGTCAAATTGCTCAAAAATTTTATAATGCTATTATCTAATATGTCTATGTTCAAATTTCCCCAGTTGTCCCAAGAATGTCCTTTATCGATGCTTCCTTGTTTGATACAATACACAGAGATCAAATATTCCATTCAGTATTTATAATCTTGGTGTTATAACTCTAGTCAGGAAGAGTTACCTTCACTCAACCCAGAAGACTACAGGTCTTGCTGAAGTTGCAGACTGTAGCTTGTGGCCCTTTCTAACCATGCAATGCCCTTTCTTGAAACCTCATTTAATATTTATTTGAGAATTTTATACCCGAATATTGTATTTAAATCATTTTCATTTCTTCTCTTCCCTCCAACTCTCTTGATAACCCCCACCCCCTCTCAATTTTGTGACCTCTTCTTTGATTATTGTCTCACACACACACACACACACACACACACACACACATGCACACACACACACAAGTGCACACACACATCATACTGAGTCCATTTAGTGCTACTCATATGTACACGTGTTTAGGGATGACTACTTGGGGTTGGATAACCTATCAGGGAGATCATTCCTGGAGAAAACTGATTCTCCTTCCCTCCGCATCCATTAATTACCTGCAGTTCTTCATCTAGAGGTGGGACCCTGTGACGTTTCTCCCATTCACATTGGCACGTCATTATGCAGCTCTTGTTGGACAACCATATTGTTGAGATTTCATGGGTGCAGCTTCCCTGTCATTCCTGCTCATGTGTAGAAGACACTGTCTTCTTTTTTTAATTTTTATTTTTGTTATTATTATTATTTTTAGACAGGGTCTCCATGTAGCTTCAGCTGGCCTGGAACTCACTATGTAGACCAGCTGGCCTCTGAGTGCTGGGATTAAAGGTTTGGGCCACCATTCCTGGCCCTCTAGAAGGCACTGTCCTGAAGCAGGGATCTTAGTCCTATGTCTACAGTCTTTCTGCCTCCTCTTCTTCGTTGTTCCCTGAGCTTTAGGTGTAGGCGAGGGCTGCATTGTAGATGTGTCATTTTGGGCTGAACACGTCTTGGTCACCTATTCCCTGCATTTTTTCTCAGTTATGGAACCTTGTAATGATTTCCACCTGTTACAGAAAGAAACTTCTTCAACGAGTGGGGAGTGCTACCCTTATGTGTGGATATAAGGATGAGTATTTAGAATATAGCTAGAAGCTATATTGGTTGGAAAACGACAGCAGTAGGTTCTCCATTGGGCCTATGGTCACTCCAGTCACAGGTATTTGGCTAGGTTTCCAGCACCAGACATGAGTTCCCTCCTATTAAGTGGACCAATTAGACAGGTGTTGGTTACCCCAAGATAAAAGTACCAGCATAGCACCATTAGGGCTATCTTGCTGGGCTGATCATTGTGATTCCTAGGCTTTACAGCTGGTTAGGACTATTTATTGATTGCTTTTCTCCCTTGGCAACTCACATAGCACCTTCCCAGATTATGAGGGCTAGTCCTCAGGGACGAGGCTTCCAGGTCACTTCCAGCTTGGTTTCTCCAAGTCCTGTGTCCAAAACGTATGGACTCCTTGTCTTATTGTGCAGTGCATCTTCTTTTTTCTTCTCTTCGATCCACTTTTCCATTTCCTTGCCTTTCCCCCCTTTCCCTTCGTCATCATTGTCTTTTTTTCTGGCTATCTCCTTCCCCTTCCTCTTCTCTAATCTCTCACAACACACATCGACTTATTTGTTCTCATGCTCTGCACAGACTGAGAGAACACAGGACTAGCTCTAGCCTAGGAAGACACCCTGCTGGCAGGCCAGAGGGGATGAGATGTGCCAAGACAGAGTAGAAATGGCACCTAAGCTGTTCACATGTGAGATGTGGAGGCAGGGGCATTGATTCGGGGCCACGGTTCTACCAAAATGTCTCTGAGCCTTTGCAGGGGAGCTCGTGTGAGTTCCCACACTACATAGGACCTTCCATTCGACCTCTGATTTTTCTTCTTATGTATTCCTTATTTTTACTACTTCATACTGCAGAAACATGAACCTGAGGCAAAATACGTTATTGCATGTTCTCTTTAAAACCTCCAAATTGAACTTTAATAGCCCCAAAGTAAGGCTTTCTCTCCCTCCCTTCAATAGATTCCATTGTTCTATGCTTTCCCTCCTCTCACAGAATGGCTAAAATCAACATATGCTTCTTAAATATAAGCATTCAACACCAATCCTCCCCCCTCCCCCAACCTGGGCCCAGTATACCGAACATTTCCAGGTTTCTTTATGTGCAGAATTAATTAGCTTTTGCTTTCACCTGCTTTCTGACAAACCATCCAATTATCATCCAGGCTTATTAGAACATAGTTTTTCTTTCTTTTATTTTTTCTATTACTTCTTTATTTTTTTTTTTCATTTTTTAACAATAAGTAATAATTTATGAGTACAAGCATCCTTCATGTAAAACCAATTTGCAAGCAGTTGTGCCCAAACCCACACAGCCCAAGGGTCCCACCATCCAGCTGGGGGGGCTTGTATGAAGAACATAGTTTTTCAAAGGTATTTAAGCAAAGCATATAACCGCAGTAACTCATAATCTATGAATTATGTAGTAATATGCATTAGGAAATAATTTAAGAAGGCATAACTCACTCTGATCATCTTTCTGAAAGAATTTTAAAGCTGTTCGTATTTGTACCTCATTTCTCTGGTGGATGACATATTTGGCTTTCCTGTCTTAGTGTCCTCCCAAGCTCTGCCTTCCTAAATCCCTCACCCTGTAGGTGAACAACAAGTTTCTTTCTTTGGAGACCAGTGGTTCCTTTCATGTGCTCTACAGACTAACCACTGTAATGTGAACTTGTTAAAAGGCAGATTCTTGGGTTCTGCCACAGGCTTAGTGAATTAAAAGCAGTGCCCAAGCTTTAGTAAACTCTCCTGGGGATTCCGACGTGTTCAATGGTTAAGATGTCCTGCACCAGATAAGATAGAGAGTCCCCAAATCATCTCCCTATTAACTGTGTTCTCATAAATAACAGCATTTCATTTTGCTCTTCTTCAGAGATAAAAGCATGAGATATTAAGTGGCTGTCCCCAGAGTCAATCAGTTCAGTTTAGATGAGAGCTTATGACTCATGCCAAAAGTTTACAGACAATGGCATTATTCACCTGGCCATACTGGTTCCCCTGTCTTGCTCCTTGGCCTTGCATGTGAGGCTTCTTCAGTGAAGCAAGGTAATACCCCAGAAGAATCAGTCACGTTAGCCTAATCACTTATGGACCGACGTTTTAATATTACAATATCTTAGTATTTCAGAGGGAAGTCCGCAAGCCTTAAAATCAAGTGTTTTTTTTTTTCTCCTTGTTTGATTTAAATATCTGGGGGGGGGGTGGGATTCAGTGCCTTCACTAGCCGTATATTTCTGTTTTGTTTGTTGTTTGTCTTATAGCTCTTCCTTTTCCATCGTGGAATGAATGTAAGTATATTTGTGTACAGTTGTGGGTTTGCTTTGTGTTCAAATGATGAGGGAAGGCAGACTAAATTTGCTTTATTGCAAAACTGTCAGTTTTCAGAGGAAGGCATGCTGCCCTTTAATCTCGCCCTTTAATCTCTGACTCTGGAGGGGGCCACATTGAGAGTGCCTGAACTTTCCTTATCTGTCTCAATTCCCCTTAGTAGGTTAATCTCTAACAGAACTAGTTTGATCACTGATGGTGTGTGACTGTCTGTAATCTGAAGAAAGGGGCAAAATTTAAAGAATTTACAAACAATGTTTCCAGAAAATTCAGTATCTTCTCCTCTCCCAACTCTCACATCCAGGTTGCAAAACTTCTTCCTGAAAGATCTGTGTTTTAGAAGTAGCTTAAAATTGTTGCCTTTGCTAAGTCTGTAGCCTCAGGTGCTTTGGTCTCTGCATTGATGATAGAAAAGGGTAGACACACAGGAAGAGATTCCTGACAGAATACACGGCTGATCCGGACTGTGCTGGCGCCAGCAGCTTGCTGCTGGACCAAGTGAATCTTTCTTTCGCACTGCGATTTTAAAGGGAAAAGAGGCATTGTTGAGCACTTTTAGGAATATGTTTTTGCTGAAAACAGATTGTGATGAATTCTTCCTTTGATGTTGCTGCATTTGCTCATTCTTGCCTTCCCCGTTGTTCTTTAACAGCTATGCCAATACTAAGCAAAACAGAGCTTAAAAAGAAAGGGTAATAATCATTTCCATTTTAATATACAAAAATATATCAAGCGCTCAGGGAGATTACCCAGTCAGTGAAGTATGGATGAGGACCTGGGTTTGATCCTCAGAACCCATGTTAAGATCCTTAGAACCCAACGGTTAAGAGCACTGACTGCTCTTGCAGAGGACCCAGGTTCGATTCCCAGCACCCATATGGCAACTAAGAACTGTTTTTAAGTGCAGGTGTGGTGGTGCAGGCCTTTAATCCTAGCAGAGGCAGGCAGATCTCTGTGAGTTCAAGGCCAGCCTGGTCTACAGAGTGAGTTCCAGGCCAGCTGGAGCTATAGGGAGACCCTGTCTCAAAAAAACAAAAGTTAAAAATAAAAAATAAAATAAAATAAAAAGTCAGGTGTGGTGATACTGCTTGTAGTAATCCCAGTTCAGGGAAGGTGGAGACTTGTAGTAATCCCAGTGCAGGGAAGGTGGAGACTTGTAGTAATCCCAGTGCAGGGAAGGTGGAGACAGGAATCCTGGGGCTTGTGGGCCATCTAGACTCGGATAATGGGCAAGTTCCAGGGTAGTACGGACTCTGCCTCAGAAAACAAGGTATGTGGTTCCTAAGGACTAACACCTGAGGTTGTCCTCTGGCCTGCACACACACACACACACACACACACACACACACACACACACACACACACACACACACACACTAAATAAATAAATGAACACACCACACAAAATAAATGAATGAATAAATAAATAAATAAATAAATAAATAAATAAATAATAAAATACAATGAAGCTTGGAAACAGGTCTCCCCTGTGGCTACAATTTAGGGATGAGGATTTCAAGAAGGCCAGGGAGGGCTTAGGTGAATTCCAGAAGCAAATTTAAATTCAGTCTAATGTGAGAAAGAAAACAACAAAACAAGGACAATAGAGATGGGGGGTGGGGGTGGAAATGAACCCAAAGATTAGTTTGGAAAGTTTTTCTGATAACCTCGGAATTTGGAGGAATGCCTCCCAATAACAGAAAGAAGGACTGGTGTTTGTCTCAGGGCAGCTGCGAAAGGAGCCTGGCTTGTTAGAGGCCAGGGCAGGAGGCAGCAACATGAAGTAGGAGGGGCCTGGAAACAGGAAGGGTAAGTACAGTCCTGATTTGTGCAGAGTAAGAACTTGACAGTAATAACTGGAAGGCGTGTGGAGCTGACTACAAACATGCCTTTGAAAAGGCCCGAATCACCTGGGGGAGAGCTGCTCTGGGGAGCGTGGAGTTTTACTTAGAGCTTCAGGGGAGGAAGTTTTCAGAAGGGGAAACATCAGAGGGTGACAAACCCACAGGTACCGAGCCTTTCATGAGGGGGTAGATTGGAGATCAGTTAAGGAAAAGAGTAGGGTGCTAGGATGATTACGATAAGGAAGGGAAGAGACCAAGTGACGCACAGCTGAGAGAGGCTGTGTGGACATCATGTGTTAGACTCCGTACTCCAAGTCACTTTACTGGTAAGGAAACTGGGTTTTCTGACAAGCCCATGAGAAAGCAGATGCGCATGTGAGCCTTAGGGGTTGTACGTGAGGACGGCAGGAGGTTCTCATTACTTGACTAGATTTTTGAAAAGTACCGGTTTTGTGCTATATTCTGAGTACTGGAGTCACAGCAGCTATTCAAACAGGTGAAGGTCTGGCCGCCGTCATGTAGTGAGAGATTGGAAACAAATAGAAATATGCAACTTCTCAGGAGGGAGGGTCATTGTGGTGAAGCTGGTAGGGTGTGAGAAGGCGGGGTTGGTGACGGCCTGTGTTTGCTTATGTAAGGTGGAAGAAGCCGGAAGGCCTCTCTCCTATTGAAGGCAAAGATGCAGTCCAGCCAGATGGCTGGGAGAAGTAGTTCCCACTATGCACAGGAATGCGGGGGAAGTTTGAAGAGGCGAATTGCACCTGGAACAGGGTGAACCAGGGAGAAGGAGGAGGAGGAGGAGGAGGAGGAGGAGGAGGAGGAGGAGGAGGAGGAGGAGGAGGAGGAGGACTGGTGTTGGGAGAAGAGGGAGAGGAAAAAGGCAGAGGTAGTGGGGCCTGGAGTCCAGCTGTTCACCCCAGTGAGAGTAGAGGGGTGAACGGAGGAGGAACAAGCTGAGAGAAGAAACCCCCTGGGTCCCTTATGACCATTTTTCAATGCATAACTGGAACATACCAATGTGAGAGCCCAGACCATCCAGAGGAAGTTATGAGACAGCTCTGAGGTCAGCAGGGGGAAGCTATATTTCATGGTAGCTCCTGACCTTGGGCGTGATGTTAGGTGGGGTGGCAGAGGAAAGCAGGAAGGTGAGGTGGAAGATTAGGGTCGATGGGTTTTAGGATCAATGTAGTTACAGGGGAGCAGGGTACTTCCCAGGAGAGGAATCTTGTGTTCAGAAAGGTTAAGAGTCAGGAGTATTAGGGGGTAATCTGTTGAGATCAAGGGGACCCTGGGCAGTTGCTGGGGTCACTTGGGTCTGCCAGGAAACAAGAGAGAATGACCTTGGGAATTTCAAGGGGGAAAGTATAGAAATGAGTGATGAAGGCCGTGTTCTCAAGGCTGGTGAAATGTCAAGTTTCATGGGGCTGGGAATGCAGCTCAGTGACAAAATGCTGACGTTACATTCTGGAACCCCTGGGTTCTGTTTCAACAAACAGCTCTCCAAAAAGCTTCAACTGGGTTTGGTGTATGTGGTTGCAAGTCCAAGAGGGAGGATTACTTGATGGTAGTTCAGGTCCAGCTTGGCCATATATTGAAGAAGGAAAAAAAAATAAAAGAGGCAAGGAAGAGGTGTATGCACTTCCCAGCAAGCCTGGAGACCCAGGCTGGGGAGGCACCTACTGTTCTAGTCTTCTTACAGCAAGATAGGAGGCAGAGACAGGAGAATCAGGCGGTCTAGCCTGGAAGCTCTTGGGCCAGCTAGCCGGGAATACACAGCACAGAAATAAAACGAGGTAGAATCAGAGACCCGACCCCTACCCCACACACCTTGGCATGCATGTACCTGTAGAAGCCACACATACACAAATATAACCACAGCCCCCTCAAAGGAAGAGAGGGCAGCCAGGTGTGGAAGTGGGCAGGGAGGGGCAGCGGATGTCATGAGCGTGTGCGGGGCAGTGGGCGCGCGATTGTAGGTAGTGCCATTGCTTTCATTTGTCTCTGCTGATCTGTGTGTATATTCATATTTATTTATGGCTGCTGTCTTTTATTCTCTTGCAAAATCTTATAAAGCCCAACTCTTATTATTCCTTAGAGACATTATTACATAATGTAAAATTCATTAACTGTGTAACCAGGCAGCTAGCTCCGGCACATTCAGACATCATGACCCCAGCATGTTAACCTGATTCTTAGTTTACTGTTGTGTAAAATGGGTCTGATCATATTACCTAATGGGGTAGTAGTGAGAATTCACAGTAAAATTCGCACTATCCTTTTTTACTGTATGTTAAAAGCACTTAGTAAAATGCCTGCATGGGTGGAAGTTATTGCTTTTACTGTTGTTTTGTTTGAGTGTTATAATGGGAATGTCGAGTAATGAGCACTGTAAAAACTAGGGAAAGGGATCGTGGAACAGTAGGCCTCTGAGAATTCAACGGAAGAGTGTGGAAGGGAGAAGTTATTGAAGGGAGTATTTTTTTCATTGCGTTTTCTGCTGTACTTACAAAGCAGCAATAAACTTACTTTACACTTTCTAGATAGTATATCTGCTGTCCTCACTGGGTGACAAAGACTGTAATTCACCTAGGATAGTTTAATTTGGTCTTTATGACTGATTTTCATGCTGATTTCCTTCACCCAGTTTGTGAAATATTTGCCAAGTCTTTGAAGACTTGAATGCTGTTCACACACGTTTCTTCTGGTTTTGAGGAAGGCGTATGGCTCCTTTTTGTTGCCGAATAACAAACCATAATACATGGTTAAAATAAAACTTCATGGCTTAAAATAACCATAATGAATTTAGCTCAAGCTTCTCGTCCAGTAGCTCAGGCTGGGCTTACTTAGATGGGCTGTTCTTTATACAGTCTCAGCTTGGCTCATGCATGGGTCAGCTGCTGGCTGGCTGCCAGCTGTGCTTCTAGGGATGGCTGGCTACCAGGCTATCAGCTCCAGTGTTACAGGAAGAGACTAGCAGAGGTTGGACGGTGTGCCTCTCATCACCTAAAAGACTAACTCTGGCTTGTTCAGAGGGCAGCCAAGGCTTCGAAAAGAAAGACTAGAAATGCCAAGGTCTTTGGAGGCCCAGCTTCAGAAGTTGGACAACAATATTCCTAGTGTGTTCTGGTTGCCAGTGCAAATCAAAAGGCCATCCCATAGTCAGAAAGTTGAGAAGTAGACATCCCTCTCCAGGGGAGAAGCTGTGAAGTATTAGGCTATTTATTTATTTATTTATTTATTTATTTATTTATTTTGGTCTTTTCGAGACAGGATCTCGCTGTAGTCCCAGCTGTCCTGGAACTCACTCTGTAGACCAGGCTGGCCTTGAACTCACAAAGATCCGCCTGCCTCTGCCTCCCAAGTGCTATTTTTATAACCCTTCTCCAATGGGACTTCTGCAGCCCTCGTTGACAGATGAATTCTAGTCCCTTGGAGCCTGTAATTGCTTTGTTGGTGTTTTCCTCAAGGCCTCTGTGATGTCCTCTACTTTATTTTCATCCTTTTTGTTTCATGTCTCTGTGTCATAGTTTGGATTTTAAATGTTACCTATGTGTTTAAAAGGCTCAGTAACCAGCTTTGGTGTGACTGGGATGTTTAAGATGTGGGGTCAAGTGTAGGGCAATTGGGTCTTTGGGAGCAACCCCTTGAATGGGAGATTGGGGCCCATGATCATTTTCTCTAGACATCATGTTTAGGATCTCAGTGATAAGTCTTGACCTTTTGATCTTAACAGGGGTTATTTTTATCATCCATTTCATCTTAGAATTGTAGCTTGTGTTAGACTATAGTATTTGTTCCATTTCTCATTTCTGTGACAAAAGCATCTTAAGGTTTTCTTAGGCCTGCAGTTCCAGTGGCTATAGTCCACCCTGGTGGGGAAGGCATGGTGGCAGGGACACGAGGTGGTTGGATACACTGGGCCTATAGTCAGAAAGCATGAGTGATGAAAGCTAGTGCTTGGATCACTTTCTACTTTTTATTGGTCATACAAACCATTGATCAGGTGTTTATTTGGTTTCTACCAGGACTAGTCATTGTGGCAGAAGACTCCCCATGATAAGGCTGTGACAGGAAGTCATCAAATTCATGAAGAAGGGATGGGTTAAAAAGAACAAGCAATGACTGTTTTAGGAAAAGTGAATGGGAAGGGTGCTTGGTGTACATTGGGCGCCCGGTGACATGATTTGCTGGTGAATGGAAAAAGACGGGTTGTGATTCAGTCCAGGACCCCAGTCCAGGAAATGGCAGTGCCCATATTTAAGGTGTGTCTTCCTACCTCATTTAATCTAATCTAGAGAGCCCCTCACAGCATGCCCAGAGGATTATATCCTAGGTGATTCTAGATCCTAGAGTCCTGGCCCTAAACTGAGTGTTGACAATCAGTAGAATCATCTATACTAATTGCTTTTGTTGCTGTGTTACTTGGGGTTATTATTCCAGAGGGATAGGAGTCTGTCATGGCAGGAAAGGCACGGCAGCAGGTAGCTGGAGCAGAAAGTTGAGCGCTCACATCTCAACTGCAGACCTGAAGCTGAGAACCAACTGGAAGCAGGGCCAGGCTGTGAACTCTCAAAGCCTACCCCAGTGCCATGCGTCCTCCAACAAAGGTCCCATGGCTTCCCTACACTGTGCCACCAGCTAGGGACTGAGTATTCAAATACCTGAGCCTACGGGAACATTTCTCAATCAAGCCACCTATTAAGTTTGTTACTCATCATCTTGGTCTTCTATGCTTGGGTAACATAATTTCTCAGTTATCTTCTTGCTCAGAAACTCAACTCTGTTCCCACTAAGGCTTGACTCCAGGGATTTGCATGAGCAACAACAACTGTTTCCCTCAGGGAGGTTAGGAATGGTGATGACTTAGACTTAGGAAAAATCTAGGAAGTGACTGACTCATCCTCAGGACTTCAGGGGCCAGGTATGGCAGACATGGTACCTTGACTTTTGGGGAAGAGGTCCTGCCGTGTGACCATCATCCCCTTAGGTCTAAACTATTTTCCACCCTAAGTTCCTGCAAAAAAAAAAGAACTCAATTGAAGCGTTTTTGTTTATTGACCCATTCAGATCTAGACAGAGGAAAGAGGTAAATGTTGCTGCCTTGGTTACTTTTATTATACCCCAGCCATCTTACTTACAAGTCTATTCTTCAATGAAAACTCATGAAGCAAGGAAATTGAATTGGAGGGAGTAGAGATTACGGAGCTTCCCAAAATATTCTTCATTTTCTTTAAAATGAACAGTTGTCCAATTTTAGTTTAAAGGTTCATTAGTAATTGAGGTTCTGGTCTCATTTAGGATGGAGACTCTTTTCTTTTCTTTTTTTTACCTGATGGGAAGTAATCAAGCTTGAATGGAGCTTTCATCACGAAAGGTGACTCCGGGGTTATAAAACCAGGCAGTACTATAGGTTGTCATGATGTGGTGAAGAAGCTCAAGGAAAAAAATGGGATCATGCCATTGATCAAGCATTTGTTTGGCATCAACCATGACTAGGTATTGTGACATGTTTCCCCCATGATAAGGCTGTGACATAGGCAGTTGTTAAATCTACAGAGAGGAGTAAATGGGTAAAAAATGAGCAAAGCAATGATTGTAGTAGGAGATGTAATTGTAGGGTGTTTGGTGCACATCGGTGCACAGTGATAGGATTTCCTGGGGGCTCTGGAAATAGGACTGGGAGTTTTTCAGGAAAAGAAATGAGGAAAACTATTCCAGGCTGTGTCCAAGGTAGGGAGGTTTGGTGACCTCAGCGTCTTTACATCTGGCCAGACCCAAGCAGAGTGGAGTGGCAGGAAGAAAGTCAGCCATAACATCGTAAAAATTTTAATGTACACCAGGAGGAACCTGGGATGAAATTCACACGCATCACTTTTAGAAAAGCCTGGATTTGACCAGATCAAATGCCTGCCCATCTTGAGCAGGTGCTCCTCCGCACTGCCATCCCGGAACCTCCACACTTCCCTGAAAAAGGCCAATACGTCATCGCACGGGAATGGCTTCATCGGCCCCAGTGTGCCAACTCTATCAGTAAAACATTGTGCCTGTGTCAATGATCATGAAACTTTGTCAAACCAAAGGACTTTCAACATGGACTCTGGAATACAAATTGGAATCAAATAAACGTCTTTGTTCTTTTATGCTTTTCAGCATAGCATTCTGCTTAGATAGGGAAGTATCCAGAGCAAAAGCCCTGAGGAGGGGCTGAGGCGGGAGCAAGCGCTTTCCAAAGAAGAGAGCAGTCTGTCCTCAGCGTGAAAATTATTTGGGAATTAGTTCCTTCACAGGAAGCCCACCTTGGGAAGGAAACGTCAGCAAGACATACCTAACTCAGAAATGGTTTCTCTTGATAAGAATTGTAGTTGTAGGGCTGGGGAGATAGCTCAGTCAGTAGTTTTTGTCTTGCAAGCAGGAAAATCTGAGTTTGATTCTCAGAACCCACATTAAAAAAACTTTTTTTTGATGAAAAATATTACCATCATTGTAGAAAAAAACTTTTTTTTTAAAGCTTAACATGGGTATTGTGCATTTGTAACCCCAGCACTGGGGAGTTGGAGACAGGTCCAGCCAGCCAGCCATCCAGCCAGACACCAGACACACACACACACACACACACACACACACACACACGTTAGAATTGCAGCCAGACACTAACCCAGATGCTGTCACAAGTAAGCCAGCTAAACACGTATTTGAAAATGGTTTATAATGCAAACAAAGGTTCAAATATAGATATTGTACTGCACTAGTAATGTTGTGTTTGCTTCCCACAGTCACTTCATTTCCACATATCATAAGGCCTTTGGGGGTCTTCTCTGATTTGAAGCCTTTATTTTATCTTGCCGTCCTCCACCTGGCACCTGTTAGCATACATGCCATCTGAATCCAAGTTCTGAAGACTTAGGGCTTAGTTGGTGTCCTAAGCATCAAATTGGGGATTGTTTCAAAGAGACTGAAGGAACCCAAGGTGAGAAGATGAACTATCCATGCAGCAAGCAAGGCTAGAATTAGGTCATGCCCTCCTGATAGCCTGGGGAACACACCTTGTAATTTCTGACCTGCTTCTTTGAAGGACTTCTGGTTTTGTTTGCAACTCAGTGTTTTAAAACAATGGAAGCTAAGAAAACAGAAATGTTAAAAACATGAGCAGGGTATTTGCCAACTTTCCTTCCTATTTTTTCCATGTTTCCCTAAATTATTTCCCAAGAAATTTCCATCCCAAATTGGACATGAAAGTGCCAAGTGCCCTCACACATATCTCCAAGGATCTGTGAGTATTTTTGAACCTCTTGTCTGTGTTTGGCTGGCAGAGCTCAGGGGAGAGGAGCAATGCAGTGGTGCTGAAGAGCTCATGACAACATAACCGTCAGTCACTCTGCTTATCCCCCTGGCACTTAGCAAGAAAACAGGAAGCCACTGGTCTCCCTCACTGTCCTGTGCTGCTCGTGGCACAGCTCTGTGAACATGGATTTGTTGTGTGTCTGTCTGAGGACTTCTTACTCCACTCTGTGAGAGGGGAAAAGGGGCAGTAATTTCTACATGGTATCTAGTGATGGTGAAGATGATGATGATGATGATGATGTGTGTGTGTGTGTGTGTGTGTGTATATGTGTGTGTATTAGATGATGTGTGTACTAGAAAAAAACTAGTGGGAGGGAGGGAGAGGTCAGGAGAAGGAGAAGAGTAGTTGGTCATGGCCACTGATTATTTATTTATTTATTTATTTATTTATTTATTTATTTGGTCTTTTTGAGACAGGGTCTCCCTGTAGCCCCAGCTGACCTGGAACTTGCTATGTACACCAGGCTGGCCTTGAACTCACAGAGATCTGCCTGCTTTTGCCTCCCCGTTGCTGGGATTAAAGGAGTGGACCACCGGGGCTGGAGAGATGGCCTAGCAGTTAAGAGCGCCGACCGCTCTTACAGAGGACCCGGGTTCGATCCCCAGCACCCACATGGCGGCTAAGAACGGTCTGAAACTCCAATTCCAGGAGAACTCCAGTTCCAGGGGAATCCGACACCCTCTTCTGACCTCTGTGGCATTGCATGACACGGGTGCACAAACCTGCATGCAGACAGTACACTCAGACACATACAAAAATAAATAAAATTAAAAAAATAAATAAAGGAGTGGACCACCACACCTGACTTGATTATTTTCTAAAATATTTTTTTTTAAATTTTATGTGCATGAGTGTATTATGTTATGTAAGTGCATATATGTAAGTGCACCCATGTTGTGCAGTGCTCTCAGAGGCCAGAGGAGGGCATTGGATTACCTGGAACTGGAATTAAGGATGGTTGTTAGTTGTCATATGGGTGCTGGAAATAAAACCCCAGTCCTCTGCAGGAGCAGCCAAGGCTTTTACTGATGAGCTGTCTATCTCTCTAGCCTTGTGCCATCGATTATTTATCTTTTAAATTTATTTATTATTGCTATGTGTATGAGTGTTTTGCCTGCATGTATTAAGGACTCCCATGTCATGCAATGCCTGTTTGAAGGCCAGAAGAGGGCATGAGGTTCCCTTGTACCTGGAATTATGCTCAGTTGTTAGCCATCGTGTATAAGAACTGAACCTGGGTCCTCTGCAAGAGCAGCCAGTGCTCTTAACCACTGAGCCATCTCTCCAGCCCCTGAATATTTATCTTTAAAGTGTATTAAAATGGCACTTCGGTTAGTAAAGTGCTTGCATGGCATATATAAGACCCTGGGTTCAAGCTTAGTACCATATAAAACAACCAGATGGTATATATATACCATATATACAGCAATCCTGTAATCTCAGCATACAGGAGATGGGGGCAGAAGGTCATTAGTTTAAAGTTATCCTTAGGTACATAGCCAGTTTGGAGGCTAGTCTGGGATTCATGAGACCTTGTCATAAAAAAATGTGTGTTAAAATGATGGGAAAATGGTGAAGGGTAGAGAATTTTGTTTAATGCCAAAACAAGAACACAGCCTCCCATGTTCCAACAGAGGGGTGGGATACGGCCCAGTTGCAGAACAGGGTCCCTTGGAGCAGGGCTTCCTCCTCTAGGCTCTGTTGATCTCGAGTGCCAAATGACTAATGATGCCTGGGCTGAGGCAACGTCTGCATCCTTTTCTTACCTCCTTTGTAGGCTGAGCAGTTGTCCCTGGGAGTCTCAGCCCCGGGAAAGTCTGGGGCAAACTAGGGCAGTTGGTCGTCTTACTTTCCAACCTTCCCAGTTCTCTCCTTGCTCCTGGCCAAACAAGGCAGGGAACATTCCAGACGCCTTTCTTGGCTTTAAGACTAAACTTAACCCATGGAGGCCTTGGAGCACTCAGCAAAACAAAACAGTCTGTTTGGAGGACTTGTTTCTTGGTGGTGGTGCTGAGGATCAAACCCCAAACCTTGTATATCGTAGCTCTGTGCTGCTGCACCGTACCCGCAGACCAGATGATCGCTTTAAAAGACCAGTGACTCGGGGCTGGAGAGATAGCCTAGTGGTTAAGAGCACCGACTGCTCTTACAGAGGACCCGGGTTCGATCCCCAGCACCCACATGGCGGCTAAAAACCGTCTGTAACTCCAATTCCAGGAGAACTCCAGTTCCAGGGGAATCCGAGACCCTCTTCTGACCTCCGCGGCACTGCACGACACGGGTGCACAAACCTACATGCAGACAGTACATTCATACACATTCAAAAAATAAATAAAATTAAAAAAAAATTTTTTTAAAAAGACGAGTGACTCACAGACTGTTTAGGTATAGCTGTAAGCTGCCTGTGGCAGGGCCACATCTCCTGTAATGTTCCTGGCTTTTCCTTTTCAGGACTTTTCCGTCTTTGGAATTTCCATACAGTAGAGAGCCCAGACCCTTACATGAGCAGGAGCTCAGTAGGAGCTTGGGAGACGACCCCACATCTGTGACCCCTGCCTGTTTTACTTCTGCTTTGGGGCATCTGTCAGCTGTCTTCGTGCTGGAAGGGCACAGGTATCTGTAATTTGCAGATTACATTCCTTTTTAGGAAAAACAATATACAGTTGAGGCAGAATGTCACTAAGGGCCAAGTCCTATGCTTTTGTCCCCAGTGATCATTAAACACTGCAGGTCAATTTTCCTGGTTATTTTGCTTATCACTTCTATGCAAGTAGAAAAGATACCATCCACATCTGCACCTCAGGTCAAAGGGCAGAACTCTGATTATGATGTGGAGATTGAAAATGGCCAGTAGAAGCCCAACGGGGGCCTCTCCATGGGGAGCGATGGGAGTTTTCTATCCCTGTGACTCATCAGAACAGTTCTGTTTATTCTTCGTGTCTGCAGCTCCCTCTGCTTCCTCCTCTTGACAAGGTTGTATGCCTGTGTGATATCGCTGGCTGGTGTAAAAGCCCTGGTGATATTTTTCCACTGTGCAGAGGCCCTCTTTGTTTGACTACCTGCTTAAGAGTCCCTCCTGCACTTGGTTATCTAAACCGCCAGCTGTTTATGAGCTAGTTTGCATCAAGAGTTGCCTAGAAACCATCATGGAAAGAGGATTGGGTAAAGCCTTTTTCTATATTACAGTTACTTTCTGATTAAGGCTTGGCATTAGAAATAGCTCAGTGTGCATACCTCCAAGACATGGAAATGGGACAAGGACTGTAGATAGTTCAGTGTCCCTGTAGTCACATTCTGAGATGGTCATCTGGGACCCAAACCATCCCTCCTGTACAACCCCACATCACCTCCCTTCCAGGAGACTCTGTGTTGCAATTTACTAGCCCCCCCCCCCTTTCTTCACTTCTAGGTCATGTTCTGACCCACCCCCCCTTTTTTTAAAAAAAAAAGAACATTAACATAAACCAACAGAAAATCTCAGACACTATTATTCATTCCTCAGCTACTTGGAGCTCAGCCAAGCTGGAGAGTGTGTGGATCAGTGAGAAGCCTGGTGCCCTAAGACGGTCATGAAGTAGGAATGTGTTGTGTAGAGTGGCCATTAATCAGCTGCTGATAAGCAGGTTCTCAGCAAAGCACCACTAGGAGCCGATCCCTTTTGAAATCAACTACAGTGACTTACAGGGATGACTCTTTAACCCTGAATTCTGCTGTTTCCCAGGAAACAAATCAGGATGGAGTCAAGAGACCAAGGAGCACACTTTGAAAGGTTCTTAAATGATGGAAGGATTCTTAAACTACTAGACAGGCAACTACATGATTGTGGCTGGACTTGAGGTCAAAGGAGAAAGAGATGCCAGGAAACCTTAGAGTTGGTAAAGTCAGCAAATATTTGCTGAGCACCTCCTATGAGCAGAGATGCCTTTACAAGTAGGGTGGGGTGGCTGTCAGTCAGGGAACAGAACAGGGGTCAGATAATGAAGGCCCGAGCAGATAGATAAATAAGCCAGTTTCAGATAATGGCGAAAGCAGCTGGGGATGGTAAAGCTGTGGCCCTAGTGGACTCGTGGGTACCGTGTTACTGAGCCGGCCTTCGAGATGGGTGGCTGAGAACTTGAGGGACTGGGAGGGGCGAGGAGTCAGTGACTGGGAGGTGTGCTCAAGACAGTTAACAGAAATCCAAATCAGTTCCATGTTAGGCAGGTCATGTCCAAGTTTCTCAGCCGATTATAATTGCCATTTGGGAGATGCCTAACGTGGTATTAGTCACAGAGATGTCAGTAAGGACTTTTAGATTTTTTTCTCACAATTGTTTCTTGCTATTTGTATTGGTTTTATTTTCTAAAGTCACTGTCGACACTGAAAAAGAGAGAACTAGCATCTCATAAGCTTCTCATGACAGCATTTTTGTCAATCAGTCAATATGTGGCTGTTTGTTCCCCATGTGCTTCTGTTTAGAGACCCATTATATGCGCTGTTGATTTATTTACACTGAACTGTGGCCAAGAGCGTTGTACCTTGCTTGAATGTAGCTTATCCATCCTGTGGATGTGTTCTGTAAGGCACATCACAACTTTCCTACTTTAGTACCTCAGAACTGAGCCTGGGTACTGTGTTAAACAGCAAAATCACCCATCAAAGGTACAAAGATGTGTAAGCCAGGACACTAACCAGATCCTCAAGAGGACACTGTATCCAGTGTGAGGATGGAGGGAGGTGGCTGGCTGGGAGCACGGTCAGCAGATGACTCACTGTTTCCCCAGCTTTTCACAAGACACCTTGAAACTGCCTCAGTACTGATTTAGAACTTGCAAGTAAATTGTAGCAAGTAGATGAATTGACAAGTACAGAACATGTGGGTCGTGAAGATCGTTACACTGTCCTGCTGGCTGGTGACACTTGATAAACCAGAGCACAGATGGATCACCATGGATATGGCTCTGGGCTTCATAGAGCCACGTCTAGACAAAAGTACTGTGAAGGGACAGACAACTGGGAAGGTTTGGTGGGTGATAATAGCCCCCTTTGTGTCTCAGAATGGTGAACAGCAGTCATGTTGCTTTTTAAAGTCCATTTAGCCTGGGCTTTAGTGTGTATGAATTTCTGTGTTGTGTTCTAAATGCCCAGAAAAGGACGCAGATGGGAATAGATGGGACTCATACCTGACTCCACGGGTAGGCATTTTGCCCGCCCCCTGGAAGCCAAGAGAATGGGTCTCGATCCTTTCTTTGAATATCACCATCTTTATAAGAATCCATATCCCCTTGGAAAACTGTGTCTCATGCCACCAACACATGTATGACAGACATGTGAATGAATTCTTTTACTTCTTTAAATTTTTATTTAGTTGCGTGTTTGTGGTGTTTATGATAGGCCCATATTTTTACCACAAAGGATGGCACAGTGGGAAGAGTGTGACTTTTATTCTCAGGGAAACTGATTCTTATTTTCTGGCTCCGCCCCTTTCTTAACTGCACAGCTCTTGGCCCATCGTAGAACCTCTCTGGGCTTCTATTTTCTCATTGATAAAATGAATAGAATAATTTCTTAATGCATGTGTCTGTTAGGAGGATTTAGTGAAGTAAAATATTTAGCCACTTTTTATGCCTTGATGGGAATGCCTCTGTGGAGAATGAGCTCATCCACGTCTCCTCAGGAGAAATCAGTGAGTCATCTTGACAGTGACCTTTGTCTCCCAGCTGCTCTGCCTGGAGAGGCTCACTCCCAATCTCACCATCTCGCCTGTGTACACTGACTTCTGCATCAGTGAGCGTCCAACCTGATGTCACTGTTTATTTTCTTTCTTCTAAGCACAAATGTTCCAAAGTAAACATTGACAGATTCCCTTAGATTTGACTTTTTCTCTCATCTCGAGTGAGGAGTTGCTGGGCTTGGTATGTCAGCTGTTGAGTAAAGGGTGAGCAGAGGCTTGTTAGATAGGACAGACCCAGGGCAAGTAAATGGTGTGTGCGAAGATCCCTGGTTCGATGTCTTGCCCGTCTCACCATGGGAAGAGTGCAGTACCAGGAAGTGACTTGGGTAGAAGGACCCTAAATGGAAGTCAAGGCTTTGAGGTAAGACATCTTTGGAACAGAGACACAAAGAGATTCCCCTTTTTTCTGATAATTTTGCAATTGCATGAGATGATATGGTCTTTGTAAAAAGTCTGTTTGGAGATCTAGTTTATACCTAATCATGACATGTTCCAGACTTTGACTTATTATTTTTTTAAATTTTTTATTGAGCTTTTGTAATTTCATGTAACAGTCCTTAATCAAATTTAGATCCCTCCCCCACCCATGTCCCTCCAACACCTCACTAGACCTCATCTACTCCACCAGGCATGGTAAATCCAATCTAGTCAGGCATTTGTACCCAGATGTCCTTAAACTCATTCACTGGGGTCTAGTCAGACCAACTCTCCCTCACCCAGTAGTAATCAGTCTCCAGTAGTTCTCGGTCTATAGCCGGCCCACCACCCACTTCTCTCCTCCCCTCTCGGCCCCTGTTTAATTAAGTTGGCATGGGTCCTATGCTCGAGGCCACCATTGCCACAAGTTCATATGTGGAAGTTTTGCAGTGGCCTGAAAGCCTCTGTCCCCCTGTGTCTTTCTGCCCCCTCTTCTACAATGGTCCCTGAGCCCAGGGTGGGTGAGGTTCAATATAGGAGTCCTACTTCTTTTTAAACAATTATTTATTTGTTTCTTTTTGGTATTGAGGATTGAACCCAAGGCCTTGGGCCCTAGGCAGGCTAGCCACTGAATTTTATCTCTAGCCTGTGATATTCTTTTTAAAACCTCTATGTGAAGTTAGTGGGAGAAACCCAATTGCCAGAGTGCTCGTAAGGGAAGCCTCACCGTGGCAGATGTTGACGTCTGCCATCTCCATGCTGAATTCCAGGTCTAAGTGGTATTTCTCTCTGAACTTTGAGAGCCGATGACTACCTGAGAGGAAATAGTATTTTTGCTGCCTTGGCTTCTTTTGAGATGACCTGAGACCATGGTGACCTCTGGACTCTGATGTGAACTACTGACTCACATCTCAACCACCAATGGGGCATCCTCACAGACGACTTGTTAGGGACTCTTTTCCATGCATGAGAGTCCCACCATACTTCCTATTATATTCATGTGTCCCGTTTTTATTTCACGCTTTCATGGACATAAGCAGCGCCCTGTGGCCCTGATGATTGTCTTTGTTATCCCTGACACACACTTCAGTGTCCACTTGCTTACTGTTTTGTCTAGGCCATAAGATGAAGATGACATAATGCCCTCTAGGCACTAGCAGCCTAAGGCAGTGTGGGCAGGGAAGGCAGGTCATTGTTAGGAGATTGTGTATGAGTGTTCATTCCATCATGCCAACTCAGTAGGAAGATAAAAAATAGGAAATTTGTGTGTTGAGACCAGGACAATTTTAAAAAGCCAAGGGACCTTCTTAGAGAGTAATACCTGTCTTGGTCAAGGTGAGCTGGTCTTGTGTTTCCTTCCGAGAGTTGTAACAGGTATCTGCTAATGAGAAGTCAAGTGGGAAGCAACAGGTCCTCTCATTGGCCTGGAGCGTGCCTGTTAGGTGAGACTGGCTGCCAAGCAAGGCCCAGGGATCCTCCCGTCTCCTCAGAGTCTAAGCAGTGGTCACCACACTCAGACTTTTTTACCTTGTTTCTGGATATCTATCTCAGATCCTTTGTACAGGAAGCCCTTTATCCATTGAGCCATCTTCCTTGGTGGAGAAAGATTTTTTTTTTTAATGAGAGTATTGGTCTCCTTGTAAGGGTTCTACTCTTGAGACTTGATCTGATCCTAATGACCAGCTGAGGGGCTCATTGCCAAAATACCAACACATTGGGTGTTAGAGATTTAACATAGCAATTTACAAGGTAATGCAATCCTGTCGTTAACATTATTTTACGAATTACTACAAACATAGTGACTTGAAATACCATAGTGCTCACCTCACTCTGACTTCCTGTGGGGCTTAGCTGGGTCCTCTGTCCAGTGTGTGTGGGGGGTGGCCTTAGCTGGGTCCTCTGTCCAGTGTGTGTGTGGGGTGGCCTTAGCTGGGTCCTCTGTCCAGTGAGTGTGTGGGGTGGCCTTAGCTGGGTCCTCTGTCCAGTGTGTGTGTGGGGTGGCCTGAGCTGGGTCCTCTGTCCAGACGGCAGCTGGGGCCTCTCAGCTTTCCCAAAGCTCTCTTTCAGGTTCTCCTGGTCAGTTGTAAGCAGAGTTGAGGTTTTTGCATCCTTTGGCAGTTGGCCTTCTCCAGACCAGCAAGAGGCAGTCCCTCTGACTGCCTCACATTCTTTTAAATGGGTTCCCTTGGTTGGGCCATACCTAGGTAGAATGGCCCCCCCCTTTTGATGAACTCAGTCAACCAAATTGGAACTTTAATCTATAAAGCTACCCTCATAAATGACCTCTGCTCTCTCTACCCCACTTTTGTTGGACAGGCTGCACTTTGGGGAGGCCGTAGGAGGGTGCAGGTAGGATAGAGCGAGTGGCCAGGACCTGTCTGGTCTCTCTGTGAAAGCAGATAAACTTAGCTTACTGTAGTACAGGGGACATTTAGATTGTAAGATCAAAATTATTCATTTTTTTGATATTTGTGGTTGGTGGTCACAAGTCATAAGAGACAGAAACTGCCACTAAATAGAATCCAAAGATACAAGCTTATGGGAGCAGCACATGGTAGAGACATGGGTGTGCACAAGAAAAGGATCCATGGTAGACTGTTGTTGGGGGCTGTTTTGGAGCCTGTCTGATAAGGCGGGATGGAGGACTCTCAGCCATAGGGCTTGAGATTCTGTTGTGCAGAGTTCCTGACTCTGCCTGGAGGAAACAAGCCTGTGTTTTTACCAGAATAGCTCAGATGGTGTACATCCTAATTACTACTAACATGGTGGAAAAAATAAAACAGGAGATCTCTGTCCGTATTAAAGTAAAAGTATCAGAGTTAAAAATGAGCTGCCTTGGGGTGTCACGATGCTGCAGACTGGTCTGTATTTTAAGCTCGTGATTCCCAGGGGAGAACATGTAACAGGAATGGAATATCTAATGTCCATCTTCTAGGCGGAAGCTGTTGCCTCTAGTTAGCTATTTTCTTGTTCCCTGGGAACTGTTTAAGCCACATCTCACCTAATTTGATTAAATGGAGTCCATTTTCAGAAGAAGACATAAAGGTAAAAAAAAAACAAAATCCAAACCAAAAGAATTCAAGTGCCCTTCTCTTCTATTACAAGCTTCAGTGTTTTAATTGTGGAAAATATAGATCTGGAAAAAACACCTTCTGTTATCCTCTGTAGATACCATGCTTGTTTTACCATATCTTTATTTATATATTCCTGCATTACAGCATTTTATAGGTATCTTTCTGTTTCATCATTGAAACTACAGGGACTTTATATATATCTGACATTTTTTATGTTAGCAAATAGCTTTCTGTGATAGCATTTAAAACAGTTATATGGGTACACCTTAAGTATTTACTAAGCAGTCTTATCTGGGCCGTTTTCAGTTTTACACAGTTGGGTGAGAGGGGGCAGCTTAGGTGACTGCTCTGTCAGGAAACTGGTGGTTTCCAACTTGTGTGTTGATCCAGTGCTCTTAGCTCACTGGTGCAGTGTGCTTGCTGCTTGCGAAGGCCAAACTTCGTGCATGTTATTTGCCTTTCCCTGACCGGTTCCCAAGGCTAGTCGCAGTTTTTAAATACCTCTTTTGTGAGTTAGCAGCCTTAATAAACAAACCACTTTGTTGAGACTGGGAGTCTTAGCACTGGCACGATTTCCCAGTTTAACCGTGTGCTGCCGACATCACGAGGCCACGAGGTGGTCCAGCTGTACCTTGGTTCCACACACAGACTCTGTGTGCAGCACTGTGTGTTGCTGTTTTTCTTTCCTCTTCCTGTCTAAATGGGCTGCCAGTGGCAAAAAAAAAAAATCTGTTTAAACAAAGGTGAGCAGGGGATCAGTGTTAGAGCTTAAACTTTAAGGGTTAGTTTGAAGTTTAACCCATTAGAAACCCAGCTTGCCCAATGGGAAGTGTATTGGGTAAGTGAGGAGTATGGCACGTGCATTCTGTTGGGGCACCAGGGCGTGCAGAGCACACAGTCAGTGGCTGATGCAGGCATCCAGGGACCTTCTTGGTGTCATGCCATGTTTCATGGGGATAATGAGAGCAGACCCACAGAAGAGCCCAGATTATTATTAACATGTCAATCCCTCATGATCGAGACAACTGTTTTTTGGAGACAGGGTCTCCCTATAGCCCCAGCTGGCCTGAAACTCACTCTGTAGACCAAGCTGGCCTTGAACTCACAGAGATCCACCTGCTTCTGCCTCCTGAGTGCTAGGATTAAAGGCATGCTCCACCACAGCCGGCTTAAATACGGTTCTTAGCCGACATGTAGATGCTGGGAATCAAACCCCGGTCCTCTGCAAGAGCAGTCGGTGCTCTTAACCGCTGAGCCATCTCTGCAGCCCAGACTAATTTTTTTTTTTTTTGAGACAGTGTCCCTTCCCAGGCTGGCCTTGAAGCCAAAGACGACCTTGAATTTCTTACCTTCCTGTCTCAACCTCCTGAGTGCTAGCGTTATGGGTGTGTGCCACTTAATTCTATTTAGTACTAGAGCTTGAACCCAGGACTTGAAGCTTGGTAGGCAAGCACTCTACCAACTGAGCTACATCCCTAGATCAGAGCCACCATTTTTTGACAGTACCCACTTTTGGCTTTGGGGAATATATAATAGCATTTTTTTTTTAATTGTCATCGTGATAAGGAAGGGGACCGTCTAGGATTTCATGCCCAGAGGCCCTGTCATATATAAGCTAGCCCTGACTAGTGAAGTGAAGAATCATTTTACCTGCAGTGCCCATATGGCCTGGTTGAGCATCCCTAACAACTTAGAGCTGTTTGGTTTCTTCTGAGGAGTGGTGTAGAAAACATGAAGCCACAGCCCTGGATTGTTCTGGAATTTGCTGGAAATTGTCCTGACTCTCTTTTCCACTGGAGTTCCCCAGACCTAAGGCTAAAGGGATCACGGACTGTATTTGGGATTGTCGGTCAAGGAAAGTAGTACAGGACTTTTTGAATCTCCATCCACACTTGCTCTGCAAAAGTTGAGTCATTTTTTTTTTTTTTCGGATACACGCCTTTCGGGTTGTTTGTGTCTTTGTCCATCTCTGGGAGGGGTGGGAATCAGCCAGTACGGTCCAGCTGTTAGCTCTGCTGTCCTCAGGGGAGCAGATTCTTGCCAAGAGTCTCAGAAAAGGCCAAGGAGAGGGATTTGCAGGGAACACTGACTCAGGCTTAAGATTTGTTTTCTGGCTGTTGGTTCCCTTAGGTGTGAGGGGAAGCAGAGGCCATTTCCATCATAACCATCTTCTGACTGTCAGGAGTACAGGGGGCCTAAGAGAGCGGTGGGTTTACCCTTTATTTTACATTCCGAGAAGGGACCCGGGAAGGTTCTTTGAGCCACCTGGAGTCACAGAACCAGGTAGTGACAGACAGAGTTAGTTATGTGTAACCCTAAAGGCCTTAGATTCCAAACACAGCATTCTTTTTGGCAAATGAGCAGGCTTTTTACATTATTTATTAGTGAAACTTTGCTGACTTTCTAAAATATTCCCCTCATTCCCACCAAGGCATTGCGTTGTGATCCCATTCAAACCACATGCACTTCCCTAGACCTGGTTGCAGGGATAGAAGACCTCAGGGGTAGCAGGCAGCTGCTGCCCACACACACTGCAGTGAGCACTTCACCGTTGTTCAGTCCTGAGCATCGTGTAGGACTAGTGTTCTGCCCTGTCTTCAGGGAGAAGAGGATGAAGGAAGCTATTCAGTAGCAAGTTTTAACATGTGTTGCTTACATGTGTTTTCCAGAAAAATCTGCAGAATACCCTCTGTCTGATTGTTCTTCTAACAACTTGCTAAGATCACAACATTCCATTTGTGCTGAGAGAGAGAGAGAGAGAGAGAGAGAGAGAGAGAGAGAGAGAGAATAATATGATCTCTACTTGCTTCGAACCAGGATAAGAAAGCTTTGAGGATAACCGTGATACTTTTTAACCTTTTGTTGGGCTCCATCATGGGCTCTCAGTTACCCTGCGGGAGAGGAGCTCAGTCTTCATAATGCTTACTATGGGTCATCTGGGCTTTTTTGGTCAGCAGTTCTACCAAAGAAAGAACGTGGAAATGCGGTTTAGCTTTGACCAGTTCCCTTATAAAAGTTTGGGTGAGAAGTTTGCATAAATATTATAAGTGCTATTATAAGTGCCTGCTAGAACAGGACACTGACAAACAACAGGGATGTGATCAAGGTTGATTTATGGAGGAAGGAATGGAAGAGATGCTTTGTAACTGGAGATGTGGGCCTTCTTGCAAAAAGAAGAAAAGAAAACATATCAGTTACAAATTGATGATGTGGGAGCTAGGATGGGGCTCAGTTGGTAGAGTGCTTGCCTAGCACGCACAAAGCCCCCGGTTCCATCCTCGACACTGAATAAACTGGGTATTGGACACACATACTGTAATCCTGGCACTTGAGAGGTGGAGGCAGGAAGATCAGGGGTTCAAGGTCATTCTCAATTACATAGTGAATTTGAGCCTGGGAGATCCTGTCTAAGTAAATAAGTTAACTAATTAAAATTTAAAAAATAAATTGATGTACTAAACATTGAGTCCCTTGGTAAGTGAAATGGCTGACAGGAAGCTGGTATGAGTTCATTAAAAATTATACTAGTGGGCCGGAGAGATGGCCTAGCAGTTAAGAGCACCGACTGCTCTTGCAGAGGACCCAGGTTTGATCCCCAGCACCCACGTGGTGGCTGAGAACCATCTGTAACTCCAATTCCAGAAGAACTCCTGTTCCAGGGGAATCCGACACCCTCTTCTGACCTCCGAGGCATTGCACAACACGGGTGTACAAACCTACATGCAGACAGTACATTCATACACATAAATAAATTAAAAAAAATGATACTAGTATTTGATGAACCTTATCATTTTTAAAGACATGTTTACTATTTTGTCTCAATTTTTGCCTATAATGGAAAACAACATTAATGAAAGAGCAAACTTTTATTAAGTTCTTATTACATGAAGGGAGCTATTCTACATAAGGAGGGTAGCATCAAATTCTGTTAGTACATCTCATTAAAGGTTCATTTAAAATGATGGAGTTTACTTTTCCCCATTTGTCTCAAAGTCCCTGGCTTTGTGGCTGGAGTTAGTGGCGTCTCCTGAGATTCACAGGTCAGGGTAACAGGACCGAGTAGCTCTTTACTGTCCACTGCTTCATTCTGTCCTGAGCAGCCTATTCAGCCTTTGAGTTTCATCAGAGGATCACACACATAGGAAGAGCCAGGCAGGGGCTGCTGTCTTCTCAGTGTTGGCCACTACTATTGGGCCAGCCAAGATGGAGGTGAAAGATTTCCACTGGGTTACCAGATGCAGTATTCATGACATCTTCCTGTTCATATGGTTTCCTCAGGCAGTTTTCTTTTTTATCATGTCATGCCTAGAGTAGACCATCTATAAAACAATTTGATCATCACTACAACTTTGAAAGAGTATATTTCTGATTTTCAGATGAGATAGAAAATGCAGGTGATTTGACTAAGGTCATTTGCTAATAATTCCAGAACTGATTTAAAGTACATCTATCCCTTGAGAAGAGAGGGTACCAGGGTCTTCCCATTTTCTACCAAAATCTGCAGCTGTTCAAGTTCTTTACATAAATGACCGAATATTCGCGTAAACCTATAGACATCATCTCATATCCTTTAAGTTATTTCTAAATAATTTATAATGTAATTCTGTGTAATGGCTGGTCACTCTATTGTTTACAGAATAATGACAAGGAAAAAAGTCTGTTCATGGTCAGAGGTTTATAGGAATGTTGTTTGGGATTAAAAAAAATATTTTCAGTTTGAGTCCATGCTGATTCAGATTTGCAGAAGCATACATAACCCCTAAGTGAAACATTCCTTTCCATGGCTAAGGTTACTTGAGGTGTGGCAGTGTGCTATCATTCCAGAGAGGTGGGACAACCACATGAGGTTGAATAGAACAAGAGGCCACATGACTGTTAGACAGAACCTGTGGGATTCTTGTTGCTCTTATCTAGGGTGACAGAGCTGCTTCTGGCAGTGGGCCAGTTCTTGTGAGTGTAAACAAGACAGGTAGTGCCTTGCACTTCTGCAACACCCCCACCCTGTAATTGACTTGGCTCATGAATAGAGCACAAGGTCTGCAAAGCATGCAAACTCATGACTCCTTGCTTTCTCTTACCTGACATTCTTTGGCATTAGCTCTTTTTTGTTTTGTTTTGTTTTGAGACAGGATCTCCCTGTAGCCCCAGCTGTCCTGGAACTTGCTCTGTAGACCAGGCTGGCCTTGAACTCACAAAGATCCGCCTGCCTCTGCCTCCCAAGTGCTAAGATTAAAGGCATGCACCACCATGCCCGGTGGCATTAGCTCTTGATTTGAAGGAAGAATTATATAGCAAATTAGATGTCCTGTTTTTGAGGATTCCACGGGTGCACCTGTGGGAATTTCTTCAGTCTCTAATCTGGTGAACCTTGAGTTTGGTCATCATTTCTCTTGTTAGAAGTCTGCAGGGTGAAGAGATCACCCCTCAACTCTTTGACTTCATGTGCTCCTCTGGACTTCTCTTTTCCCAGGCTGGGGTGACTAGACTGGCCATTATGACTTTCAGAGTTTCTGCCAAGTGTCACTGGTCTCTGACTTGGAGGCTGTGCTGTAATCCACAAGTGTTTTGAGAATGGCAGATTCTACAAATTAGTCATTCAAGCTTGGACCCAAGATAGCAAGAACAATGAGTATCTTAGCTGTGTCTTCATTGAAGGATATGAGGGAATGTACTGGACTGGTGGGGCAAAGAAAGGTTGGCAGTGAAGATGGATGCTAGAGGAGATGGAATGGGTTCACCTTCTGGGAAGAAAAGTGGAAGGAAATAGAAAGAGGACTGATGCCCACTGCTCTACTGGGGGTGGCAAGACGTGTGCCGGAAGACTTGACCAAAAACATCACTGGTACTTCAAGTACGGAAAAGGGGTATCAACAAGGGACCAAATGCCAACTGGTAAGAGGCTGTTCAGGGAATTTAGCTGGAAGATGAACAATAAGAAATTTAAATCTACTTTAACTCTACCTGTGGAAAAATCGGGCTGAGATTGAGTTATGTTGGAGGCTGTTATGTGTGGGAGAGTTAAAAGTGAATGTTTTGCAGGCTTCGGTATGTAAGATAGACCAGGTGCAGGGTCCCTCTGCCTTGCCATTATTCCTATCTGAAGGTAGAGATAGCTATTTTAAACTTAGCTATAAAAATAGAGAATGGAAGAGAAGGGATGATTGGCCATGAACACAGCTGCTTTTCCCAGTACCCCAGTTCTGTATGTCTCCCCTTTTATGGATGGAGAGAACAGAATTGGAGGTCTTGTTCCCCCTTAGCATTGAAGAGTTAGCTCCATCATGACTTGAAAAGCTTTCATTTGGTGATAAGATTCAACTGCCTGTAGAGGTAGAAGTAAGGACTCAAAAGGAACTTTCGAATATCTCAGAATAAACCCAAGAGGCCTCCTCCATCTGATGTGGCTGGTTCTGGGAAGCTCTGCTGTTCTACAAGTGTCCTGAGGGTTTTTCCTCCATAACCACGAAGAGATAGTCCCGCTGCTGGGGAGAGATGGCTCAGTAGTTAAGAGCACCGACTGCTCTTGCAGAGGACCTGGGTTCGATTCCCAGCACCCACATGGTGGCTAAGAACCGTCTTTAACTCCAGTTCCAGGGGAATGTGACGCCTTCTTCTGACCTCCGCAGCACTGCACAACACGGGTGCACCAACCTACATGCAGACAGTACACTCATACACCTAAAAAAATAAATTAATTAAAAAAAATCAGAAAGCATTTCTTTTTATAAGATTTTTTAAAATTTTTAAATTTTATTTTTTATGCGTATGAATGTAGGTTTGTGCACCCATGTCGTGCAATGCTGCGGAGGTCAGAAGAGGGTGTCAGATTCCCCTGGAACTGGAGTTAAAGACGGTTCTCAGCCGTCATGTGGGTGCTGGAGATCGAACCCGGGTCCTCTGCAAGAGCAGTCAGCACTCTTAACTGCTAGGCCATCTCTCCAGCCCCAGAAAGCATTTCCTTTCAATGAGTAGGAATCTGGGTCCTGAGTCCTCTCTTAGTGATGCAGAGGCAGGGGGCTGTGTTGGAAGTGTGAGAAAGGGAGCCGGAGACCAGGAATCCTGCCGAGTTCCTCTCTGACTCCATGGTGTCTACCTCTGACTCCATGGTGTCTACCTCTGGCTAATCTTAGTCTTGTGAAGATCAGTTACAGGAATGGTGTGGAAGCATTTCATGCTCTGGAAAGGGCCACATAGTGAACATGGAAGGTATATCTTATTATACCTTCTTATTTCTTGTTTTTTTTTTTTCCCTAGTGGACTGGTTGGATACCAGTTGGATCTGTAAGGAAGGGATCTTTGCCAGGCTAGAGGCTAGTCTTGGTTCAGGAAAGACTAAGACACACATTTGGGGGTCATTTGCAGCCATAGATGTCAATGCCACAAGCAGTAGGCAGATGGAACTTGTTAGTGCTGGCTAAATGAACCTCCTACTGCTGTTGCCAGCAGGAGCCATCTGTGGGCTGGCTATTCGTCCCTTAAAGTCATGGATTCTGGGCGTGTATGTAAGTGGAAAGTCTGCAGAAGAAACAGTGCATTTCCCCCACACCAAATTCTATGAATGGCTAGGCCATTCAGGACTGGCGCTCGAGAGAAAGGGCATCGTTGCTTCTTTGAATTATGGAAGGTTAAGTGGTCGGTATATGGCATGAGGCAAATACAGTCTGTAAAAATTCACATTGAGATAATAAAGCATGACTTAAAATTTTCTAGAGTATTGTGAGGTTTGTAGCAAAACTGAACAAGAAGGACAAAAGTTTTCCCAGACATCTCCTACCTCCACACAAGGTACAGTTATCTCCATTATCAACATCTGGGTCAGACTGGCTGATGTGTTATAATTTATGAGCTTTAACGATGTCCTTAACACCAGCACCAGCAGTTTATGTTAGACTTCACTCAGTGTTGCACACTCTGTGGGTGTGGACAGATATCTGATGACATGTGTCAGCGTTCTAGTGTCTGAAAGTCCTCTGTGCTCTATGTATTTGACCCTCCCTTACAGGGTAACTTTGTTTACAAACCATGGAATATACTCTACCTGTGGATTCATAATAGTACTCCCTTAGAAATAGCATCCCTTTGTGACTTTATAATTGGATTAATTCAGTTAAGCTTTTTCTTTTTTTTAACACAAAGAAAAGCACATCTGGATACTACACTCTGTTTTAGGACAAGACTTTTAAAACACAGGGGGTTTTGTTGGTTGGTTGGTTGGTTGGTTTTCTGCTGGTAAAGTTTCAGTAAAATAAGTTTCATTTACCAATGTAAAAAGCCAAAAGAGCTGAGGCTTGGCATTCATTATTTTTTTTTTAAATTTAGAAACATATGTAATGTACCTGCATTTTAGTGCCAAAAACAAATTGGACGCATTTGAAATGTCCTCGTAATGGGGTTTGATTCATGAGCCTGTTTTTCCTTGTAACTTTGACAAAGTTGCCTTATTCTTCCCAGTTTAGTGTCTGGTTGTGGTATGTGAACAGAGCCCTATGTAAGACCCTCTCAGGAGAAGGGCTCTCCCTGCACGGGGACAGGGAGGGAAGCCTGGTGGTGTCTAGAGCCTAGGGATGGCTCTTCCTAGCCCACACAGGAGAACTGTGTTCTGCTGGAGGGAGGTGTCTTATTTCTAAAGTGAGCTTGAGGTGTGTCCTCTAAATCATTTCTTGTCAGCTTGCCTGCCACATTCCCCACTTCCACGGCTCCAGTTCTGGGGCTGCATACAAGGCTCCTAGCTGTGATTTTTGATTTTTGAAATACAAAGGCTTCTTTTTTTCTGCCTCAGGCAGAGGCCCATAGCTGAGACCGTCTCATCTCCCAGACCTCAGGATCAGAGAATAGGACTCTTGGTTTATGCAGATGGGGGCGGGGGTGGGCACTCTTCCTGCTGGCTTTGGGGTTCTTCCATCTGAACCCCTTCACCTGCTATACCTGAGTTCCAGGGCAGAGGTTACAGGGGCAAATCAAAATGAACCCACAGCAGAGGGAGAGGGTGCTTTCTCCTCCTCCCAAATTAAAAAGCTTGTGGAGCTCCATTTTATGCCTTACAACATTTTAGTAATTATAGAGTGCCATAACTGAATAGGTTGTTAGCCGTAGCCTGTCTATATTCATAGTGATTATTATTGTCCCTGTCAGTAATGCTTAGCCTTGGTACATGGAATACCTCTCTCCTATCTGGGACAGACTTCGGAGATGGGCTAGCCCGAGTGAGCAGGGTTTGAATATCAGTGGCTGTGGGCATGTCTCAGGCAGGATGGTCTTAGAGTATACTTGAATTCTTCAGCAGGTCCCTGACTAAGACCAACATCTACTTCATTACTCTTCAATACAACTCTCTCTCCCCAACACACAGTTTCACAAAAGAAGTAGACTGACAGCCATGTGGTCTCAGCCTCGCTCTCTCTTTGTTGGGCTGACCAGAGAGGCAAAAATGCTCTAACACGTGCTCTCTGAGCACCCTGGACTATGGGCCACGGGACATGCTCCAGTCACTACTTTTATACTGTGGGGCAGTCCCTCTGTACATGACTGGTCATTTTCCATCTGCCTGCCTGCCCTCTCACCAGCCCAGTGCCTTGTTCAGAGATCTGCACATGAGCCCTCTTGGATGAGTGACCTCAGGACTGAGTAAGGAAGACCGTGCACTAGTTATTTCGACTCCAGTTATAAACTCATTTTCTTCCCATCTTCTTCCCCTTTCTTGGGACAGTTAACATCATAATATTTTTTTTTTACATTTGTGTGTGTAGATGTATAGGTGTGTGTGCATATATGTGTATGAGCATATGTGCATGGAAGTGCAGTCGTGTGCATGCATGGAGAGCCAAGGAAGATGTCCAGTATCCTGTTGTATCATTTCCACCCTATTCCCTTCAGAGGAGGTCTCTCGCTGAACCTGGAGCCAGGCTGGTGCTTGGCAAGCCACAGCATTTCTCCTATCACCACCTCCCATAGTTCTGGTGTTACAGGCACATAACATGGCCACATCTGGCACTTTACATGGGGAATGAGGATTTGAACTCCGGTCCTCGGCTTTCACAGCAAGTGTTCTTACCCACTGAGCATCTCCCCAGCTCAGCCTCAGGTGATACACCATTCTGCTTTGTAAATTACCATGACGGTTTGTTAGTGACCTGCAAACAAACACAAGGGTCCAGTTCGAAAAGCACATTAACTTAAAAAATATAGCTGTTAAAATATTTGATTATTTTTATTTTATGTGTACAAGTATATTGCTTGCATGTAGGTAGATGCACCCATGTCATACTGTGCCCACGGAGGTCAAAGAAAGGGCATCTGATCCCCTGGAAACAGAGTTATGGAAGGTTGTTATCTGCCATGTGGGTGCTGGGAATTAAACCTGGGTCCTCTGCAAGAATAGTCAGTTCTCTTACCTGCTGAGCCGTCTCTCCAGCTCCCCATAGCGATTTTTATAAGATTAATATCCCCTAATTTATCTGATATGTAAATTATACATATTATTATTATTGTTGGGATTATTATTTTGTTTCTTTGAGACAGGGTCTCCCTGTAGCTCCAGCTAGCCTGGAGCTTACTACATAGATCAGGCTAGCCTGGATCTCACAGAGATCTACTTATCTCTGTCTCCTGAGTACTGAGACTAAAGGTGTGTGCCACCAAGCCCAGCCCTTAAATTATACATTTTAAATGTTTGGGAGGCCTAGATTTTAATTCAAATTTGCTTTCTGTTTTGCTAAAATATTGTCCTTTTTTTTTTTTCCTGTGCCTGGGGCATGAACCCTAGGCCTTGTGTGGGAGGTAAGCATTCTACCATTAAGATACATCACTAGCCCTTTCTTTGTATTTTTCCCTGAGACAAGGCTTTGCTACATTGTCCAGATTTCCCTTAAACTCACCATGTAGCCCAGACAGGCCTGGAACTCGTGGTCCTCCAAGCCTGTGCTGCAGAACGAGAGCAGATTTCCTGCTTGATGGTTCACGCCTTTAATCCCAGCACTCAGGAGGTAGAGGCCAGTCTGTGAGGTTCAGGCCAGCTTGGTCTACATAGCAAGTTCCAGGCCAGGGAAGCCAGGCCTACATCATGAGACCTTGTCTCAAAAAACAAACAAACAATCAAACAAACAAACAAACGAATGAATGAATAAACAAAAAGATTTCTATCTGAGTCATAAATTTTATAAGGCCAGACAATGAAGTATTTGAGCAAAGTAGAGATGAAAGGAGCATCTAAAAAAAGTAAAAATGTGTCAAAATTAAGAGTTATGAATTCTAAGGGCTGCAGCTGTCCAGAAGAGAATTCCAGCTGCATCTTTCTGGGATGACTTTACTAAAAGAATGAATTTGTTTCATTTTAGGGAGAGAGGAAAATCAAAGAGATTTTAGAAGTGGGAAGGCAGCATAACAGTAGAAAATGCTAACCTTTTAGTGCTTTGATTGCTAATCTGTAAGCCAGCTATGTAGAGAAGTTCAGGTTCATTACCTGCATTATTTAGTTTAATCCTCACAGCAGAAGGCTGGTCAAAGTATTCACCTCCCTTTACAAGGAAAAGAAACCAAAATTTGGAGGATGGAAGTACCTTACTAATTTTTGAACAGCTGAGTACAGGATTCAAGTTTAGAGCTACCTGGCTGCAAAGTTACATGGTCACCGGGTCCTACGGTAACCATTAGGACTGGAGTGACATAATTACGTGGAAGAACAAAGGAAGGAGCCTGGAGATGTGCTAGGTACAGTGTGCTAAGGCCTTGGGTTCTGTTGCCAGCACCTGGGAGGGCAGAAAGTCACTACAAGAGCAAAGAGGGGTAGGTTTTAGAGAGGTTTGGGCCAAGTTGGAGAATATTACATAATGAAGCGATAAGAACTTGACACCATTCTCTTCATTAGAGTTGAAACGAAAAACCCCAGGACAGGCAAGCTTTAAATCTTGGCAGCTCTCTGGAGGAAGTGAATGGAGAGGAGAAGAAAAAAAAGAAAATAAATAAAGCCATGCCTGGAAGTCATCCACATGGTGGACTGGGAGCGACAGGTGGGGAGGGGAGCCTTAAAGAAAGAGCAGGGAAGTGCAAAGTACTAGTCAGTGGGAATTCTGGGGAGGAAAAGTATATTAATTATCTAATTAAAGTGATAATTATTCCTCCTTACTCTTTAGTATAGCTTAAGTGAACCCACTTTCCTTGGGGTGATCTTGCCTACCTGAGTGATGGTACTTTCGTCAGGTCATACCTGCTCAACCAGAATGTTAGGTCTCCACCCAGGCTAGATATTTTATCCACTTGACCAGAAGGAAATAGTTTTCCCTTAATGGGCTTTTACTGTTGTGGCTGACCTGATTCTTCAATCCTTAAAGAAGTTACCCAGTTACCCTTCCCTGAGCTGGGGAAACACCCTCAACCTAACCTTTGCTAAGTGTCCGCAGGGTTCAGAAGCACTCTTTTTTGGGGGCTCACTCAGTCCTTTCTCTAGTTTGGGGCTACCAGAACCCATAATTCTTCTCTTATAACTGGCTGGTATTAATGATGGGTTGATCCTGGCCTGAGCTCTGCACCAGCAGTGGGCAGCTCACCTGTCTGCTCAGTTGCCAAGTAGATCTGGCTGGTGCCATTTGATGGATGGAGTCCTGGCATCTGGCAGGCCTGGTTGAGCACATCTCCCTGGAACTCACTGAGTTTACCTTCACTAAATTCCTAGGTAGGTGGCAAGTGACTATACTGCCTTGATTCTGGGAAGTTTTTCTTTTTTTTTTTTTTTTTCCCTCCAGATGGAGAGGTTATGATAATGCACTTGGTAACACCTGTGAAATTTTCAGGACTGCATATCATTAGGGCTAAATTGTTTCATAACATGATAATTACTATATCATCGAAAGTAGGGGGAGCCTAGGGAAGCCAAGCAGAGTGAGAAGGTTTGTTATTAGTTATCCAAGGGTCGTTCATGAAAACATTCATTAGTGCTGCTCAGGAAAAAGAAAACAGAATGTCAGCAGACTGGCCCAATCTAGGCAGCTTTGCCTCCAGATAGAACTGATTCCAGAAGTTTCGCAGAGCCAGCATCGCTGGCCAGAGTTGACCTTGCAATCAGCAGACAGATGTGTGGTTTGGAAATAGACGAGGGCTTCTGTTCTTTTGCACTTTCTCTTTTATATTATTTTTCTTTCTGTTACCTTAATTTTGGTCTTTTAAAATATTTTATTTGTTATTTTTATTTTGCGGGTATAAGAGTATTGCTTGTATGGACCTGAGTGCACCAGTGTCATGCAGTGCCCATAGGAGGTCAGAAGAGGGTGTTGGATTCCCTTGGAACTGGAGTTAGGGACAGTTGTTAGCCCCATGTAGGTGCTGGAAATCCAACCTGGGTTCTCTGCAAGAGCAACCAGTGCTTTTGAGTGCTGAGCCATCTCTCCAGCCTCCTAAATTTGGGCTTGAAAGGAACCTCATGAAACACTTGAAGAAGTGAAGGAGAGAAAGAGGAAAACCCCGGGGGCCCACAATTCCCTTTAAGGATATGCTCCCTGTTCTGGTTTGCTTTCTATTGCTGTGATACAGCACTGACCAAAACCAACTTGGGGAGGAAAGAGTTTACTTCGTCTTACACTTCCAAGGTGAAGTCCATCTTTGTGGGAAGCCAGGCAGGAACTCAAGATAGGAACCTGAAGGCAGGAACTCAAGCAGAGACTATACGGGAACACTGCCTCTGGCTTGCTTGCCCTGGGCTTGCTCCATTAACTTCCTTGTACAGCCCAGGCCTACCTGCTCAGGGATAGCACTACCCACAGCTGCCCAGGCCCACCTACATCAATTAGCAATTAAGAAAACCCCTCACAAACATAATCACAGGCCAATCCAGTAGGGAAAATTCCCCAAATGAGGTTCCCTCTTCCCAGGCGTTTGGAGTTTGTGTCCAGTTTACAGAAACTAACCAGCACACCCCAGTAACCTGAAGGCCTCTCATTAGACTCCACCTCTTAAAGGTTCCATCACCTTTCAGTAACACCATGGACCAAAACTGTAAAAGTAGGCCTCTGGGAGATAATCTAGATCCAAACTATAGCGCTATCTCTATTGCCTTTGCACTGGGCGCTTTACTACAGCTGCCACCTCACGCTGTGGAAGTACAAGGTAGCTTATTTCAAAATCCTACTGGTGCAGAACATGGCTGTTCATTCCAGCCATGGCCCTGTGGAATCACTCCATTCTCTCAAATGCAGTGGGATTCTGCCATTGCTTTCCTCAGGAAGTAGAGTCATATGTTCCCACCCAGTGAGCCTGGGATGAGCTTGTTATATGTCCTGACTAGAAGTTCATGGAGAGAGAGATGCTCTGTGGTTCTAAGGCTATTCAGCTTTCACGTTGTCCCTCGTGGAGTATTTCTGCCACCCTGTCAGGGATTTCCTACCTGACCCAGCCTTTCTTCTTCTTTTTTTTTTAAATTATATTTATTTCGGTATGTGTATGAATGTACTGTCTGCATGCAGGTCTGTGCACCCATGTCATGCAACGCCATGGAGGTCAGAAGAGGGTGTCGGATTCCCCTGGAAATGGAGTTCTCCTGGAATTGGAGTTTCAGACGGTTCTCGGCCGCCATGTGGGTGCTGGGGATCGAACCCGGGTCCTCTGTAAGAGCAGTTGGCGCTCTTAACCACTAGACCATCTCTCCAGCCCCCCTCACCCAGATTTCTTGAGAAAGGGTCCACAGGTTCAGCTGCCCTAACTCAGCCCCTAGCTGAGCCTCCAGTTTAATGTGGCTATATCAGGGGGCCTCCATGAAGTAGCTTCTCACACAGACAGTCCACAGAGTCATGGAGAATGATAAAAGTCATGGTTATTTTAAACCCATAAGCACTGGTATACATGTGTATATTCTGACATATGTATGTATGTGGGGGTGTCTGTGTGCACACATGTATGTGTACATGTGAGGGTCAGAGGTCAGCCTTGGTGTCATTCATTGTTTTTGAGTCAGGGTGTCTCACTGGAACCTGGAGCTCATTGGTTAGGTTCAGCTTGCTGGCCACACATTGGTTAGGTTCAGCTTGCTGGCCACACATTGGTTAGGTTCAGCTTGCTGGCCACACATTGGTTAGGTTCAGCTTGCTGGCCACACATTGGTTAGGTTCAGCTTGCTGACCAGCCAGCAGTAGAGATCTCCTGGAACCAGTACCATAAGCATGTGCTACCATGCCTGGATTTTATGTGGGAGCTGGGGCTCAAGTTTAGGTCTCCATTCTTTCACAGCAAGTGCTTTACCTGGAGAGATGGCTTAGTTGGTAAAGAGACAACTAGGTGCTACAAGTGACTATGTATTTGCTTAGAGTATGTGTAAAGTGAGTTTCAGATCACAGTTAAGAAAACCTGACTTCTGTGCTAGCTTCAGCAGCTCATATACTAAAATCTGAATGATAAAGAGATTAGCCTGGCCTCTGTGTAAGGATGACATGCACATTCTTGAAGTGTTCCATATTTTAAAAAAAGAAAGAAAAGAAACCTGACTTCTTCCTCCCTTGTTTCCTGCAGCATTTCTCAGAACTTCTAGATGAGTTTTCCCAGAATGTCTTGGGACAGCTTCTGAATGACCCTTTCCTCTCAGAGAAGAATGTGACCATGGAGGTGCAGCCATCCCCAACATCACCAGCTCCTCTCATCCAGGCTGAGCACAGCTACTCCCTGTCCGAGGAGCCCCGGGCCCCGTCACCGTTCACACATGTGGCTACCAGTGACAGCTTCAATGACGGTAAAAACTGAGCTGAGAAACACTGGGGGACTTTGGACCCATTGAATTTTGTTCCTTGAGGATGGAGACTATGGGCTGTGTTATTGTCAGCACCCAGGTTGGCCGCACACCTCCTGCCTGTTAGGCCTGGTGCTCAGGCTGCAGCGGAGTGCCAAGAGGCACAGGCTGAACCAGCTGCGTCTCAGTGAGCTTCCTGTCACTGAATGACAGTGCTCTCTTTGAGCCTGGGTCTTGTGTAGCAGAGCAACCATTAGAAAATAAAGCTGGTCGCTGTGGCTGGTAATTCCCAGTAGTCCAGTAAGTCAGTTGTTTCAAGGATCATGTCATTTTTTTCTGACAAAGGATTTTTATGAGCATTTTTATCCTAGGAGCTTATGAGGCATCCTCTTAACCAGTTTCCAGCACGTTCCACGGACCCTATGTGTGTGGGACCCTAGTAAATGTTACTGGACTCTCTTGTTGGTGTTCTTTCATGCCTGGTCCCATCAACTGTCACATTTGATATTGTTGAAGGTCTAGTTTTTCTAGCTCTAGAGGTGCTAAGATATTTTGTCCATTACTCTATAAACCTTTATTTGGTGTACTTTCTATCTTTCCTACTTAACTCCTGAAGTATATATCTCCCTCTAGTTGAACTGTTTTGTTTTCTTGGGGAGGGGGCGGTACCCAGCTATTTTAAGTAAGTTTTAAAGAAAGACTGTATTTCCTATTCTCAGCCTAGCATGTAATTTCTGCACAGGAGGAGACATGGTAGGAGTGCTCAATAAGTTAAGCTCCTCCAGTTTTCCTCTGAGTCCGCTTCTACCTCCTTTTAAGTGTCTTTTACAGGTGGCTTCCCGCACATCATGTTTCCCGATGCTCTCCTTTGGTTAAAGGCCAAGGCCTGTATCAATTTCTTGAGTAATCTATAAAGATGGGGGCCAACTCCTCCAATGGAGTTCTTACATGCACTACTGACCTCTAAAAGAATGAACTTGGGTACCAGTAAAGCACCTTATCTCAGGACAGAGAATGTTTCAGGTGTTAAAAATCTTTCATCTAGGGTACATTCTTCCTTTGAAGAGTTGTGTCCCTTAACAAGCCAGGAAGTATGGTGCTTAGTGAAAGGAATATCCTGAATCTAATGTAGTGGATTCCTTCTTGACTGGACCTTGCTGAACCTCAGCCGGATATTCTGATTTCTTTTTCCTGTGAAAACTTTAGGAGCTTTGGGACTTGGCATTTTTAATCTGTAGTCTGTTAATTGTTTCTGGCTTAGATCAGGGGGATGGGGATGGAGAAGAAGCCTCCTGGGAAAGAAAGGAAAGGAGAACAGAAACAATTTGTGGATATAAGAGTACTGGGGCTCCAAATGAGGCGTACTTAAATAACAGGACAGTGTCTACCACAGGGCAGTCCAATAAATCATTTTCTCTTGCCCTTGGTATTCCTTTTCCTTTCCATTGTCTCCTTCTTGTCCTTCTCCTTCCTCTTTCTCTTCTTTCTCCTCTCATCCTCCTTTTTAAAAGTACTTTTAGAATATTTTATTTATTATTTTTGGTGTATGAGTGTATTTTCTGCATGTGTGTAAATGCACCTTGTCATGCAATGCCCCTGGAGGTCAGAAGAGGGCCTCAGATCCCTTAGAACTGAAGTTATGAACAGTTGTTAGCTGCCATGTGGGTGCTGAGAATCAAACCTTGGTCCTCTGCAAGAACAGCCAGTGCTTTTACCCACTGAGCCATCTCTCCACCCTCACCCTCATCTTCCTTCTTTTGCCTATTTCCATTGCTTCTTTTTTTTTCTTATTTTTTTTTTTTTTTTGTCTTTTTGAGACAGGGTCTCCCTGTAGCCCCAGCTGGCCTGGAACTCACTCTGTAGACCTGGCTGGCCTTGAACTCACAGAGATCCTCCTGCCTCTGCCTCCCAAGTGCTAGGACTAAAGGTGTGCGACACCACACCTGGCTCCTCCTCCTTTTCGGCTTTCTTTTCTTCTCCTCCTCATCTTTCCCCTCCTTCCTCGATGTTTTATTTAAATGTTTTTCAGGAATGCTGTCAGCACAGTCCTGGCAATGTGGCTTTTGTTGTGTCTGGTACAGTTGTCCCTCTTGTTATTTATTTATTTATTTATTTATTTATTTATTTATTTATTTTTGGTCTTTTCGAGATAGGGTCTCCCTGCAGCCTCAGCTGGCCCGGAACTCACTCTGTCGACCAGGCTAGCCTTCAACTCACAAAGATCCACCTGCCTCTGCCTCCAAAGTGCTAGGATTAAAGTCATGCACCACCACGCCTGGCTTATTTATTTATTTTTTTATGTGTATGAATGTACTGTCTGTGTGTAGGTTGTTGCACCCTTATTGTGCAATGCCGTGGAAGTCAGAAGAGGGTGTCGGATTCCCCTGGAACTGGAGTTAAAGATGGTTCTTAGCTGCCATGCGGGTGCTGGGAATCGAACCTGGGCCCTCTGCAAGAGCAGTCGGTGCTCTTAACCGCCGAGCCATCTCTCCAGCCCCAACCCTCTTGTCCTCTTTACAAAAACATTTTGTCTTATCATAACAATATTCTTTAACAAAACTTATTTGAAACATGAATTGCTTATTTCTAGAATTTTCCATGTAATATTTTCAGATGGTGACTGACCAGAGATGACTGAAACTATAGAGAGGGAACCAAAGATAAAGGGGGACCTACTACACCCCCATTCCTCACCATGTGCAGGCAAGCGCTAGGGGTCCAGTCCTCTTCCTGCTTTCTGCCCGGATCAGTTCATTAGGTCTCCTGGCTTAGTTTTATTATTCTGCAAATAGCTTCAGCCTTTGATGAGTGACTGGACTAAATGACCATTAAGATTTCTTTTAATTCTGAGGCTCCTGGTGGAGATGTACTTGTTTTTACTTAGGGTTTCCGTTATGGTCTCTTCATTGTTTTGCCTGTATGAATCCCACAGTTCCTTTGATACCTCAGACTCTAGCCCTACTTCCTTTGTAGAGTTCACTCTCAGTGTCTTTTGCATTGTTATTCATTGCTGTGTAAGAAATATCCCTCAAACTAATGACTTCAAATAACAAAATGATCATTTGTTAGCTCATGAATTCTGTTGTTAAGTGCTTCCCAGGTGGCTCAGCTTTATGACTTTGGTTCAAGTTCTCTCCTGAGATTGAAATCAAGTGCTGTCTGAGGCTGGAGCCATCTAAATCATCCCTAGGGTTGGAGGGTCTATTTCCAAGGCAGCTCCCTCTGGCTAGTCAATGTGCTGAAATGCTTGCTCTTTATGTAGGGGTCTCTATGGGGCCGCTGGCTTCCCTAAGAGTGAGAGACCAACTGCCAGTTACCTTTTCTCACCTAGCCAAGGAAGAGACTCTGCTGATCACACAGGAGAGCACTCATTCACTCTAGTAGGGGACTGTATAAGAAAGTGAATGCCAGAGGCTGCAGTCTTCAGGGGCCATCTTGGAAGCTGACTAACCACATTTCTCCTCAGCGATGCGCGTCAGGTGACTTTCTTCCTCATCTGAACTCCTTTGTCTCATATTATCAGTATAGAACAATGTTTCCATTCATTGACTCAGGCAAGGCACCTAAAAAATACAAAGAAAAATGTTTGTTAGTTACTGTAGCAGAACTTATCAAGTGGGGAGGATTAGAAATGTATACAACGGATTATGAAAACATTGAACACTGGCCAATGATAGTAGAGGCTATGTGCTCTGCTGTCATACCCTGCTGCAAGCTCTACTTTACCACTGACTAGCTATGGGTGCACCAGGCACGTAGCCATTCCAAGTGCAGCGTCCTCCTGTGCAAAACCAGGATGATGACAATGTTTTTGTGCGTTCTTGTCAGGATTAAGTATGATAATAAATCTCAGTGCCTCCCTGGATCTGGCTGATATTGTTCGTAGCTGCTCTTGCAATTATTACTATTTAGAACCAAGAGCTATTAGAGGGCAGTATGTTAATTTATTTGTGCGGGTCACAGGCCACAAGAGTGAATACAGCTTGCATAGGTAGAAGCAAGAGATTATCTTGTGGGGTTTGGCTCTAGGGATCAAACTCAGATCACCCCAGTTAGTGGCAAGCCCCTTTACCCACAGAGCCATCTGAATGGTCACTTGTAGAGAATTCCTCAGTTTACCAACCTGTGTTCAGTAGTAAAATGTTGGTTTTCAGCTGTTGAACTTATCAGTGGATTATTCTACTGGTGCCAATTTGTTTTTATGATCCAGCTAGATCTAGCGAATCTGCCGTAGGTGAGCAGTCAGCCATGTGAACAAAGAGAAGCTAGTTCCCAAGCACAGAGGAACAGATACCTTTCTTTAGCTGGTGCTGGGATACTTATAGAGTCAGTGCTCTAAGGCACTGAACAGAATTGCGGGAAAAGTTTCAGGAAGATTGTTAAACTCTCACTTTGCTCATGTTGAATTCCTGTTGCACAATCTCAGACAACAACTCCTTGCTGTCCAGCATGACTCTGACCCCACAGCTGTGGGCTGACCCCTGGGGGCCTGTGTGGGCTGATCACTCTGCACATTTGGCCCTGGCCCCAGCATCCCCTGTTCCACTTCACAGCTTTTCTCATAATCTCTGTTTGGAGTGTCTTCTAACTTCTCTGCTTACCTCCCCTTGTCAAACTCCCTCTGACCTCTCAGCAAGTAGTCCCCCCTCACTCAGTATCGACCCTCCCATTCAGAACTGGTTGCCTTGCATCATATTTCCCTAATACTTTGTGTTTGCTTCGAGATTATTAGAGCTGTCTTTACAGTTGTTCCTGTAGTTGTTGGCTCTCCTCTGTATTTAAAAAAATATTTTATATATTTTATTTTATGTTTATGAGAATATTGCCTGCATATATTAAGTGTACCTGTGTTGTGCAATGCCCAAGGAGGTCAGAAGAGGGTATTGAATTCCTCTAGAACTGGAGTTACGGTTGGTTGTTAGCTGCCATGTGAGTGCTGGGAAATGAACGTGAGTCGTCTGCAAAGGCAGCCAGTGCTCTTAACCACTGAGCCACCTCTCTAGCCCCTCTCTCTCTGTATTTTTAATCTGAGTTAAGGCAACTATGCTGTCTGTTACTTAGCATTGTCTTGAAGCTATTCAATGAACATTTGTGTTATTGAATTGTGTAACCTGTTCTCACAGAACACAGGGAAGACTGAGCATACATCCCCCACCAGTGGCATACTGTCACAGTAGACACTTGCTCCGCTCTCCACACACTGCTTCTCTGCCTGTAGAGATACATACTGCAGAGCTGCCATGTGTAGGATCAAGTCCCGTGCAAAATAGAAGTGGATATGTTATCAATGCTTTATGGCTTATTTCAAAATTAAAGCCATAGCTATTTTTTGAGTACCTCACCTTGTAAGTGACAATCAGTAACACATGGAAACATTGAAGAAAGGACAGGGAGTTTCTAGGAAGGTGAGAGAGAATTGAAATTTGAATTTGAATAGACAGGGAAGATGATCTTACAAGTGACATGAACAAAGATTGGTGGAAGCATTGAGAAAGAACCAGGCATATGTCTCACACCTGTAGCAGAAGTGTGATAAGCGTAGAAAGGATCTGATGTTGTCATCCCAGCCAATTTCACATTTGTTACAACCTACTGTGTTCCAGACACTGTCCCAGATACTTACAGAACACAGCAGTGAGACTAGACTCTGCATGTGAGGAGCTCAGGGTCTGATGGAAACAGTGAGCACCCAGGTTCCCTATTAGGCAAAATGTGTGTGTGTCCCAAGAGGAAATTAAACATTAGGAGTTTCCAGGAGAGAGGACACGCCCACTGAGGCTTACAGGAAGAGCTGTGTGAATGAGGCTGACTTTCAGCTAGGCCTTGGCACACTGCCCAGAGTCAGTCCCTGGAGTCTACTTGAGGGTCACAGATGAAGAGCAGAGAGCCAGGAAAACTGGTGCTTCAAAAACAAGATCCCCAGGAAAAGATTGCTCGTCAAGCAGATTTCTGAAAGTTCAGGGTTTCTTTGTCTTCCATTCATTAATTGTCATTTTTATGTGTCTGAGTGTTACCTTGACTGTCCTCCATCCCTGAAATTCATTCCTCTATGCGGTCTTGTCTGTTGGTTATTCTTTTGGTGTGGTTTTTAATTCACTTATTATTTTTTTCATTTCCAGAACTTCTGTTTGGTTCTTTTTTAATTTCCTTGCTGAATATTTCCTTCCTGTTTTGGAATTTCTCTAATTTAGCATTTTGTTCAGTTTTGAGATTGTCTTTTCAAATCCTGAGATTGTCTTTTCAGGGTCTTGAATAGAATTCCTTAGTAATGTCCATTTTACCAAAACTCTTGTATAGATTTAACGCAATTCCAATCAAAATCCCCAAGAGTTTCTTCACAGGCTTGGAAAAAAAAAGTCCTTAAATTCATTTGGACAAACAAAAGACCCCGAATAGCCAAAACAACCCTGAGCAAAAAGAGCTACACAGGGGGGATCTCTATACCAGACTTCAAACTATACTACAGGGCTATAGTCATAAAAACAGCCTGGTACTGGCACAAAAACAGACCTGTTGACCAATGGAACAAAACCGAAGATCCAAACCTGAGCACATATAATTTCAGCCATCTCATATTTGACAAGGGGGCCAAGAAGACACAATGGAGAAAAGACAGCATCTTCAGCAAGTGGTGTTGGCAAAACTGGATCACCACTTGTAGAAGAATGAAATTAAACCCCTACCTCTTGCCCTGTACAAAAGTCAACTCCAGGTGGATCAAAGACCTCAGCGTGAAACCCCAAACTCTGAAGGTGATAGAAGAAAAAGTTGGCGGCAGATTACAAGACATAGGTGTAGGAAAAGACTTCCTAAATCAGATAGCAGCTGCCCAAGAATTAAGGTCGACAATTGACAAATGGGACCTCATTAAACTCAAAAGCTTCTGTACATCAAAAGAAGCACATCTTATATGAGTCTTCTGTATGGTCACTAGTTCTCTTTTAAAGAAGGCATCTTGGGAGGCAGAGGCAGGTGGATCTTTGTGAGTTCAAGGCCAGCCTGGTCTACAGAGTGAGTTCTAGGACAGCTGGGGCTACAGGGAAACCCTGTCTTGAAAAGACCAAAAAAAAAAAAAAAATGGCGTCTGAATTCTTTCATGGACATCTGCTTATATGAGTCTTCTGTATGGTCACTAGTTCTCTTTAAAAGAAGGCGTCTGAAGTGTTTCATGGACATCTGCTTATATGAGTCTTCTATATGGTGACTAGTTCTCTTTAAAATATGGAGTCTGGGTCTGGAGAGATGGCCTAGCGGTGAAGAGCGCCGACTGCTCTTACAGAGGACCCGGGTTCAATCCCCAGCACCCACATGGCGGCCGAGAACCGTCTGAAACTCCAATTCCAGGAGAACTCCGGTTCCAGGGGAATCTGATACCCTCTTCTGACCTCCGCAGCATTGCACGACACGGGTGCACAAACTTGCATGCAGACAGTACATTCATACACATAAAGAAATAAATAAAATTAATAAAAAAAATAAGGAGTCTGAATTCTTTCATGGACTTTTCACTTGTTTTGGTGATTTTGGATTCCATTTCAAGGGCGTTAGTAGGTTGGGAATGAGTTGTGTTGAAGAGGACTCGCATTCATAGAAAACAAAACAAATGGATTTGGGAATGGAGGGAGTTAAAGCATGGAACTGGAGAGATGGCCCAGTGGTTAAGAGCACTGGCTGCTCTCCTGTCACAGAGGACCTGGCTTAGCTTCCCAGCACCTACATGGCAGCTAACAGTCATCCATTACTCCAGTTCCAGGGGATCTGATGCCCTCTTCTGACCTCTGAATGCACTGCATGACACAGGTGCACTTATATACTTGCAGGCAAAACACTCACACACACATAAAATAAAATAAATACATTAAAAAAATTGAAACTAGAAGATACATCCATTCCAATAGATCTGTAAAACACAGCAAAGAAATTGAAGGGCCTTAAGGCCATTGCCCCCTCTTCGTTGATGGGCTGGGTTTTCTACTTTCATTTTCATTGATTTACATGTAGCATAAAGGAGTCATGGGTGTACTGTAACAGCCCAGTGTGGGGAGAAATCATCAGCAGATCTTTTATGGAAGAACGTTGGTTTTTTTTGTTTTTTGATTGAGCACTTGTACAACTCATACAATAGTTCCCAGTCAAATCCAGTGCCCCGGCCCCAACCATGCCCCAAATCTCCATCAGAACTCCTGCATTACATACAACATCCAAGCTAAGCCCTATCCAGTCAAGCTCCCAAACCCAGATGGCCTTCTGTGTAAATAAGACCCGCTGGAGTCTAGTCAGCACGTCTAGGCGTCCTAGGTAAGGCATACTCTTCCTTACCCAACAGTACTTAGTCTCTTGAAATTCTCAGAGTCGTCAGACTCTGCCATGACCTCCATCTTTTGCAAAGAGTAGCTTTTTTGATGCATGGCATATATATCATATGCTTGTCTGTAGGTAGAAGATTCCATAGTGTATGGTAAGAAATTTCATTCGTCTAGAGATGGGACCCCGATAGGCTTTTCTCTAGGGTCTGTGTCCTCTCCAGCCCTGTGCATTTGGCTGAGTTTACAGTAGCTCTCATGGGTTCACTCCCATTGAGAGGGTTTCAAGTCCAATTAGATGGCTGTCGACCATCCCCCAGACAACAGTACCTCTACTGCACCAATAACGGTAGTTTGCTGGGCAGCTTATCATGGTTATTTGGTGCTGGGTTGTATCATTGATTGATTTTTCTCTCATAGCAGGGTGCACATTGTCTAACATTACAAGTGCTTAACTTCAGATAGAAAGGTTCCAAGTCAGTGGGGTGTGGTGGTGCATGCCTTTAATTCTAGCATTCTGGAGGCAGAGGCAAGTGGATCTTTGTGAGTTCAAGGCCAGTCTGGTTCACAGAGTGAGTTCCAGGACAGCTGGGGCTATGAAAGAAAGAAAAGAAAAGAAAAGAAAAGAAAAGAAAAGAAAAGAAAAGAAAAGAAAAGAAAAGAAAAGAAAAGGAAAAGAAAGGAAAGAAAAGAAAAGAAAGAGAAAGAGAGAGAGAGAGAGAGAGAAAGAAAGAAAGAAAGAAAGAAAGAAAGAAAGAAAGAAAGAAAGAAAGAAAGAAAGAAAGAAAGAAAGAAAGAAAGAAAGAAAGAAAGAAAGAAAGAAAGAAAGAAAGAAAAGAGAAAGAAAGAAAGAAAGGTTCCAGGTCAGTTCCTGCTCCATTATTCTAAGTCCTATCCCTGAAGCATGTCCTTTTCTGAACAGTAGGGTCTTATTTTCTATTTCTGGTAGATAATCAAGAGCTTTGGAGGTAGTCTGCTTTGTTTTGAGAGTCACTTGGCTCGCTGTCACCAACCGTCCAAAGGGAGGTGTCCTCTGTCTTGCACTGTGTTCCCTGCCACACAGCCACCAGGTTGTACAACCCATGCACTCGTGCACTAATGTTCAGACAGTGTATGTGAACTTCTCACGGGGTGGGGGAGTCTCAGGGGTATCACATTATACTCTGGGTCTCCTAGTCTCTCAAGCTGGTTCTCTCCTTCTACCGTATGGGTTCTGGGGACCGAACTTGGAGGGCAGGTGCCTTTATCCACTGAGCTATCCCACTGGTGCTGAAAGCATCTTAATTTTCTTCAAAGATTCTGTATCTAAAAATAAAAAGTTAAGAAATCATGGTGTAAGATGGTACAAGAGTTATCTGTTTCACAGCCGACTGGGAACTTCTCTGAAACACTGGAGCCACAGAGCTTCATGGGGCTTGGCAGCCACAGGAACCAAGCCTGGGAATGTGGCTGACCTTATGGCCATTGGGGACAGCTTCACCATGTCTCCTTCATATTGGGACTGGTAGCCAGATGCTAAGAGGGCTTCTTGTTCTGCCAAAAAAGCAAAATATGAAACATTTTTAAAAAGAAGAGCTAAAAAGAAATAAGCATAAATATCCCAAGAAAACTTTTGAGCTTATCCTTATGATTTGAGAAATAAAGGCTTATATCTGAGTGGCCAGATCTTGTGTGTCACTGAAAGAAGGAAATCATCTTTAATAGCTGTGGTTTGGGGCCAGGTTCCTTTGTCATTAAATTTGGATATTAGATGTATCATTCGTTTTTCTGTTACAACAACAAATACCTGAGGTAATCAACTTCTTGTGAGAATAGTCCTGCTTTGGCTGATAGTTTGGGTATTTTCATTCTTCCATCTGTTGCTTAGGTCTATGGCGAGGGTCCATACCATGACAGAAGTTCATGGTGGAACAAAACTGCACACCTTGTGGTTAGAAACTTAAAAAGACAAAGGAGAGAAGACTAGGGTCCTCTAATCCCCTTCAAGAGCATCCCCACACTGGTCACCAGGCCACAGTCTTACAGTTTCTAATACCTCCTAATAGTGACAAGCTGGGAACCCTGCACGTGGACGCTGGAAGATACAAGATCCAGATAATAGCTGGGCTTCTTAAACTTTATCCATTTATTTGATGAGCATAGTGTTTTGCCTGCAGGCACATAAGTGTATCATGTGCATGTAACGCCCACAGGGCCCAGAATAGGTGGTTAGATCCCCCTGGAACTGGAACTATGAGTAGTTATTAGCTGCCATGTGAGTGACAGGAACTGAATCCAGGTCCTCTGCAAGAGCAGCCAGTGCTCTTAACCACTGAGCCATCTCTCCAGCCCCTCATGATGCTGTTTTGCCCGAGAAATTTTTATGTGATCCCTAGTATATAGCTATTCAAATAAAATATTTACTGGTAGTAAATCATACATTTATTTTAAAACAATTCTTTAGAATACATGTAATTTTACCATTTATTAAAGGGAAAAACAACTTTGCAGTTAATAAGATGGATGTGCTTGTTTAGTTTTATATAAAAATTTTAATATTGGATAGGACAGGATATAGAGCATCTTTGACATTTTTCAGAGTTGATCACTTTTTTGATTTTAAAATCATCAATGGTGGGAATGCTGCATTGCGTATGTGGTATAACACAGCAGAAGTGTGGGGCCATCTTGCAAATTGTTGAAAATTCTGTCCTAATCCCAAGCCAAAATTTATTTCAAAACTTTTTTTTTTTTTTAAAACAGGGATTCACTGTATTTCCTGGCTGGCCTAGAACTTGCTGTGTAGACTAAGCTGGACTCAAACTCATAGAGATCTGCCTGCCTCTGCATCCCAAGTACTGGGATTAAAGATGTGCACTACCATGTCTCATTTAAACTTTTTAAAAATGAAACTGAAGTCAACAACTCCAACAGCAGTTTTCACAATAGAATCAAAAGTATACTAATGTGATATATGCTGAGGAATCAGAGTAGGGAAGTAATAAAAAGTCTTTCTCTTTTGTAACTAAACCATTATGTTTCTGCCAGAGCAGAGAACTCTGTCTACTCAGTAGAAACACTGACATCCAGAACATACTATGGTCTTGAATCTGAGCTGAGGTGTTTTGTTCCTTCATTGCTGGTGTTGCGTTTGCATAGTGTGATGGCCTGCACAGTACAAAGTGTGTATGTCCTGAGTGCAGAACTGAACCTGTCACACAGTGGCACACTGTTGAACAGTGCAGGAACACATCTGATGCATTAGGAGTTTGATTTTGAGTTAATATTCAGCTGTCATGCACTCAGAAGCTTTTTACCATTACCATAATTTTCATGACCCCCATGTTGGACAGATTAAGAGACTAGCCGTGGGGCTGGAGAGATGCCTTAGTGGTTAAAAGCACATCCTACTCTTGCAGAGGACCCGTGTTTGGCTCCTAGCAGCCACATTGGGTAGCTCACAAATACGTATAATTCTAGCTCCAGGGGATCTGATAATCTTTTCTGGACTCTGCAGGCGCCTGCACTCATGCATATAGCCACACAGAGACAGGCACATATATACATAATTAAAATATTTCTTTAAAGGAGAAAAAGTCTAACTATGGGCCATTCGGGTCTGGAGAGTATGGATAAGCCAAGCACATCAGTTGTGACCATCTTCCCACTGATGAGTTCATAGAGGCTTCTTAGGCCTGCAAGGGCCAGGGACAGCTGCGTGGGCTGACTAAATATCGATACCCTAAATTTATGGAGCTGTTTTCCCAAGTGCAAATAAAAACAGTTATCAGGGAGCTAGGAGCAAGCAGCTGGTGCTGGCGTGAAGTCACATGGGGCATATGATCCAGGCTGGAGGAGGGTGAGGACCAGGATTTGATCACTGAGATGATAGAAAACAGGACTGGAGCAAAGAGGGCAGTGTTTGCTGGGGATTCAAAGGAGAGAAAAAGAGCTTATAGGTAAGGTTACCAGAGTGGAGAAGATGCGCACGAATCTACAGAAAGAAGGAGAGGTGTATAACATGTTTGCAAAGAAAGCCTGGAGTTTTGAGATGATTAGAGAAAAACCAGCTGCAGGATTTGCACAGGGCTGTGTGTGCGCAAAAGGGTGCGGTGAGTCATGGGTGACTTGGGTTTCTGCTCTGTGGTGTTAGAGGGGGGTTGGTGTTGACATGTTCCCAGGAAGTGGGACCTGAAAAGAAGTCACAGAGATGAGATAAATAGCTGTGGCCTCGTCACATTTACTTTGGGCTGGTGGCAAGAGCATCCATCTGAGTCATTCTAGAGGGTGTAGAAAAGGATGACGCGATTGTCATCTTTACGCACAGGGTCCTCTGTCATGGGTGGGCTGAGCGAAAAACATGCTGGTGTTGGGGCGGGACCAGCAGAGGGTGCCAGGTGCAAAGACAGTTATGCCTCCCTTAAAAAAAGCGATCGAGTTGCCATGTTTAGAATAGTGTTTATAAAGCAAAGTTGATCATCTGTCAATTAAGTAACGTTGATTATTCGTGAACGTCAGCTCCAAATTCAATGAAGAAAAATAAAATATGTGTGAGAATTTGTGAACCTGTACTCAGTCTTTGAGATCAGTCATTTGTTCCATAGCTAGCTATTGGGTTCTGGCTCTAAAAACAGGACCTTAATACAGGAGAAACTGAGATGCTTAAAAAAAAAAAAATCACAAAACTGACCAAGTCCAGTGTGACTCTCTGGAGTCCTGTCATGTAGTTCTGAATCTGCACTCTGCCCGTCTTACAAATACTGTGATGATCTTGGGCGAGTTGGTTCACTTTTGTGTCTCATTCTCCCGATCTTTAAAATGAGAATAAGACTTAGCTTGCAGTACTGCTGGAAGGAATCAGTGAGTTAATATTTATGGCACAGTGCCTGTCAGTTTGCAAGCAATGAGTAAGGATCAGCTATTATTGTTATTGCTCTTCTGTGGATCACTGTATGATTAAGTACATAATTTACCAAGTGGCCGTAATAAGAATGTCAGGAGCCAGAGAAAGAGCTTCTATCTATACAAGCAGAGAAAGAACGAAGAGTAACAGAGCTATCTGAGAGATTGCGTTGGTCCCCGAGGTCCATCCAGTATGGCCTGGGTGCCTGCCAAAGAATTAGGACAATGCATTTTAGCTCTTATAGGTTGTTCTTAAACTATGTTTCTTCCTATCAGAAACATTGGATTAGTGGTTTGTAGTACAGAAGTGATCGATATTTTATTTGTTCCAATGGCTACTTATGGGCTCAAAATAACATTAATTAAATGCAATCCCGTCAGGGATAGAGGTCTATTGAATCACTGCCCTCTTGTGAAGCAATGTATTCAGGTGAGAGCAAGCCCAGGCTGTGAAACTAGTTTGAGTGTGAATCCTGGCTTTGTGAGTGCATCCAGCTCTATAGATTATTTAATCTATTAATTTCCTTTTTTTTTTTTTGGTCTTTTTGAGACAGGGTCTCCCTGTAGTTCTGGCTGTCCTGGAACTCACTCTGTAGAACAGGCTGCCTTGAACTCACAGAGATCCGCCTGCCTCTGCCTCCCAAGTGCTAGAATTAAAGGCATGCGTCACCACGCCCAGCTAATTTCCTTATTTTTAAAATGGGAGTAATGATTGTATTTACCCACATGGTTATCAAGGATTAAATAGCTCCAAAGCTCTTAGAATAATGCCGGCACATATAGATACAGTGTTGCAAACTTTTCTGTTATCAACTGCTCCTCACACCATTCAAGATAGCAATTTATTTCAAGGTTAAGGAACTGAGGAAGGGAGGACAGCTTGGGCAGACAGTCCTCTATTCAGTGGGCCATAGTTTTAGCATAATTTTGATACTCTCAACAGGATTCTTTCCCCAGACCCTCCTCCCTTCCAGAACCAAATCTTGAATATTGTTTGTTTTTGTTTTGCTTTTGAGACAGGGTCTCTCTGTAGTCTTAGCTGATCTGGAACTTGCTATGTAGACCAGGCTGGCCTGGATCTCACAGAGATCCCTGTGCTCCTGCCCCATGAGTGCTGGGATTAAAGGTATGTGCCCCCCACCCCTGCTTGTTCTTATACCAAATGATTTTTTTTGTATTGCCTGCATGTGTGTAAGTGCACCTGTGTCATGCAATGCCCACCAAGTCAGGTGTCAGATTCCCCCAGGACTAGAGTTATAGACAGTTGTTAGCTGCCATGTGGGTGCTGGGAATCGTACCCAGGTCCTCTGCAAGAGCACTCAGTGCTCTTAACCATTGAGCCATCTCTCCAGCCCTAGTACCAAATGATTTTTTTTTTATAGATGGAGATGATGGTCAAAGCACCAAATGATTTTTAAACAATGTTATGAGCACTCCCTTTCTTGGTGCAGTGCATGTGTGTGTGTGTGTGTGTGTGTGTGTGTGTGCATTTATAAAGCTACAATTCTCAGTTCAGGTTTGACATACATGCCCCCACCCTTGCAGTTATCAGGTTGTGTATAAAATGTTGCAGCTCTACTGGACTGCCGTTTCATTGGCTGTGTGTCCTTCTTGGTCTCCATGGCCCCTGAGGCTGTAGTCATCTTAGCATCTGGGCTGGGTGCTGGCAGTTGCTCTCCTTTGTTCTGAGTGTGCAGGTTTTGTCCCCTGCCATTAGACAGTGGCTTGTTTTCATCGTTGCTGATAGCCAGGGTGGTGCTGAGGAGATGCAGCCCTGGAATCTGACCTTTGACAGGGTGCTGTTTAAATAAAATTAGATGATCACCCGAATACACTGCTTTCCAGGGAAGCAATGGATTCAATAGACTTACATTTTAATTAATGTTATTTTGAACCTATAAGTAGCCACTGGAAAAAATAAAGTATTGATCAGTTCTATACTATAGATCACTTACCCTCCCAAAATATATAGTATTAAATTTATGGATAAGGCATTTTAGCTTTGAAATGAAACTTAAAAGGTACCTAAACATAATTCAGAAAACTTTTTTACACTCAAAATCTGACCTTTCTCAAGATTTACTGATTTTTCTTTGGTTTAGCCAGTTAGTCAAGTAGCCAAGGGTGATTCTAATTCTAACTCTTGGTGGCCTTATTGATCTTTTTGCCAAATTTAAGCTGCAAAAATGAGAACTTTTCTAGGGAAAGTCATGGTGCCCGTGCCTTCTCACCCTGTCCAGTGGTAATCTCCTACATCACGGTTCTATTCATCATTCTTTTTTTCTCTGACTTGGTATTTATTTCCACTAGGGACAGAACACAGGTTGATACCCAGTAGCTTGGAACAAAAACTCTCTTTCCTCTCATTTCAGCCACCATTGAAACAATGTTCACCTCAAACTTCTTATTGACTTCCTTAATCTGAAACCATTTATTTTACAATATAAAAGGTAAACCTGATTAGGCAATATACAAATATTTATTTTTATTTATTATTAGTGTGTTTTTATTTATTATTAGTGTATTCACATGCATGTGTTTCACAGCATGTGTGTGGAGGTCAGAGGACAATTTTGGGAGGTGGTTGTCTCCTACCTTTACGTGGGTTCCAGGGATTGAACTCTGATTGTGATACCTAAAGAGCTAGCACTTTTCCCTGCTGAGCCATCTTACCAACCCCTACAAACATTACTGAAATGTTCTAAAGTTGATGACTTGGAGAAGTTGTTCCGAAAATCAATAGTTGTCTTATTGCCATATATTCTAATGTAATAATTTCTTGTATTTTGTGATTTATTGTATTAGCTACCTCTGTTGCATAAAACGACATCTCAGACCTCTCTGTACTTTGGGGGGGAGAGGTAGAGACTATTTCAGGCTGGTCTTAAATTTTCGATGCAATCAAGAATGACCTTGAACTTCTTTCTGACCCTCCTGCCTCTACCTGCTGAGTTGGAATGCAGGGATTACAGGTGTTTCAGTGGTATTGGTCAAGCCCAGCGATTTCTGCATACAAGACAAGCACTCTACCAACCAAACATTATCTCCAGCGCTGCGCTTCAGATCTTAGTCAAAATCACTTTGCTATTAGAGCTCATCTGTCTGCACTGTGTACTGGCTGATGGGTGTGGGGATTAGCTGAGTGACTGCTAGTTTCTGCTCCATTCATTCATATCTCTAAGACCAGGAGGGTGATCTAGCCAACTCTCCTTGGCATGTCTCTAATCTAGGAGGTTGTGCTCCCTCCTCTTGAATTAGAAAATTGATTATCCTGCCCCATCCTTCTTATAGTAATGGTAAAATGACAAGAATATAGCCCAGTGCCAGCAAACACATCTCAAGAATCTGCTTGCCTGAAGAGGCTAACATGCAGTTGGCTAGGTTAAGTTGTAGGGTGAAGTGGAGGGTACTAAAAAAATTACATAGCAAAGGCAGAGGCAGGCGGATCTTTGTGAGTTCAAAGCCAGCCTGGTCTACAGAGTGAGTTCCAGGACAGCTGGGGCTACAGGGAGACCCTGTCTCGAAAAGACCAAAAAAAAAAAAAAAATACATAGCAAAAGGCATGGTTGGAAACTGGGTCTAGAATCACCTAGGAAAAAAGCCTGTGAACGTGCTTGTAAGAAACTATCTTGGGCTGGAGAGATGGCCTAGCGGTTAAGAGCGCCGACTGCTCTTACAGAGGACCCAGGTTTGATCCCCAGCACCCACATGGCGGCCGAGAACTGTCTGAAACTCCAATTCCAGGAGAACTCCAGTTCCAGGGGAATCAGACACCCTCTTCTGACCTCCGCAGCATTGCGCGACACGGGTGCACAGACTTGCATTCAGACAGTACATTTATACACATACAGAAATAAATAAAAATTAATTTAAAAAAATTAAAAAAAAACTATCTTGATTAGAGTAATTGAGGCTAAAAGACTCCCCCTAAAAGTAGGTGGCACCTCATAGCTTTGGAGAGCACTACGCAAGCCGCTAAGGGAGAACAGCAATCGATGGTCCAATACCAGCTTTAAGACCCACATCGTTGTCTGGCATAGCATACGACTGGTGCAGTAGTGGCACTTTTATCTTGGGGGCAATCAGTAGCTAACTAACTGCACCTAAAACCCGCTCAATGGGAGGAAACTCACATGTGACAATGTAAACATACCAGATACTCGTGGACGGAGAGATCATAGAGTTTAGAAAGGCCACATGCTGTCACATCCCTAGACTAATGTAACTTCTTACCAAGTACAAAATATGCAGCCTTATATTTACAGACAAATATCCCAGACACCACTCATCAAAGAAGCTTCTTTTGCACCAGATGGAGACTATTATAGAGCATCACAACTGGTCACACACAGACATTGTCAGTGAATTGCCCAAGCCTAAGCGGCACAGCTACATGCAAGCTTAACACCCAGTGCTCATGCAACATAGAGCAAGGGACCAAGAGGACACTGATGAATCTCTTAACTCTCATTAAGGAAGCTCCCTCATGCAACAGACGGACAGGAACTCAAAAGGTCATAAATGGCCAAACTATGGAGATTAGGAGTCTGCAGAGTGTGGGTCCATGAACAGGTCTCCTGTATAAAAGTTCACTCACCCAGGACTCGGGGAACATTGTGGAAGAGGGGGCAGAAAGATCGTAAGAGCCAGAGAGGAGATGCATGAGCGTATGGAAATAGAATCCTCCAAGCTCCTGGGACCCTGGTCATATGAACCTACGGCAGAGGTGTCAGCATGCACAAGACCCAAGCAGACTCAAGCAGAGAAAAACCCAGCATGGAAGTAAGAAATGAGCAGCAGAACCCAGTCTTGGCTGAAGAAATATTGGTATTGATGACTGTTGGGTGAGGAACTCTGCATAGGCTGACTGGAGCTCAGTGGATGAACCTGCACTGGGGAATGCCCTAATTTGGCGCAGTAGGCCCTAACACGAATGAAAGAATGGGTGAACTCCAGTGGAGGGTGCTCTGGGAGAGTGCCTATGGAGAAGGGGGTGATTAAGGTCAGTTGAAATTTAATGTAGGAAGTACACAAAAATTAAATTAAAAAGTTTTCTTTTAAATAGGTGGTAGTATCCCATAGGGCTGGGGTCCTAGGCTTCCTGAGGAAGGGGAAGCTAGTTGAGCACCAACATTCGCCTCTCTCTGCTTCCTGATTGTGGATGGGCTGTGACCTGATGTCCCTGCTCTTGTCATCACGCTTTCCCTGCCCATGATGGGCTTCCCTTCAACTGTAAGCCCAAGTAAACTCTCTCCCTTAAGTTACTTTGTTGGGGTATTTCAGCACAGCGACAGGAAAAGTAACCAATGCCGAGGGGAGAGCCAACCTGGAGCAGAATTGCAGCTAATTTGCATACATTGCTAATTTGCATACATTAAGATGGCAGATTTCTTACTTCTGTTGTCCCTGAAAGAGGTTTCCTTTTGCAATCCAGTACCAATGCTTGTTCTGTAGCCCCACAAAGAGAGCAGTGGTTATGTTTCTGTTTTCAGATAGGACTATAAGACACCACAAATTAAGAACATACACTGTCCTGACCTAATTCATGAATGCACTTGTCTTTTGAGAGTGTTTTCACTCAATTGGAGAAACCAATTTCATCTTCATTTTATCTTTTTAGTTCAAATTTACTTTCTGCCCTTTATTTTACCCTTTCTTCACTGAAGGTCACGTTGGATCACTGTGACTGAAATTGTACCATCAGGGTGTGTGGTAATTGCTTGGGGCCATATTCACAAGGGTGCCTCCTTCTTCTACATTTCATTATGCCCAGGGCTAACTTTCATCTTATTATATCTCTTCTAGTCTCTCCTGGGATAAAAATTCCTGACTGTACTGTGGGTGTGATTTCACTACTGAGCGAACCAAGTGGCCCGTGCCCTCCCTCTGCCATCGGTCCCTTCCCCTGTCTGTTCTAAACATGGCTTCCTGACTGTGGACAGTCCTCTAAGTTCTCAGGCTCTTTGCAGGAGAGCTCGTAGTCTTCGTTTGTCTGTGGTCCGATGCTTCTCCCTAAGCTAAGCAGGCCGCCCCTCTGGCCAGCAGAACTGTGCGTCAAACACAGTGTGGTCTCCTTGGCCTGGCCTCCATCAAAAGACTCTTTGTTCTCTCCCAGATCCTCCTGGTCCAGGATGTCGCCCACACCCTGTGACTTAAATCCCCCCACCACACCAGTCACTTAAGGGCTCATAGAATTCACTCTGAAAGCAGCACTCTGAAAGCAGAACGCCACCTTTGTGAGTGGGCACCTAACTTTTCTGTGCTTGAAAGAAGTAGTTTATCGACTTCAAGTGTACCTTGTGAACCTTAGCTTTTCACCACGGTTCCCATCTTTTCCTTCTTAGTGGTTCTGTATGGCTTTCACATACCTTTTCATAAGGAAACTGGAGTCAAATTCTTGAGTATAATTTCATGGTGTGAACTGCTTGCTCCTCTGAACACTCGTGGGTCACCAAGCAGGTAGGGCCTGCCTTTAAACTTTTTTACCCAGCAGAGGAATGTGGCCGTTTTGTGTGTGCTTCTGTTTAGTAAGGCTGGTGTCAGAGGTGGGTGTGGACTTTGGGAACCACTGCCTCTCCTGGATCTCCTTACTTACCCCCGCCCTCTGTTCTTTAGAACTGGGCTTCATAATTTGCGCTGAAGTAATTTGCTATACCTTAAACGTCCAGAGTACTATGTGTTCAGTGACGGAGTGCTTCACCTGCTTTCTCTTGATACTTGTTAGTTGTCTATCCCCAGGCCCAGTAATCATTATGAAAGCCTTGACAACAAGACAGGGCCCAGGGGCTAGAGAGATGACTCAGCAGTTAAGAGATCTGGCTGCTCTTGTGGAGAACCTAGGTTTGGTTCCCAGCATCCACATGGTAGCTAACAACCATCCATAACTCTAGTTCCAGGGTATCCTTTGCCTTCTGGCCTCTGTAATCATTACACAAAAGATATCATTCCATTTACATACATGCAGGCGAAACACTCATATACGTAAAATAAAAATGAATGAAACGGATCCTCAACTGACCTTGAGAAAACAAAAACCTTGGTTAATTTGAGCTAACAGTGTGGCCTTAAACGTCCAAAAGGAAAGTAAAGAAATAAATAAATAGTAAGGCCTGAGAAATTGTACTTCAGGAATAAAACTTAAAATCTTAGTAAAAAGACAAAAAGTAAAAGAGAGAGAGAGAGAGAGAGAGAGAGAGAGAGAGCAAGCACAGTTGTTTTGCTTGTCTTACTGGCAATTGCGGCTACCCAGAGGTTGCCACTGCTTTTGCCATCCTTCAAAGACATGAAACACAGCTTTTCAACCTTCCAATATGGACCGAAGACTCATGTCTTTCCAAGAATCCTCCAAACCCTCAGTGCTAGATGGGGACTGCTGAGACATCCAGCTTGTGGACTGAGCTACTACTGGGGTTTCAGCCTCTTCAGAGTATAGACTACCATTGTTGGACTACCCAGGCTGTATCACTGACACCAGTACAGGAAGATCAAGACAGGATGTGGTGCTTACTGGACCTCATTTGGTGACCATGGGAAGGGAAAACCCCAGTGTGGAGCACAAGGGCAGGACTGATGGTGGTTTGGACTTGCTAAGGAGGAGCCTTCAAACATGATATCTTTCAGGCTAATTTAAAAAAAAGAAAGAAATCATAAGCTGAAGATGCTAAAAGATACATGTGGCATGCATATATGCATCTTTTGGAGTGATGCAGATTGGAAGGAACAACAACAACAAGATTGGGTCAAAGAACTGACTGAAAAGGTGAACTTCTGCTCAAAACAGTAAACTTCTGCATCAAAAATTTTAAAAGAGACTGAGAAAAGATGAAAAATATATTTGGCAGAATGCATGAGCTCTGGTGGGTGGGGGGGCAAGGAGATGGGGCATGGGTCTAGACTTGATTGGAAATTTTGTATGAAATGCACAAAGCTTCAATAAAAATTGGCTTAAAAATAAATGAAACAAAACAAAAAGACAAGACTCAGACTCACCAAGACCTTCTCCCCTAGATGAGTATTTATCTGTTTCAGCCAAATAAACCCAGAACTTTCCGAGCAGTCTGTGCAATGTCTCTGGAAGTCTAGTTGGGTTTGAGATTTGGGGGAGTTGGGGGGGGTGGACAGAAGAGTGTAGAGACTAAGGAGTAGAAACCAAAATAAGAAAATAAATAATGGGAGAGAAGAAATCTGTCCTGAGACCTTGCTTGCAAACTATTAGCCTCTTTTTTTCTTATTTTTTTACTATATTTAGTCATTATTAGATAGAAAGCATGTTCACTTGGCCTGAAACCCAAAAAGTATAACATGATACACATTGAAAATTCTCCCTCCTGTGCAGGAGCGATAACTCGGTGGTTATGAGCACATACTGCTCTTCCAGAGGACCCAAATTCAATCCCCAGCAACCACATCAAGTGGTTCATAGCTGCCTATAATTCCAGCTCTTGGAGGAGCCAAGAGCCAATACCTCTGACTTCCGTGGGCACTTACACTCATGTACACATGCCCAACACAGACAAACACACATATATAACTTTTAAAAAAGTCAGCCAGGCCCGGTGACACACATCTATAATCCCAGCACTCAGGAGACAGAGACAGGCAGATTTTTATCAGTTGAAGGCCAGCCTGGGCTACATAGTGAGTTCCAAGTCATCCAGGGCTATCTCGTGAGAGCCTGTCTCAAAAAAAGTAAATAAATAACAGATAAATTTTATTTTTTTTTTAAAGAAAGAAAATTCTCCCTCCTGTCTCATTCTCCACCTCCTCGTCATACAGGAAGTGAGGTTTTTCTCTTTTACCTGCCGTCCTTCAGCATTTCTTCTGTATCTCACACGCAGGTGTGTACAAGAAGAGATTCTGTACTATTCATTTTCTCATCCATTTTTCTCTCCTCTCATGTGTTTATTTCCTTATATTCTGCCAATAATCCTTGCTGGAGCTATGTTGGAGGGGGAAGGTCAGCGGTCATGAGTTTTGCTTATACCGGATGCTCTGAACGCATTCACCTGTGTGCTTGTCTTTCCCACAGAGGAGGTGGAAAGCGAGAAATGGTATCTGTCTGCGGACTTTCCTTCAACCACCATCAAGACAGAGCCGATCACAGAAGAGCCACCTTCAGGACTTGTCCCGTCTGTCACTCTGACCATCACAGCCATTTCCACTCCTTTTGAAAAAGAAGAGCCAGCCATGGATGCAACTGCTGGGGTATACTCAGTTTTCTTCCATATAAACAGACATATCAAAAGATGGAGATGTTTGGCCTCCGTTAAAGCATCGGCCTTGGGGATATACACGTTGACAGGTTGACGTGTATGCTTGAGTATAGCAAGAATAGTTAATTGGCATCAGCATTGATTGTGTGATAACCTTCAAAGGCATTGTTGAGAGCAATCAGTAGCCTAGCTGGTTTCATTTTTATTCTGTTGCTATTATGAAATAAAAATCAGGATGAATGTCCATTTATCTATTGTAAAAGACAAAAAGTCCCCCATTGTGCTGACTTTCGGATCAGCAGGAGGGGAGAGCGGTTGAGGTGTGGTGTGATCCGTGCCTGCAGCTTGTGCCATGGGGACTGTGCATGCATGCTGGTGCTACACCTACTCTACCTTTCCTGGTATATTGCTGAGTTGCCTTTACCCAACTCAGGAATCCCACCTACTGGGTAATCCATGTTGTCTAAAGTGGAAACCACAAGAAAGCAGAGATTTCCTCTTCACCTCAAGTCTATGGCTGCAGCAAGTAGAATTCAGCTGTGCTCCACCTTCTCTGGGTATTTCCAACGGCATCTGACAGACCAGAATCATACTTGTTTATCTTCCAATTCTAGTTCTTCTGTGGTCAGATGCTCCAGTTTCAGTGACTGAAGTAATATTCATTTAGTCACATCTCTGATGAAGATGTACTGTTTGTCTGTTCCAGAAAAAGTCATGCAGCTTTGGTAGAACCACGAGCACATCACAGCCTCCATGTTATAGAGATGCAGGTTGCAGCTGACTCTAGTCCCTTCTGGTACCTACTGGCTCCTGGATGGACTCCTGAGATCTGTATAGTCTCCTCCCTTGGCCAGATCAGCGCTCAGCTGAGTTTTGTTTTGTTTGTTTTGTTTTTGGTCTTTTCGAGATAGGGTCTCCCTGTAGTTCCAGCTGTCCTGGAACTCACTCTGTAGACCAGGCTGGCCTTGAACTCACAGAGATCCACCTGCCTCTGCCTCCCGAGTGCTGGGATTAAAGGCATGCACCACCATGCCCGGCTCAGTTGATTTTTTTAAAGATGTTTTATTTATTAATTTTATTTTATGGTTATGAGTGCCTTGACTGCATGTATGTAAGTGCACCCATGTCATGCACTGCCTGAGGAGGCCAGAAGAGGGTCTGGAACTGGAGTTATGGACAGTTGTTAGCTGCCATGTGGGTTCTGGGAATCAAACCTGCGTCCTCTGTAAAAAGCAATTAGTGCTGCCGGGCGTGGTGGCACACACCTTTAATCCTAGCACTGGAGGCAAGAGCAGGGGATCTCGTGAGTCGAGGCCAGCCTGTCTACAGAGTGAGTTCAAGGCCAGCTGGGGATTAGGGAGACCCTGTCTCAAAAACCCAAAAAAAAAAAAAAAATCAACCAGTGCTTTTAACCACTGAGCCGTCTGTCCAGCCCCTCAGTTCATTTTTAAGTTTGTATGGAGCTGACATTGTTTAGGATCTTGCCCTTCTTCCTCCGTCTTCTCCTTTACCTGGTAGAATTTCATGGTTAGACGTTGTTAGCCATTGAGGGTGTGTCTTGGCACACACAGTCCTACTATAGACCAAACCGGAAGCCTGTCACCCATTGAAATTTATCTAGTACATTTCATGATAAGAAAGTCTTTTTATTTATTTATTTATGGTGTGAATGTATTGTCTGCATGGAGGTTTGTGCACGTTGTCATGGCAATGCCGCGGAGGTCAGAGGAGGGTTCGGATTCCCCTGAACTGGAGTTCTCTGGATTGGAGTTACAGACGGTTCCTAGACCGCCATGTGGGTGCTGGGGATCGAGCCGGTCCTCTGTCAAGAGTGGTCGGTGCTCTTAACCGCTAGGCTATCTCTCCAGCCCCGAAAGTCTTTAAATTACCACAAAAACAAGACACAAGAATAAACAAGCCTTGAGTTTTTAACTAGAGTTGGGCAGGTCCCAGGTTTGGCTGTGTGAATATTAAGAACTCGGACAACTTCCTATCTTAAGATACACCTCATATCTGTGTCCCAGAGAAGTGGGCCAGTCCCATAGTAAGACACAGTTGACAAACAGCAACTGTTTCTTCAAAGCTGTTATTAATTTTCTAAAAATCATGTCTGAAATTCCTTCTTCAGGTAGATTCCTCGTGCCAGACAATTATTCCTAAGATCAAGCTGGAGCCTCACGAAGTGGATCAGTTCCTGAACTTCTCCCCTAAAGAAGGTGTGTTGACTTAGCCCAAGTTCTTTCCATCACTGCACACGGTCAGTCTGAAGAGAAGGAACACGAGTGAAGTGTGGGATTTCAGGGGTAGCTTGCTGTGTGGAATATCTATGTTCTTAAAAGTCTTGATACCGCCCCCCCAAACACTTTGAAAGCTAAATATGTCTATAATAAAATCATTTCTACCATGCAGCTAGGCATTAGTGAGGTTTAGCTCTCAGAAAGGATGGGTTTTCCGACCCCCTGCTGGCTGCTGCGACATTCTTGCAGATGATGAGACCCCCTGCTCTGATGGCCTTTTGCTGTGAGCCCAACTAACAGTTCACAGATATGCAGCAGTCCACGGAGGCTCAGCTAAAACTTGAGCTTCAGCCTTCTGTAAAATGAAGTCATAATGTGGCCAGTAGTAGTATGTTTTCAGATGTTGACTTTGGACGGCAGCAGTTACGTGGAGCCCCTTCCTACTCAGTAATGTCCATGAGCTCTGCTTATTCATCCCTTCCGGCTTCTTGCCATTCATTGAGAACTAAATGATGCCATTCTTGGAGTTGCTTCCCTTTTCTCATTCTGTATTCAGTTCTCTTCCAGCTCTCACCGAGGGCCAGTTGGAATCCCAGACACGGACCTGAGTCAGGAACTTCTTTTTTTTTTTTTTTATTACTGTATGTGTATGAATGTATGTCGCTGCAAGTCAGTGCACCTGTCGTGCAATGCCGCGGAGGTCAGAAGAGGTCTACGGATTCCCCTGGAACTGGATTCTCCGGAATTGAGAGTTCAGACGGTCTCGCCGCCATGTGGGTGCTGGGGATCGAACCCGGGTCTCTGTAAAGCAGTCGCGCCTCTCAACCGCTAGGCCATCTCTCCAGCCCGAGCTCAGGAACTTCTTGATGTCTCATGTAGACACTCCCGTGTCTTTGTTGGGGGTGCCACCTCCCTTTACATATTCAACATGTATTTAGATGCACAGTTCATTGTGGTCACCAAAGAAGAAATCAATATTGAAATTATAGAGAAAGATTGTGTGCTGCAGTGTCAAAACAGAGCACACACACACACACACACACACACACACACACGAGCTGTTATTATGAAGGTATAATCTACCTTCTTTCCCTTAGGACCTAACACAGGTTGAATTTGTGACCATTGAATCGGCGTTGGTCCTTAATTTGCTTTTTTCTATTAATGAAGAAATAATTTAAAATTTTGAATGAGGGGCTGGAGAAATGGCTCAGCATTTAAGAGCGCTGACTGCTCTTGCAGAGGACCCGGGTTTGATTCCCAGCACCCACATGGCGGCTAAGAACCGTTTTTAACTTCAGTTCCAGGGGGAATCCGACACCTACTTCTGACCTCCGCAGCATTGCATGACACGGGTGCACCAACCTGCATGCAGACATTACACTCATACACATAAAAAAAAAATTAAAAAATTTTTAAAAATTTAAATGAATATTACCCAGCTTCTGTACTAAGACATTGTTTCTAGGCATTGAGCAGGACACATTAGTGCCTTTTGGCCTTATAATCTGCCTTAGGGTAAATGGCAGCCCTTCCTCATCATCCTGGGTAAAGAGAGATAAGGAAATCTAATATCCTGGAATGCATTGAAGTTTCTGGGCAAAATAGCTTGTAGAGCAGCATTTCAGATGGTGTTTAGAAATCTGATCTTGAGGCACCTGAGCCCAGATGGGCAGGTTCTTCCTGTCAGCTGGATTCCCTCTCTGTGAGGGCAACCCCTGCTTAGAAAGGAGACAAGCATTGGAATAGTGTGGGCTGTGCCAAGCAAGGGGCACCAGGGAGCTTGAGGTCCTCAGTTCAGATCTTCTGGAGACCCTAATTCTTTAGTCTCTTCCTGAATTTTTGCTTTTGTGGCTGTTTTTGGTTTTTAACATAAAGTGTGATATATTCATGGAATTGGTAGAACCTTGGCTAATACCCTTGGATGCAGAATTTCCAGCCAAGCACACATGTTTATGGTGCATACTTGACTTTAGCTGCCAGTGCTGGGTATCCAGCACACAGAATTCTTTTAGAACATGCTTAACCATTAACAGGTCTCATGGACTAAAATACTTAGGGAGCTTATTGACAAGAGTTTGGTAAGAAAGAGGAAGCATCTAGAAAAAAATAGGATGTTGAGAACAAGAAAGAGAAGCGAGACAGAAGGCTGCAGGCTGCTGCGTGTCATTCCCAGCAGCCACAGCCTGGGTCACTTTTCGAAGGGCAGTAGCTGTCGTTTAGGAAGACCCTGCCCACTAACAGTGGCACCTTGGGCAGCCTGCATGGGAAGAGGGGAGGGGGAGGGGAAAGTACTGAGGCCTCAGCAGGGCTTCAAGGACAAACAAATCCCCAGACTGAGCCACGCAGGTGTGTAAAGCACCCAGGTCTCCTGCCCGCTCAGAGCTGCTGCTTGAAGGCCTATGTTGACCTAGAGCCCAGGCAGAGGCTTGGGCCGAGGTGCCCACAAGGCTTGTCTCCTTTGGCTCTGTAGTGGTGGCTGGCAAAACAGAAATATCCCACTGTTCAGAAAAGAGGAGGGAGCCCCACACTGCCTCAGAAGCTCATTGCTGCTGCTCCAGAAGTGCTGGCCTGACACCCATGGGGAACTGTCAACCCTGGAGTGCAGTGTGCCCTGAAGAAAGGGCTTGCAGACCCGGAGTGCACCCTCTCCCATCTCTTTCCCTGTGCCCACTCATCTATCTAATGCTGGGTGTAGGTTTCTGACAACTGCCCAGCCTCTTGTCCACAGGCTCCGCCAAGCACATTCTTCCAAAAACAAATGGGCTTTTCTCCAAAGATTATGTGGGCTCCTAGGTTTGCTGTTTTTGAAAAGATATTTTTAAGTGCATACATTAAATGACTTGTATATCAAAGCAAACTGTCTAAAAGGAATCCACTGGGGGTTGGGGCTGAGGCTCAGTTGTTAGAGTGTTTTCAGGTTGTGCAGGAAGCCCTGGTTTGATGCCAAAGCGCATAAACCAAGTCTTCAGTCTCAGCATTCTCAGCAAGAGGATCAGAAGTCCAAGGTTATCCTTAGCTAGACAGAATTCAAGGCCAGCCTGGGATTTGTTAGACTACCCCCCCCGCGCCCCCCCCACCCCCCGCACACACACAAATACAATGAAAAGTCTTGTCAATACAGCATACAACATCAGGGGCACCCCAAATTTCTTCCAGCCCACCTGGGGCCACCCTATGGTTAGCGTCTCCTATCTACCTCCAGTGTTGCTTCATGTGAGCGTAAGCGAATGTGAGTTTGTGTTTCCTTTCTCTCTCTCCTTTCTCATACTGTGGAGAACTCCTGGATACAGTGTTCCATACCTGGCTACCCTCCCCCACTACAACACAGCTTGGGAGATTTCTAGACCAGCTCAGGAGCAGCTTCACTCTGTGCACCTGCCCAAAGCTCCCCGTGTAGACATTTTGTGTTTAATCAGCTCCCCCTTCCCCGTCTGACATTACTTCTCTGTGCTGGATGAAGTCACCTTGCTCTGTCCTCAGCCTCCGTCGACCACCTACACCTTCCACCGACGCCCCCCAGCAGCCACAGCAGTGACTCAGAGGGCAGCCTGAGCCCCAACCCGCGCCTGCATCCCTTCAGCCTGTCTCAGGCCCACAGTCCTGCCAGAGCCTTGGCCCGGGCCCCCTCTGCCCTGTCCACATCTCCACTCCTCACTGCTCCACATGTAAGTATTTGGATGGCCTTTCTAGAGAAGTTTCTGGAGAGACTGGGATCCTCTTAGTGTGACTGTTTTATTTACTCTCATAATAAAGGTTTGGTGCAATAGAAATCTTTGTCCATGCTGTGTTGCTGTAACATAATACCCAAGATGGATTAAGTTATGAAGAAAAGGGGTTTATTTTGGTACACAGGCCTGCAGGTGAAAAGGCCAAAGTTTGGGCTTCTGGAGAAGCTGCTCCATGCACGGTAAAAAAGCAGACAGGGGAAGCAGATAGCAGTGGAAGGACCACACATGCAGAAGAGGCAGCAGGTGGCTGAGCAGGAGCCCACTCTATGGTAGCTAATGCAGCCCTGTGAGACCTAACTTACTCCAGCAAAGGCATTAATGTATCTTAAAATTTTATTTATTATTTATTTTTATTTTATGTGTATGAGTGTTATGCCTGCATGTATATAAGTGCACCTGTGTTGTACAGTGCCTGTGAAGGTCAGTAGATGGTGTTGGATCCCCTGGAACTGGAGTTATTGACAGTTGTAAGCCGCCATGTGAGTGCTGGGAATTGAACCTGGGTCCTCTGCAAGAGCAGCCAGTGTTCTTAACTGCTGAACCACCTCTCCAGCCCCTAACGTGTATTCTTAAAGGTCACACTTCACAATACCTTGCCGGGGGGGGGGGGGGGGTGGGTGGTGACACCGAGCTCCATGCGGGGCTAAACTCAAGCCATAAGCATTGTAAATGGTAATACAAAACCCCACGGACCCTTTGCTGCCTATATTCTCTTTTTCATGTGCTTCGCTTTTAGTTCTTCCTCCAGGTGTTTATTTTGCATGGGGCCAGAAGCCTTGACAGCCAGTAGTCTATGTTTCCTTTCTCATCCAAATGTAGACCACAAATACTTGCCCCACTTAGTTCTAGGTTAATGTGATGAGGGAAAGCCGTCCGCAAGTTCTAAGATAAGCAAACATTTCTAAAAAGAACACAAATCCTCTCTCGTAGATGTTAATAGTACTTCGATTGTACCAAACGCTCAAGACTTGTTCACCTCTCGGGTCGTGGGGGAGGGGATGAGTTTTAACCCAGAGTCTTGGGATAAAAATCACAATTCATCATTCATAAAAACTAGTAGAGATATTCACATTCCTACTGTTCTCCGAAAGAGAGGATTTCGATTTCTCATGAAGTCCCTAAATACCAATGACAATTCTTTAAAAAATTTCAACCTATCACAACCTCTCAAATTTGAAACTGATAAACATTGTAAACATATGCTAAGAACCACTTGATCGAATTAACGTTGAAAGTGATCTCATTTTGTCCTCCAGAATTTTCAGGTCTATATTCCGCGCTCACGGTCTACTGAGAACAAGAGGAACTAACATTGTGGGTCTCGCCTCCAGTGGAGCCTGACGGTTACTCCGTTAAATGTGCTGGAATCACTTGTCCTCCGGATCTGCAGAGATTTAGACCCCTCTCCTGTAACCTGCGTGGGGCGAACCTCCCACATCACCCCCCAGCCCTGATGTGTGGGCCTTGGTTTACTTTACTCGCCGCCCTGCAGGCTCGGAGCCCCGCACCTCAGCTTTGCATTAGCTGCTCCTCCTTTCACGGCTCCCGTTCTCGGGAAGCCATCTTCACCTTATTTTCAATAACAAAATATACTCTGCTCGGAGAGATGGCCTAGCGGTGAGAGCGCCAACCGACCTCTTTCACCAGAGGACCCGGGTTCGACTCCGCCAGCACCCACCCGATGCGGCCGAGAACGTCCTGAAATAACTCGCAATTCCAAGCGAGAACTCCCAGTCTCCAGGGGATATCCGACACCCCTCCTACCCTTCTTGACCTTGCGCGTGCCACCTGGGCACGACACGGTGCCCAGACTCTGCATTGCAGAACAGCGTGCTCCTATACACATGAACAGAAATAAATAAAATAAAAAAAAACAAACAACAAAAATACCTCCTGCGCTTTTGCCATGCACGCGTCTCCTTCACCCTCAGGTAACTTATCCGTTTCCAGAATACGCTCAGTCCAAGCCTCCCTTCTCCTACCCTGAGCCTTCTCATCCCGTGAACTTGCATGGGTTCTTGTTCTCCAATGATGTAATGTTCCTCCCATCACTATTACAGTTAGCACTGAACTGCTCTCCAGCGCCCAAGCTACTTCAGAGATTTCTCAGTCCTCTGTGGCATCAGACACAGAGATTATATAGTAGTGAATCAGATGGTGTGACTCATATAAACATGTCATTAGTTCCAGACTGAATGAGATGAGTTGTGGTCCTTTTCATTGCTGACAGACAGGGGAGGACTCCGGAAGCCCAAGACTTCCATGGTGCGTCTCTGGAACCTCAGGCCCTTTAACTATTGGCAGGGGTGAGGCGCAACTACAGTGTAGCGAGAGCTGATTATCAAATTCCTTTTACACAAGGAGAACAGCAAAGATCTTGCACACAGCAGCACTCCAAGGGATTCCATCATCACTCCAAGCCGCCAGGGATATGGGATATGAATTCTATACTGTTACTCTTGTTATGTGTGCAGCTACTGGGGTGCTTCCTGATAATATAGTGTGGTAGAGAAATATCTGTAGCAGCTCTCTCCTTGGTTGGAATCGTATTGGATTCTACAACGATGGCTGCAGTGTGGGGTGAGTCGTTGTGGGCCTATATGTTCGAATCCCCCAGCACCCATCATCAAGAGCAGGCAGTCGTCTGTTGATCTCAGTGTTGGATAGTCAGCGCGTGGGGATCGCGACCAATGTAACGAATAACGCATTCCGTTAGAAGAGTACACACTTGCTGAGTCAGAGAGCTCTAGAGTAAGGCAGACAGCGGTAGGGGAAGACACCCCACATCCTGCTCTAGCTCTCACACTGCACATACACTCACATTGATGCACCACAGAACATAACACCACAACACACACACACACACACACACACACGCCCCACATGCACACACGAACACACACGCACACACAAATCACNAAGTTTTTCCTTTTTAAAATTTTGACCTTTATCTAAAACCTGCGGACGGCATTTCCTTATACATTACCGTTTAGACTACATGCAATAATTACTTTTGGTCTATATTTGGAAGAGAAAGGAACATAGACATTATGGCTTAGGCTTCTGGCCCTGCAAAATAAACACATGGGTAAGAACTAAAAGCAAGCACATGAAAAAGAGAATTAGGCAGCAAGGTACGTGGGGTTTTTATTACCTACTTTAATGCTATGGCTTGAGTTTAGCCCCGCATGGAGGCTCGGTGTCGTGTCTCCCCCCGTCCCCCGCACTTTCACTTCAGAGAACCATTTTTCACAATTGTGCATTAAACTCAATATGTCAAACATGGAGCCATTTGGTACGCATACTGTTATTAAGTTCACATTTTCCCTGATTAGGTGTCATGGATTTCAATACAGAAATAAAACCATGTATCCAACTGTTAGCTGATTATCAAGAAAGGCCTCAAAGACAGACATTGTAACATGGCATCATCTTCAATACATTTTATACAGAAAGTTACATGCTCATGCACAGCAGTTTAAAATTACCTCCAGCACTCCTCTTGAGCAAATAGCAACTCGAGTGCAACAAAACTTAAAATATTATTTGAATCTTGGAACATTTAGAAGAACATAAAATATTGGAATAATTGGTAGTTTTAGAACGTATCCTCAAAAGTACATGAACCAGAAACAAAAATACAGAAATGAAATTACAGTAAATTGAGAAACTTCTGAAGAGCATAGAAAACAAGGAAGCAAAGAGGCAACAGAGTACAAGTGCCAAGTATGCATCTCACCAAGAATTAAAATCTAGAAGAAAACTAAAAATACTAAAAAAAGAATACAATTTTTAAATGAGCATATCTTAAAATTGATACATATCAACAAAAACACCACAAATGGACAACACATTCCTTGACTCCACAGAGTCACACAGGAACTCAGTCACTGGTACACCATATCGATTGTACTTACACTAGATCTATATTTTTTGAGCCCTCAACCCCAGCACCATCATCTTTACCTCTTTAGGTGCATAGGTACCAAAGCCCAGTACAGGCATGAAGTGACCATCACTTAGTCGCACTCTCTGATGTTTAGAAGCCATAGCTTGTCCATCCTCTAAGAAAATAGTTTTCCCTCTTCCTTCACAGTGCAGTGAAGAACTGTTTGGTCGGGCCCCAGCTGTCTGTAATGAGTAACCAATGTTTGGGGGAAGGAAAGCAGGAGAGATGGCCTAGCGGTTAAGAGCGCCGACCGCTCTTACAGAGGACCCGGGTTCGATCCCCAGCACCCACATGGCGGCCGAGAACCGTCTGAAACTCCAATTCCAGGAGAACTCCAGTTCCAGGGGAATCCGACACCCTCTTCTGACCTCCGCGGCATTGCACGACACGGGTGCACAGACTTGCATGCAGACAGTGCATTCATACACATACAGAAATAAATAAAATTAAAAAAAAAAACAACAACAAAATACACTCTGCTCTTTGCCTGCACGCTCTCCTCACCCTCAGGTAACTTATCCGTTCTCCAGAATGCTCAGTCAAGCCTCATCTCCTACCCTGAGCCTTCTCATCCCGTGAACTTGCATGGGTTCTTGTTCTCCAATGATGTAATGTTCCTCCCATCACTATTACAGTTAGCACTGAACTGCTCTCCAGCGCCCAAGCTACTTCAGAGATTTCTCAGTCCTCTGTGGCATCAGACACAGAGATTATATAGTAGTGAATCAGATGGTGTGACTCATATAAACATGTCATTAGTTCCAGACTGAATGAGATGAGTTGTGGTCCTTTTCATTGCTGACAGACAGGGGAGGACTCCGGAAGCCCAAGACTTCCATGGTGCGTCTCTGGAACCTCAGGCCCTTTAACTATTGGCAGGGGTGAGGCGCAACTACAGTGTAGCGAGAGCTGATTATCAAATTCCTTTTACACAAGGAGAACAGCAAAGATCTTGCACACAGCAGCACTCCAAGGGATTCCATCATCACTCCAAGCCGCCAGGGATATGGGATATGAATTCTATACTGTTACTTTGTATGTGTCAGCTACTGGGGTGCTTCCTGAGAAATAGTGGGTAGAGATATCTTCAGCAGTCTCCTTGGTTTGGAATCTTTGGATTTTAATACAAGATGGCTCAGTGGGTGAGTGCTTGTGGGCCTAAGTTCGAATCCCCAGCACCCACATCAAGAGCCAGGCATGTCTGTGATCTCAGTGTTGGATAGTCAGGACGGGGATCCCAAGAGCCAATGTAAAGAAAAACAGCAAGCTTCCAGCTCAGCGAGAGACCCTGTCTCAAGGCAGTAAGGCAGACAGCGGTAGGGGAAGACACCCCACATCCTGCTCTAGCTCTCACACTGCACATACACTCACATTGATGCACCACAGACATACAACACCACACACACACACACACACACACACGCACACACATGCACACACGCACACACACGCACACAAATCACACAGGCACATCTTTTCCATCTTTGCTTCTGTTTCAGAGCTCTCGTTCCTTACCTGAAGCACAAGCTTCCCTTCTGTTAGTGGCGTGTTGTGGCGGGTTCCCTCTACCCTATGATGAAGATGTTTTTTGTTCTTTCCTCTTGACTCTTCTTTGTTCCCTGAATCCGCACAGAAGCTGCAGGGGTCAGGCCCACTGGTTCTGACGGAGGAGGAGAAGAGGACTCTGATCGCCGAGGGCTATCCCATCCCCACCAAACTGCCCCTAACAAAATCTGAGGAAAAAGCCCTAAAGAAAATCCGAAGGAAAATCAAGAATAAGGTGAGCCCTCCCAGTGTGGACACATCTGTGACAGAACAGGCAGAGCTGAGTCAGTCCTCCCTCAGTCCTCCCTGCCCAAGCTCCACAGTAGGGATCCAGGCCCAGCCTGTCCCTTCCTGCCTCTGCCCACCTTCCTCCAGCTCCCTCTGCCCACTATGGGCATGGACTTCATGTCAGTATGTGTGTTCCTTGCTGCATTGAACCTATCCAGATGTAGGGTATGATCTGAGACCCTCTGTTTACATTTCTTTAAAAAAAATCTCAATCTTTAACATTTTCACAATATATACACTATTTTCTTCTAATTGACATGTATGTAATTTATTACCAGTTTTGTTGGTGGAAACTAATAGAATGTTCTCTGTAGTCATCTGGTCTCTGTCTGAGCTCATCTGTTGCCCAGTTCTGGTCTTTCCAGGGCTGAGGACAACAGCTAAGGAGGGATGAGGCCAAAGTAAAGGGATCAGGAGAGGGAGGGCTGGAGGGTAGCACGGAGTTAGAGAGAGAGAGAGAGAGAGAGAGAGAAGAGAGAGAGAGAGGTCGGCAGAGGGAGGGAAGGGGAGAGAGAGATCTGCAGTCTCATGCAGAGCAGCAGTTTGCACATCTCCAGGCCTGGCTGGTTGGTTGTTTTTTTTTTATTTTTTATTTTTAAACTTTTTATTTTATTTTATTTTATTTATTTCCGTATGTGTATGAATGTATTCTCTGCATGCAAGTCTGTGCACCCGTGATGTGCAATGCCGCGGAGGTCAGAAGAGGGCGTCGGACTCCCCTGGAACTGGAGTTCTCCTGGAATTGGAGTTTCAGACGGCTCTCGGCCGCTATGTGGGTACTGGGGATCGAACCCGGGTCCTCTGCAAGAGCGGTCGGCGCTCTTAACCGCTAGGCCATCTCTCCAGCCCGGCTGGTTGGTTTTTATATACAGTCGAGCCAGCCAAGGTCTAGGGAGCCATCATCATTTTCCCAAGGCCATTGCAATGGTCTGTGCCCCACGAGTTTGTTGGCAAGTTGGGAAGGACTGACTGAACCAGGGACAGAGTTGGTGATGGATGCATCTATAATTTAAACAAAAGGGAGCTGGCCTCAAACGTAAGGCCAGCCTTGCTAACTCCCGTGCCCGTGCTGCCTGTGTTTTACTTACAGAGCTGGAAATTCACCCTTCCCTTTTCCTTTCCTTATTTCACAGATTTCTGCCCAGGAAAGCAGGAGAAAGAAGAAGGAATACATGGACAGCTTGGAGAAAAAGTAAGTGTGTTCATTGACCACTTGTGTTTATTAGGGAATGTTCACCTTGCTAGGTGATGGGCTAAGTGGGAGATGCTGTTTCTCCAATCCAGTGCATCAGCGGTTTTTGCCTGCCCCCTAGTGGTCAGGAAGGAACATTTAACGCTTATGGCAGGTAGGGGTCAGGCATTTGAAAATCACGAGGATTTTTTGAGTGCTTTGAAGGAGGTTCAGATATTGACTTTCCTGGAACTCATCAGAGGAGGTACAGCTTCCGCCTAAAGGAGTAGTGTCATTGAAGCCGTTCCCATCAGCCACAATCTGCATGAGTCAGACTGTGTGCTTCTCCATTTCCTACCCACTCTACTGTGTGCTGTGGGCACCCTTTGATCCTCGGAAAATCCTGGCAGGTCCAGAGGGTTCTTCGAAAAGTATGACTCGAGCCTAGTTTTTCTGATCCTCAAAAATAATTCTCCAGCTTACAAGTTAATGTAATTTTTAAAATTATTTATTATTTTTTATGTGTATGAGTGTACTGTCTACATTTAGTTTGGTGCACCCATGTCGAGCAATGATGCAGAGGTCAGAAGAGGGCATTGGATTCCCCTAGAACTGGAGTTCTTAGCCGCCATGTGGGTGCTGGGAATCGAACCTGGGTCCTCTGCAAGAGCAGTTGGTGCTTTTAATCGCTGAGCCATCTCTCCAGCCCCAGTTAATGTGATTTTTTGAGATAGGAAGGAAGCCCCAGAAGACCCACAAATGCCTCTTTTTGTGCATGTGGTGGGAAAGGAGTGCTGTGTGAACCCCACCCAGTTCTAGAAATTTCTATGGAAAGAAATGTGTTGTGATCTGATTTAGGTATTGGCGATTTTGCACTGAGCACTCTTAATTCTGTTCTGTCATGTTCTGAAGGCATCCAAATGTTTCTGTGAAACCCATTTGGCCACCCCTCTGGCCTGGGCTCCAGCACTGCGCTGCTTGTCCTGGGTTCTGGTCCCTCATGGCTCTCACTCAAGCCCCAGGGCTTTGCATCAGTCTTTGCATCTGGCTCGTAGCTGTGCTGGCAGCTCCCTAGTCCAGAAGAGAGAGAGAAGGGCAGGGAAGAACTGAGAGGAAACAGGTTGTTGGCCCAGCTCTGGGAGCCTGGCTCCCCCTCCCCATGTTTCTCTCCGGGCTCTTGCCTCTGGCCGCTCCAGCTCTTGTGCAGAATGACTTATCTTCCCTCTCTGTCCCCAGGGTGGAGTCTTGTTCAACTGAGAACTTGGAACTTCGGAAGAAGGTGGAGGTGCTGGAGAACACCAACAGGTGACCATGGCAGAGGGAAGGAGGGAACATGGAAGGAAGGTGGGGAGGCTCAGAGTCCAGGATCCAAGAGGGGAGGGAAGGGGATCCCACTGAAAGTGAGGGTGTGCTGGATGCTCACCATGGTGCACTGCGCTACCTGTCCATTCCTGCTACCTGTGCTCCCTCATACACATGGGTGTGCACACATGCACGCAAGCACACGCCCCACACATTGTGATTCAGCCGTAGAGTGATTTTCTAACATGCATGAAGCACAAGGTTCAATACTCACTACCACAAAAAATTATTCAAATGGGGACTTAGAGCAGAAGAAGTCCTTGGGTCTATCTCCAGCAAATGACACTTAGCTTTAGAAATGGACAAGGAGGTACTGGCTACATTAGTGTCACCTAATTTTAGTCATAATCATTATTAGTTAACAAAGAGAATCATGTTTTTAAAATCTATTTTTTAAAACGAATAATAATGAACTTCATTCCCATTTTGGAAAATGAGCTGCGGCTCCAAATTGAGGAATTCCTGTATTATTTTCCGTGTCACTTACTGTTTCAGGCCCATTGTAGGTATTGTGACTGTCTCTGTTATACAGAGGAGATAACTGCAGTCATACAGCAGTTTAAAACTATGCAATTTCCATATAAAAAGAGCCTATTAGATTTAACTTTGGGGAATATGCAACTCTGTGAAATAATGTTAGGTTGAGATGAGACTCACCGTCTGTTTCCTGTGATTTAGAATTTGTATTTGTGTGTGCACATGGTGCTTACCTGTGCTCTGAGAATAATTATATTAGTCAAAGAATCCCGTTACCCTTAGTAATATTATAGGTCCAATAAATCAAGCAAAGGAAAATAGATCAAGGGATAAGCAACCATTTCAGAGCTCAGCATTAGTGACTAGTCACAGTTTTTCAAAGGTCAAAATCTAAGTTTTGGCTAAATCTCTGACTATTTCCGACAGTAACCTTGCCTTCGAAGCCCATCTCCCAGGTCTCGGTATTTCGTTTTGTTCTGACAGCAGGTTAATGTGCCCAGAAGTTGAACTGTTGTCATCCAGAGTTCACTGGGGTCTGCCTCCATGTTTAAAAAGGTGTTTGAGCCTGGCGTGGTGGCCCATAACTTTAATCCCAGGCAGAGACAGGCAGATCTCTGTGAGTTCACGACCAGCCTGGTCTACAGAGTGAGTTCCAGGACATCTGGGGCTACAGAGAGACCCTGTCTTGAAAACAACAAACAAACGAACAAACGAACAAACAAACAAAAAACCCCAATAACAACAAAAAAGAAAAGGTGTTTGCAGAGTAGGTCAGGTGCAGTTTGCCTGGCCGCTGTATCCTGACCCCAGGCTGCACGCCCCTTCCTTTCCCTCTCTGAGGCTCTGCCCTGGCTGACGTCTCTCCTGGCCCTGATGGATTCTGGTCTCTCTGTTCATCCTTGACCTTCCCTCTCCCGAGGCTCCATCTCCCTCTGACTGCTTTCATTTCAGCAGAGCTGATTTCGAGGTTGTCCTGGCTCTCTCTGCCCTGCATTCCAGCCACTTCTTTACTACCCGGTGTTCAGCCGCTCTCCTACCCTGTGCTTGGAGCTGTGGGAGCTCCGTGCTCCTGGTTGTGGAAAAATTCGGCCCTGAGTAGGGAAAAGGGGAACGAGGAATCCATTGAAATCGCTCTTGGTCCTTGTCTGGGACGCCATGTCAGGCCTCTCGTTGGCCACACGGGTGCAGCAGAGCCTCAGCAGGGCCGTGCTGGGGCCTGGAGGGAGCCTGTGGGGAGCAAGGCCTGCAGGCAGGCGCTCTGGCCCGGGAAAAGGTCGCTCCTCCGGTCTCCATCTGGTTGTGATTTGCCTTGTTTGTTTATTTGATTATTACTTGATTACTTGAACATTTGAATTCTTCCCCCCTGCCTCCAGGCTCAAGTGCTGGGATTTGAGATGTGTGTCACCACATCCAGCTGGAATAGTTTTTTATTTTTGCCTGTTGGCTTAAATCAGGTATCCACAGAAAGCCCAAGTGTACAAATGTCCAGGGCCTCTTACTGAACCTGAAGCTTACCATTCCAGCTAGATGGCCTGGTTAGTGAGTGCTAGGATCTACCTGTCTCCTTCCCCACGCCCTACCCTTCTACCCCCAGAGCTGGGGGTACCTGAGCATGCTGCCATGCTTGGCTTTATTTTATTTTATTTTATTTTATTTTATTTTATTTTATTTTATTTTATTTATTTATTTATTTATTTATTTATTTATTTATTTATTTGAGACAAGGTCTCCCTGTAGCCCCAGCTGGCCTGGAGTTTGCTATGTAGACCAGGCTGGCCTCAATCTCACAGAGATCCACCTCTCCAGTGCTAGAATTAGCCCAGCTATACTTGGTTTTAAAGAGGATATTGGGTACCAAAACTCCTCATGCTTACATAGCAAGGACTCCACCACCAGCCCATCTCCTCGGCCCCAGCAGAATACTTTCCTAAATAAAAATATTTCCCTATTAATGAAAGTGTTGATTTCATTTCCACTGGGTGTATACCCAGTAGTGGGGATTGCCGGGTGAGATGGTATTTCTTATTTTAACTGTCTGAAGAGCTTCCATACTGCTTTCTGTAATGGATGTACAGATGACATTCCCATCCTCAGTGGACTAGACTTTCTGCAGCCTTGCCAACCCTTGCTGCACCTTGTCTTCTTTTGTAAAAATGTTTTATTTATCACTTTAATTTTCTGTGTATGAGTGCATTACTTCCATATGTGTGAGTGCACCTGCACAGTGCCCATGGAGGTCGAAAGAGAGCGCCGTTGTATCCCCTAGAACTGGAATTAAGGATGGTTGTTAGGCACCATGTGGGAACCGAACACAGGTCCTCTGGAAGAGCAGCCAGTGCACTTAACTGCTAAGCCATTCCTCAGCCCTACATCTTGTTCTATCCTAACAGGTTTGCAATGATAGCTCATTGTAATCTTGCTTTACATTTCTCTAGTGACTAGTGGTTTTTGAGTACCGTTTCTTATACCTGTCGGCTCTTTTTATATCTTATTTTGAAAGACATCTTTTCAAATCTTTTGCTTACCTAAAACATTTTTGTTGCTGTTTTTTTTATAGATGGATATTTTAAATATTTGAATACTGACCCCTACTGGCATATATGGTTTGTAAAACTTTATTGCAGGTCCACAGACAGTCACTTCATTTTGTTAAGGGTTTCTTTTCTTGTGTAGACACTTTTAAAAATTTATTTTATGTGTATGAATGTACTGTCTGCATGTAGGTTTGTGCACCTGTGTCATGCCATGCTGCAGAGGTGAGAAGAGGGTGTCAGATTCCCCTGGAACTGGAGTTAAAGACTGTTCTCAGCTGCCACGTGGGTGCTGGGAATCGAACCTGGGTCCTCTGCAAGAGCAGTCGGTGCTTTTAACTGCTAGGCCATCTCTCCAGCCCTGTGTAGACACTTT